>JACDOX010000085.1:1870762-2091192 GCA_014549065.1 Cardinalis cardinalis | reverse complement strand
CCCAAGCATGCGCAGTTGCTACAAGCCCCGCCCCAGCAATATCACTCCGCGCGGACACATCCAAGCACAGCGCTCCTTCCGGGATCAGCCGCACGCAGCAGTTATCTCTCCCCGGCCCCGCCGCCACCCCCGGCTGCTTTCGCCGCAGCTTTGGTGCAGCCTCCCGGTTCCGAGCCGCTGCACGCCGCTGTCCAGCCACAGCCGGCATCCCTGTGCCCTGTCACGCCGCTTCCGCCGCCACCGGGTCTATACACGGCACCACAGCAGGCGAAGACTGCAGCGCCTTGCATGTATCCTTCCGCATCTCTCCTTCTGCCGGAACTTGAGGACCCGAGCACTGCCTCATGCCCTAGAGATCCCTCCGCATGCCGTACSCTGCACACCCGACACCTAGTGTGCCTCCGCTCCAAGCTCCGAGTGGGACTACTTTGTGCCACGATTGCAAATGCCAACCCTTTGATCCCAACACAAAAGAATTCCGAAAAAGAACTGTTCCCAAATAGCTCCAGAGTCCCCCCCACTGTCTGGGACACATTTCTGAACCATTTACCACATTTGTGGACCGGGTGTGTGTGGATGATCAAAATTTGGGAGTTTTGAGGCAAAATTCTGATTTTTTAAAAATTCAAACTGAGGTGGTTTTGAGGTGAAATT
The DNA here is from genome assembly GCA_014549065.1 of Cardinalis cardinalis. NCBI lineage: Eukaryota > Metazoa > Chordata > Aves > Passeriformes > Cardinalidae > Cardinalis > Cardinalis cardinalis. The sequence goes on along the minus strand of JACDOX010000085.1, from coordinate 2,090,538 downwards.
TTGACTTTTTTTCATTCGAATTTTGGGGATTTTGAACCAGAATTTCACGGTTTTGGGGGCAAAATTTCGGGTTTTTAATGAGAAATTTTGATATTTTTTTAATTCAAATTTTGGGGGATTTCGGAGCAAAATTTGGGGATTTAAGGGTAAAATTTGGGGGTTTCAGGTACAAAATTTGAGGATTTTGACCCCCAAATCCCSAAATTTCCCCCCCAAAATTTGGAACTTTTTAGCCCCAAATCCTGAATTTCTACCCCAAAGATTGGGAATTTTCCATCAAAAAATTGGGAATTTTTTATTCCCACAATCCTGAATTTTTCCAGAAAATTCCTGGGATCATTATGGAAAATTCCAGAAAAAAATCTGGAAAATTCCAAAAAATTTTAGCGAAAAATTCCATAAAAATCGAGAAGGTTCCAGAACGTTCAGGCGGTTCCGGGTTTGGGGCAAATTCCAATGATTTTGGGTCACTTCACCTGGAAGGGKRAAAAAGGGTTAAAAATGGGAAGTTTTGGGATAAAATTTTTCAATTTTAGGAGGAAATTTTTGAAATTTTGGGCCCAAATTTTTGGTGGAGAATTTTGCATTTGGGGGAAAACACCACYTCTACTGCAATCAGTGATTTATTGACAGGTGAAGAATGTTGAAGATGAACAGCCCCAAAAATTTCAAATTTCACCCAAAATTGACCCAAGATTCCATTTTCTCCCTTTTCCCTCCCCCATTCATTTTTTCACCCCAAAAATTCAATTTTTTGGTCAATTTCGGTTTCATTTCCTTTTTTTTTGATGTTTTTGACCCAAATTTTGCTCAAACCGAGATGGGAGAGCTGTCCAGGCTTTCCGGGCTGAGCACTAGAGACAGCTAGAGGGCATCCTCACAGATAACAAATTATTTCAGCAGTCAGGATATTTAAATTAGTAACCACTGTAAAAAGCCCAGCAGTCAGGGGCCAAGACTGGGAACTCCTCCTTGCAATCTTTTTTCTTCYCTTTCTTCTCCCTTGTCTCACAGGTTCACAATAAACACAGAGAAGGTGCCCTTCACCTGAATTAAGAATAACTGATTTAACATCAGAGGCAGAACAGGATACAGGTTTAGGTAAGATACAAAACTACCTAAAGGTACAGGCCAAGCTGTGGCAAAAATCAGTAACTCTGTGAACAAAATGTTCAATTAACCTTAAAAACAATGCACGTGTTAAGAGTTTGAGCTAAATTAACCAGTCACTTCTTCCATTTCAAATCTGTATTTGCATATGTAAACAGTGCAGCACTCACAGATTTATCTGAAATAAAATGAGAAAATGGGCAATTTCCCTCTAGAGGGGCAGATGTTGAAGTTGTTCTTGTGATTTTTCACAGATGTTCCCYTCCTAGTATATTTTAAATGGGATTTCTAGCTCAGCTCTGAAAATCCATGCCAAAATGCAGGCAGCTGCCATGGGCTGCGTGCACATTTTGTGGTACCTGCACAAGCAGCCAGAACCAGGAGGAAAGGAATTCTGCCTCCACATGTACCCACAGCAGGTGGGATGTGCCCCACCTTGGCTGCTGCAGCTTTCCTGGGGTAACCAAGGACATGAGTGATGAACCGAGGGCATGACTGAGGGATCTCCTCCATAAAGAGTGAAAATTGTGGGATTTATTACAAATGTTACAAAATACCACGAGGCCCCAGAGCGCAGGCTCTCCCTGTTCTGGGCATTGAGGATGTTTTAAAGGATGTTTCAAACACCCACCCTGCTGGAAACAAGCATTGCCATCCTGCCTTTGCCAGGCCCAGGCACTCAGGAGAAGGACAAGCAGGGGTGGGAGGYGTTCAGGAAGGAGCCAAGGGCTCTTAGGCAGCCCTGGCCCAGGGCTCTCATAAGCAGTCAAAGCAAACAGATAAATACGTGAGAAGCAGGACTGCAGGATTTTCTTCTCTGGAGTTTTACAAAAATAATTCTGCTGTAATTGGAGAAGCTGGGATTCATGGAACATTTTCCTTTCCACCAGGCAGATGAATCTATGATTTGTATTCTGATTTTAAATGAGATTCTCACCCATCTTCAGTGGATTTGATTGATACAGCACATGAGGCCACTCAGTAAAATGATACAGCGTAGATCAAAGTATGAAAGATAATTTTCCCTGAAATGTATGTAGCTAAGGGTAAGTTATGACTCTTTGTTTCACAGTTTATGGAACACAATTTCATTTAAAGCCTAAATCTGTCATTTCAGCATTGTTTATCAAAATGCATCCAATACCCTCTCCCCCAGAAGAATGGGACCAAGTCAAAGGCAGAAAATCAAACMCATACAAAGACATTATTTCAAATATTTAACCAGCTTGTGATTTGCATAAATATTATCCACATATGATGCATTTGATGCAAGCAAAAGTAATTCATCTGCAAGTTAAATATCCAGAGTGGCAAAAGGTGCTGTAAAATTTATGACAGACAGGCTGCCTGATGTATACCTAAAGATGCTATGAACTGCCTTCAGCTGCTTGGATATCTATATTTCATCACTTTGGTTTTTGTCATGCAGGAGCTGAAGAATATTCTCAACAATGTTCATTTTTAATCTTCTTTCTTCATTACCTGTTTTTTTGGCTCACTGGCACTCTGGGAGTAGATTTTTCCTCAAAATTATTTCYCTGCCAAATTACTATGTGCAACATAATTAAAACCATTCCATTTTGGATTTTATTTTTGTTTGGTTGGGTTTTATTCCATTACAGAAACACGAGGCTGGTTGGTTCAAAAACAACCTTGCAAACAACCCTGGCACTTCCCTTCCTCCCAGTAAAGCTGCATCACCCCTTTGAGTAAATGTTTACAAACTTAATAGGCTAAAGGGAATTCGGGAGAAATTCTGGGAAGAAAAGAATAGTCACAGAAAAACACATGGAAAGAAGAAGAAGAGAGATGACAAAGATAAAACAAAATTCAAACTCTTCTATGCTTATACTTTAATTCTTTTCTTCTGTAAAATTTTCAGTGTAAATTTCATTAAGACCTCTTTCTGGAGAGCAATAGGTTTGTGTCAATCACTGCAGCCCTGGTATCCCTGACAGGGAAATCACATGCCAAGTGTCTTCTGTTATCCTGTGGATCCTTGGATCCTTCAGAATCCCTTCTGTGCTCAGCCTGAAGCTGTTCCACTAAAACACACACAGATTAAGGATGATTAAATGACTCTTGCTTTGCTCCTTCCTAAAGAGCAGCCCCAGGGGATGCCTTGGCTGTGCCCAGGATGTTTCCATGGCTGCTGGGTTTGTTGTGCCCTCACACCTGCAGGGCTGTGAGGGTATCTGATGTTGTTACACGTCCATACAACAACACAATGACAAGGTATTATCAGAGATGTGCTGTTGTTATTAGTTTATTATCAGATCTGATCTAATCCTTCCAACCATTAAAAAAGAAATCTCTCACTGGATCAATCAGCTCCACTGGACAGCAGCTAAGGGAGCAGGATCCAGCAGCCTTTCCCTCCATGGGAAATCTGCTCTTGCACAACCCAGCTACACTCACAAATGTAACATATTCAGTTAAAGCATATTCAAATACGCTCATCTTAAAACATATTCACTTAAAACACTCCCTCCTGTCTCCAAGCTCGAGAGGCAGACCTTGAAGATGACATGAAGCAATTAAGTTATCCTGCAGGAGCAGCGTTCAGGATCTAATGGGATAAGGACAGATGCTGTGAAAAGTGCAAGGCACAGTTCAGTGCACTCACATTGTTAAGGCTCTCAGACATTCAAGGAGTGTACAGAGCATTCTTGAAACACATTGTTTGGCTGCCAGCCTCGGGGGAGATGGAAGCAGAGGCTCTCAGGGCTCTGGACCAGGGCATTCCCTCTCCTCAAGCAGAGGTGCCCAGCCCTGGAGCTGCAGGAGGGAGAGCCAGGGATGGACACGAGTCCAGGTGAGAGCATCTCCCGCACCTTCAGCTCCACCACTGCCTCCATCCCCTTGTGGGGATTCCACAGGGGGAGGCATTCCAGAGAGTTAGGTTGAGGTCCCTGAGGAGATGCAGCAGAGAGAAGCTCAGCCTGCTCTTTACCCCTTCCCAGCAGCGGGCAGTGCCCTGGGAGAGCCGAGCAGGGTGAGGGATGCCCTGAGGTTCTTCGTGCAGCAGCAGCCAAGGAGCTCTGAGCCTGCCCAGCGAAATTCCCTGCATCTAACACCAGGGTGTGGGCAGGAGCAGGTGCTGCTCTCAGAAGGAAGCACAGACACACACACCCAGGGTTGTGTGCCACTCAGACAGGTAACACTGCCCTTAGCTGGGACACGTGCTGTTCAATTTAATTAAGCTTCAGGAAGGGTAGAGATAAAGAGAGGAACTCAGTCACCAGCCCGTGTCATTTCCCTCTGCTTCAGCACCATGGCTCTTTCTCCTTTCTATGAAAACCATGCAATTCCCTGGCTGAAGCATGAAAAGGCTGAACAAACCCTGCAGAGAGCCACAAGAAATACACTGACTGCCTTTGCAAGAAACTTTTGAGAGGGGAAAAAAAAGGAAAATAAATAATTTTAAATTCACTAAATTCCTGTGATTAGTCTATTTACAGACTCTCTTGCCCTACAAGGCAGCCTGCAGGGCAGTCAGCCAGCCGAGGTATTTAGGCAAGATATACCAGAAAACAGGATTTTGCTTCTGACATAATTCATCAATGGAAACAAATTCATGTTATTACCAAGCATAAAACCCTGCACAAAGCTATAAAAGCAGGGCTTTTGTTCTGCTGCACAGGAGGAGAATCAGGGTTGCTTATTACCCTGTGAGAAATGCCGACAGGAATCCTGCAGGAGGTTTTGTTAACAATATTTTAACTATCAGCAGAGGGACTTCATTTTAAATTTCCTCTTAATAGGTTTGTCAGATTTTATAATCAGCCAAAACAAAAAAGTCATAAATGGCCATAGCTCATTCAGCTACTTAAACTAGACCAAAAATTTTCCCTTATTATAGTTTAATAGCAATGCATAAGTAATTGAATCCAAGTAATAGCAAGTTTAACAGCAATGCATAAGCAATTGAATCAAACTAAAATTAAAGCAAGGTAAGAGATGCACAGATTTTCACCCTTCTGCCCAATGTCTATTGATGGAAACATCACAAGGATGATTCTGTGCACAGAAAAGGCAGCCACACTTCCAGCCATCACTTATTTTCATTGTGGAGCCATATTAGTTGGGAGGCTGAAGTGCTGGATAACATTTGACAATCCCTCCCCCATCATTCAGCTAAATTTTAGTTCTCACCTGCAGCCCTGAACGCCCAGGGCAGGCAGGGTGCTGGGATCAGTGAGCTGCCCWGGAACACAAAACCTCTGCAAGCCCTGGAGGAAATTCCTGGTGGGATGAGCTCCTCAAGGCAGCCCAGTCCTGCAATGGAACCACAACCCCCTCACAGCTCTAATAATGCATCTCCAGTCCTCTCTATTATCTACATCCTAATTTACTTTTGTTATTTTAACCTCAAAACATTTCTCCTTTCCTCCTTCTTTCAAATATGTCAGAAAAAAAAATTTAGAAGCTTTTTAGGGTGTATATAAAGACTTTGAGAAAGTCCTTTTTTACAGCTGGAAAAGTGTTATGAATGCTTTTGGTTCCTGACAATTTTAAATATGAGACTATTCCTCATATTTATGATCATTGTGGAGCTAAAAAGTAAAAAACAACAACAACAACAAAAAACAAAAACACCAAAACAAACAAAAAAAACACCCACAAAACAAAAAACCAAAAAGACCCAAAAATATTTTAAAAACAACAAAAAACCACCAAAACAAACAAACAAAAAAACAACCCAGAAAACAAACCAGAATAAAACCAACAAAAACCAAAAAATACCCCCAAAAACCAAAAAAACCCAACTCTGTGTTCATTCATCTTCAACTCTACCAGAGGCTCAGGTCCAAGCTACCTTGCCCAAAGGGTAGCACTGTTCAGCTGCACATTCCACACGTATTTGGTCCAAAATCCCTGCTCTATTTCCCATCCTACACCACACAAATGTACGTCTCACGGCAAGCATCAGTCCATAAAACCTTCATGACCTGTCCCACAGTGTCCTTTGATGCTCAGGCAAAGCCATTCAGCTTTTCTGCTCCCACCAGCAGGCTGTGCCTGCCCGCACGAGCACCCACACCACGCCTGACAGTGAGCGGAGCCGCTCTGGGGCCGCAGTGACCTCATTGAAACAAGCGGGCTGGCTGGAAAAGCATCTGGTATTCATTGGGGCTGCTCTGATAGCGTGTGGCACAGCAGTGATCACACTGGAAGGGTGACTGCCAGAGGAGCAGGGAATCTCTTTGTCACTACAGGAAGGTCAACATCTCAGCCTAGGGCTGAGCAGGCATCTGCACACAGCGTGGTGGAAAAGGACAGAGCTGGAGACAGACCCACCACCAGAGCTCCACTTTSAATTATTCAGCCATCCTTCTGTTCTCCTCCATGGAACCTGACAATAGTTTGCATATTTTTAAATTGCCCTGATAAGGCCATGAGAAATGTTCTACTGATAAAAGTGCAGAATACAAATTGGTGCTGGGTTTCCTTAACTGCCCACAATAGATCATCTTGGCATGCTTTTCCCCTTAAGCAACCAAATGGAGGGGGAAAAAGCAAGCAATGTTTCTCTTCCAAGTGTGTATCAGACAAATGTTTTGTTTCAAGATAAAACATGAGACATAAGAGAATAAGGACAGCCCTAGCAGGAAACCTTTTTCATATGTGCAAATGCATGTATTAAAAAAAACTTAAATCAAAGTAATTTCATTTCTTACATTAATTCTTACAATAATTAAGAGATGACAACACACCCTAACAAAAAYGGATGAAACTGTTCAAGAAGGGGAGATAAGAATCTGGAAGGAGGGTAGCTATACCTTCCTTCCCCAAACTCCATCTGGATCCAAATCAATTTTGATGTCTCTACACAAAATGTTTCCTTCCAGACAGGCCATGCCACAGGATGGGAAGGATCCATTGCAGCTCACACTCCTTTCCAGCAGCCAGGATTACTGCAGGAGGAAGCCCCCTTGGCTTGAAGGGGGTGGGTTTTCAGCATGGTGATGTTCCCTCTGYCTCTGCCCTCTCCACCACGTCCCAGTTTCCCAAAGCTGCCCTCAGGTGAGCAGGCACCACCTGCACAAGGCAGATCCAAGCTGGGAATTCACTGCTTTCACCCTTCCCAAATGTGTGAAAGTGTTCTCAGTGGTGCATTCACTGTAATTCCCAGGAAAGTTCAATTTCCCAGATTAACCTGTGAARGGTTCCCATCCCTCTACTCCCTGCTAACATCCTTGGAAGAGACAGCACCTAAACAAGTGACTTTCTGATCATTAATTAAAACACTACCAGTTCTCTAATTGAAAAATGTTGAATGTATTCCCTAGAACCTTTCATTATTTTTTTTTTCCATTACATCAATCATTAAAGGATACCTTTCAAACACAATCTTCCTGACAGAGAGAGCCAGGAATGCTGGCAAGGTCAAAGGCCCAGCTAAGCCCCAGTGAGGGCAGGCAACCAGCGATTGGAGTGCTTGGTAAGACTCAGAAAATGTCAAACTGACAAATGATGGCTTTCCAGATTTAGGGCAGAGCACAGGCAGTGGAGTACACAAGTCAATACCTCCCCATGAATAATGTATTTGCCTGGTGAGGTGGCCCACATGCAGCCTGTTCTCCCCCACCTCACAGGAATTAACTTAAGCAAACAAGCTTTAGGTAGGATCTACTTCTACAAAGTATAGAGGGAAGGAGGTTTATCTTCTTCAGGTGATAGATGTTCCAGAACACCTCAATCCTCTCCTTTTTTTTTTTTTTTTGTGTGACTTACAAAGATTTTATTGCTTGTTATTAATAGTGGCTTTAAATACACACTTAATATCCGTGTACCTCAACTCCTTCTCAGATGCATAGAATCCATCACAACATGAATTCATAATCACCAGAACAGTGAGTAAATATTTCTCACAATATGTGTGAAAGTTACATATGCATAAGTTATTCTGTAGATGGTGCAGTGCAGGAGCTGCCTGTGATTTGTCTCTTAATTGATGCCTCTGGAGACCAGGGAGAGGGGAAGGGCTCTGAAGTGTGTTCCATCACACCCAGGACACAGCTGGCATCTCTGAGATCTCTTTCTTTCCTTCTTCCTCCCTGCTTCATCGTTTTGTCCAGTCAGTCTGAGTGCTCACACACTGGCAGCACTGTGGGCACGAGGTATTTCACTGCCACAGATGCAGAACAGCTCTGCAGCCCCAGCTCAGGGCATGCAGCCCATGGGAGGGCTCATGATGGAGCATCCACGTGTGGAGATGCAGCATGGRAAACAAGATCCAAGGGAGGAGGACTGGGGCACTGGAGCCCTGGAGGAGCCAGAGATTGATGTCACTCTCACCTCCTTATAAAGGAAATCAGGCAGGCTGGCAATGAGAAGGCGCCTGCTGCAAAATAACATTTAACACTCATATTTTCTTGAGGCAGAGCTTGGTGGGGAAAGCAGTAATTATTATCATCCTGTGCACAAAGGCAAAGGAAGAGCACAGGGCTAATGGCAAACAGAGGCTGTCCAGGGAGAGCTGGGCTGGGAGCTCACCTGAGAGCTCTTGTGTGGCCAAGCTAATCATGAATTTCTGCCTCTTGTTACAGCAGAGCCTTACTATTCTTTATCTGGCTTTCTCTGCTTGGATGAACATTACTAGGCTGTGTCTTCCAAGCACATTATTGCCAATCTTCATTGTTTTAAAATAATCCTTACCCACAGAGAGATTATTTCAATGAGTCAGAAATTAATAAACAGAAAGAAGTGACAAGCAGTGTTTGCTAATGKCACATCTCCAGTCACAACAGGGTTCAACCCTTGCTGGCACCTGCAGCTGTTAAACCACATCCATGAAAGAAAAACAACTAAAAATCAGGAAACCAGATGAGGATTCATACTGACTAAACAAGTTGCACTACCTATAAATTTTYTCAAAAATGGGTAAAACTTCTGCTACAAGGTGCACAGGAATGGGAAATATTTCCTCAACCAACATGCCATTTTGAAGTTACAAACACAAACCAGACTGTAGATRTACATCTTTACATCACCAGGTTCACCCACTGACAGCCTGCCTGTCTGGATGTTGGGCATCTGCTCTGGTTTAGCAGTTTGGCCCCCCTAAACCCAATGACCACTTCCCCCTGAACAGGAGACAGTGGACACAGCAGCTCATGCACCCAGCCTGTGTGGTGCTCAAGGAAGGAAAAGCACCAGCAACTTGATTGCCATGAGCAGTTCCAAAGGATTTCAGGTCTTCAGTTCACTGCCATTCCAAATTAAAACATCAAACATGCTGTTTCAAGGAACTGTGGATGCAGCTTCACARGACCAATATTAATTCAATGAACTAAAAAGAAAAACAAACAAACATCCCACAGTTGTTTCCTTTTCCCAGCTTTAAGGAAATAGGTTTTCCAGCTGTGCTCTGTGTCCTGAATATGCTTGTTCAGCAATGGTTTAATGGGCAAACCTGTACAAACTTTTGAACTGTGATTATGGAGGTACATTAAGGTTTTCAGTCACTGGCAGAGTTTATGGTCCCTGCACATGTCACATAATATATGGCTTGTCTTACACACACAAAGCACACACCAGAACTGCAAACACTTGCCCGTGGGACAGGCTGCTTTATGGCTTAATATGCTTATGGTTGTAATAAAATTTATTTTAGGAGAAAGCAGTAAAACCAAATTTAGAGAGTAGAATAATGGGATAATTATGCTCTAAAACCAAATGGGCTTTCTTTATGTCACCATTTCATAAAGTCAAAACAATTTATTATAGCAGTACCTCARTAACCTCACTACCTATTGGTCAGTTGCCACTTCCATTATAAATTCTGTTTTTCAAGACCTTCATAGAGCACAGCAATTCCACCTTGTATTAAACTAAAACTTGCCATATCGACAAGTTATCAGCACAAATGCAATTCTCCACACCTCAAATGCCTAAAATCCATTTTTAGCATCAGGATATATYTGGGGAGAGGGAGTCTGGGGTAGAAGGTTTGCTTCCAGGAACACAAGTGAACAATAAGATAATATTAGCTATAGAAATATCACAGCCTTTTCAGGTTCTCAGTGTTTCTGGCATTGCAGGGATAAGGAATGGAACAGATCCTTAGGCTGGTTAAAGTAAAGGAGCCAAAAGTAGAGGCAGTGGGGAAGAAAGGGGAAGCCCAGATATTTATGTGCTAGGAATAATGCTGAACCATCCATTCTACAGCTTAGACAGGGAGGCCATGCCCTGAATTTCCCATATGTGCAAAATTTTAATTCACTAGAAGTTGAGGAATTGAGAGCAGTTTCTTAAGCAAAAGAGGAGACAAATGAAGCAGAAAAGGGAATACTTAAAAGCACCAATAGGCTCTCAGCTCTATATCAGAATCCTCATACAAACAGTAATCTCATAAAAATTAATAACAGACATTTTTTCAAGGGAAAGTTAGGAGCATTCTGTAACACTTAGCATGCAAATGAGACAGTAGTAACACATGCATTCAGGCTGAACTCTTGATAAGTTCCAAGTTTTTGAAATGAGTCCTACAGAAACAGATGCTGTCATTTCTCATTCCTCCAATTGTTCCTGGCTCCTGCTTCCTTTAGGAGCAGCTGGAGGTTCAGAGTCAGCTCTGGGATGCCTCCCTCAGCACAATCTTTCCCTTTGCTCCTCTCCTTTGGGCAGAAGCAGCCCAGCCCCAGATCATCAGCCTTGGGATGGCAAAACCCAAACGTTTTCCCCTGCTGCAGGGAAGGGGCTCTGGGGACCTCAGCAGTGCCAGCCAGGGCCCAGCCACCACCTGAGCTGCACATCTGAGAGCCAGGAGCATCCTACAGCAAGAGTCTTCATGATTCCATTTCAGCAAAACAATTTGCAAGTCTATTCCCCATATTATCTGTAACCTTGYGCATGTTTCTTTTGTGTCTGGCTGTTAAAACTGAGTTGGCACTCAGCACCTCCAGTATTAATCAGAAATCAGTAGCACTGTCCTGCTGGAGACATTCTACAGAGAGTAAAGGCACTACAGGGTCACCTAGAAAATCACCACTTCCTTCCCCATACTGTGGCAGGGCTGCAGGGAAGTCCACACAGTCTAAACTTCCATATTAATTCTGAAGCTTTCCAATTTACCACTTCTTCACATCAAATATAGATTAGTTTCTTTAATTGCCCTGTATAAATTCATAGCTGAAATGTTTGACTTGCCCAGAACAAATTGTCTGTCAGGATGATGTTTTGCAGCCAAGCAGATAGCTTAATTGGATATTTAACTTAACTGCAGGCTTTGTTTCTTCATATTTCAAGTCTTATTCCTTAGTGTTTGCTGAATTATGCATTCTGAAYACATCTCTAGATTGTCTGACTTTTAGTGTTCTGTTATTCTTTGAAAATAAACATGTTTCACTATTAGCTTCTAGCTCCCTGCCATTCCTACATGATTTCCCATATTCCAAAAAACCYATGGCAGGCAGGTCCCTCCAGGACATGAAACACAAAGCAACTCTGCTGTCCCCAGTTAGCATTTGGAGAATCACAACCTGGAAATATTTATTTGCAGATGGAAACCTCCCTGGCAGCGCAGCAGGGCACATCTGGCTGGAGCACAGATTGCAGAGGTCTGGGCAGAGCAGGCTAGCTCAGCTGGCAGAACAGGATACTACCCAAAACTCCTACTGTTTCTGTGRTTCCAGACTTCCTATGTCAAGAATGTTTTATTATGGCCACAACCTTCCCCCCAGAGCTCAGTGGGTGCATCAGCTCTGCCACCTCCCCAGCCCAGCCCCACAGAGCCAGAACCACACACACAGGCAAGCCCAGGGGAAAACAGTGCAGCCAATATTTCCCTGACTTCCCCACAGAGCTTTCTCCAGGAAAACCAAATTGTCATTTCAGATCCCAGCCTCCTTTTCCCTTTGCTGCTCTCAGGGTCACAAGAGTGCAGTTTACTGGCAAATTACTGAGCACTCCCAGTCCAGAGAGCACACCACCCACCCCAGCTGCCCAGCTCACGCTCAGTGGGAGCGTTACAACCATGTTAAAGCATGAACCTCTGGAATGTCCTTGCTCCCACCAGGATCCTCAACATTCTCCTGGTGATTTTTTTCATATTTTTGTCTAATGATAAGGACATAAGAGAAAACAGAACATATACTCAAAATTTATATCCCGTAGCATATGGCAAATTGGATCAAGAGCTTACTAAAGTGAATAAATTATATAGATTGGGATGCATCTGGTTTTATTATCAACTTTGTCTTTGGGCATCTGTTCTCTTTGAAAGCTGCACAACTTTTGCTGATAATGGCCTCCCCTCCTCCTGCTTAGCACAGGGCATGATTCCATTGTCTCACTGATTGGATGTTTGATAATTTTTCATCACTTATTCAGATATTACTGATTTTCAATTTAATCTAATTGCATGACATTCAGAGTCCACAGGTAAGAAGCTTTATATTCTGTGAGATGAGRTTAAAATAATAATGTTGGAAGTCCAGCAAGAGTCAGAAAACCCACTTCCATACATCCTATATCCACTTGTAAGTACATAAAACTTTTAGTGCCCTAAGTAAAGCCAACCAGCTGACAAAGGTTCTCAGAATGACATCCCAGCATTAGATCTCACACCTGGATTTACAGTCAAAGCAACCCTGGTTCTGCCTAGGACAATCTACTGAAACCCATCCAGGAGCTGAAAGCCATTTGCTGTCCTGATATTTTCATTTTTATACCTTATTATTAGTAATGACAGGATAACCTTCACAACTCGTTCATAATTTGCTTTTAAACAAGTTCTACTTCATATTTTTCTTTTACTTCATGACATGAGAGAACTTGGCCTTTTTGAAGAAGTTCATTGCAATGCAATTTCTAATCCCTTCTTCAGGGTTGGAATAGAGTTTTCTGAGAATATAAATCAATGTGCAATGAAACAAATCTGCTCTACAGAACAGGGTGCACAAGATGAGCTGAATGTTCAGTTTAAGTATGAAGGAAACTTAAATTTAGCTGTAAAGCTGTGTTGCATCCTGCTTTGATAAAAGGCTTGCACTGCACACAATAYATCACTCAAAATGCCCATGTGGTTAGAACAGGAGCAGCAATGGTCTTATCAGCTCAAAAGCATCTGATGAAAAGAACCAGAGTCTTTTGGCTATGCTATGATAAAAATTAATAATGAACGCCTCCTGAAACCAAGACAGAGAACATTATAGAGAGTAGATGGTGAATGACACTATATATATACACAAACAGAGCTGAGATGTTGCTTTTCAAATAGTTAATGAATAATTAATGGTTCACTTGATGAAATGAATTTGCTTATTTTCATAATTTCCATACTGTCAAACCCTTTGCACCTACATCAAAAAAAGGGACAGGAGAAGAAAATGGCAATTTGTTTGAAAGCCTGCTTCATTAATATTCAAGATCATCCATTTTAAAGCAGCCATTTACAAATCAAACATTCAGTGTGTGCCATTTTGCATACCAACGACATTATAATATGAACAACATCAAATTTCAATTACAAGCACATGAAGCCAAAATCAGCTCTCAAGCAAAAGTAGGATAGATGAACAAGAATGCTCTAAATTCTTAGTGTAGGACTTGATAGAACTTTAGAGCTTTCTCTCTACTTGAAGAAAATGTTTCCTTTGTTCCACAGGCCAACATGAAGAATATATTTGGTTTCCATAAATGGATGTGATTCTTTTCCASTGGACACTACTTTCATATCAAATTAAAGGAAGCAAACTAACAGAAAATTATATTTAACTTAACCTGGTAAATGCTTTTGCTCATGTTCTCCCACATACCCTTCACAGATTTAACCCTACCTACTTTAGCAACAAAATAAGACTACTTAAAAATATTTATGACACCTCTTTCTATAAAATCCTAACATTCAATATGGGACACAAATGCCAACCTGTAGAAAAGCTGATAAATGCTATTATTACATAATTTCAGCAGACAGGCTCCTGAGCATATCCTGTCTCTCAATCTGGCCACAGAAATACTCATCACAAGTGTTTTGTAGAAATATTGTCAATTAGTAAACAAAGAATCACCATAATAAGCTAAGCCTAAGTACTGGTAGCTCTTCATTTAGTTTAACCTGTTTTCCAGCATTGGCAGTATTTGTTAGTGAGCCAGTARAGACAGAGAAGCATTCTTAGATAGGGGAGTAAGACCAAAGATCTCTCTTTAAATTCAGGTAAGAAAACACAGAGCTTTGCACATTGTAAATAGAAGTGAGCTTTCCCTCCCAGCAAGAGGGAAACTGCTCCAGAGTTTGGCAGGAGTTCCAAGTCAGTTAGTCTTCAAAGTCATCCAACCTACCTGGTAACACAAGGAACCTTCTTTCCATGCGAGTGTTGCCCAAAATGCACATGGCAGCAGCAATATTRCAATTACAAATAATTAATGTGCTGCAGTGATCAGTAAACTTCCTAATTATCCATTGATTTTTCCATCCTATCTCTGTCATTAGTGAAGTGAATTGAAACCAGAATGAGCAAAGGAACTTATTAATTCTAGTAGCAAACCAGTCAGAGCTGGGAAGAAGTTTGGTGCCTCAGTTTGCAGCTTTGCCCACGTGTCCCTCCTCAGGACTGCTTTAATCCATGCATACAAAATTACACAGAGCAATCCATCACWACAGAGTAAAACACACCAGTTTCTGAGCTGGGGCTTCAGGAACTGACTCAGTTCATGCACTTGAGGATCCACATTCACACCCACAATCAGGAATTACARGGCTGCAGCCAAATGAACCTGAAGAATCAGGAGCTCTGGATACAGCAGACAGTTTAGTGCCTAAAATGTCTACAGAAGAGGATGAATTAAAACATGCACCCTGTTGGTAAAGGRCAAAAGGAGTCTCAGTGGCCTTTGTGGCACAAAGGTGCAGCTGGGGTTTGTGTTTATGTGGGGACCAGCAGCTCCTGAGGGGTTTGGTGTGGCCAAGAGGCTTTGTGATACTGATGATGCACAAAAGAATTGACTCACACAGCATTTACAGGCCAGGAACAGCAGGACAGAAATGCTAGCAGGTAAATCAGAGGGTTATTAGGAGGGGAAAAAAAACCCTAAAACATTATTATAAAATACCTTCTAACCCAAACACTTGATTGCTGGCAGRAGGGAGATGCCTGGATATCACAACAAAGGATTTTGCTGTAGATGCTCAGCAAAGCCACCCACAGGGGCCACTGAACAGGAGCAAACTGATGAGCTGGAAGAGCAAAAGGGCAAAACAGAGCAGATCTGAGCCACAGAGAGCAGGCACCCAGCTGGGAAGGCTGAGGGATCAAAGGTGCAATTAAAAGTCTGCAGACAGGAATAGAAATATTGACCAGCAAAGTTACACAGCTCCAAATGTAGAGCAGCAGGTAACTCCACAGAGGGTGGGAGATGCATTAAGGTCAGGATTTCAATCAAGAGGAGCAAGGTAACACCTGGTCAGAGGCTGAGAGGGCATGAAAATTAATCTCTGGATGCTGCAGAGGATCTAAGCTGCTGGAAGAGGAAAATTCTGGTCCAAACTGGACAATTATAACAGAGCAGACTGGCAGGTACTGCAGACATTCTGCATCAATAGACTTGGCTAGCCCTGGGTAAATGTTTTTATTAGATCAACAGCTGATTGCTATTTACTACTTCAGCTAAAGCCCAGAATATTCTGAGAAGGGTAAAGACAGTTTTATTCACTCAACAAGCCCTGCTGACCTGGAGAGCACGTGGCCATCATTTGTGTACCTKAACCTGGTGTGGGTTTTGCTTACAACTGCTCCTTTCCTGAAACAAAAATTGATGCTTGTACCACCCACCACTGAAGGACTCTCCCCTTTTGCTTCCATTTTCCCTTCCACGTTCTCCCTTAAATATTTTTAACAGTTTTTCAACCTCTGATTTACATTTATCAGCTTGAATCTGCTGTACCTAAGAACATTCAGGTCTTTTCTGTAGTTTCAATAACAAAATCTGAGAGTGGACCCTACAAAGGCAGATTTTTCTGGAAGAACAGAAATTTCCTTTTTCAACAAAGTTCACTTACAACAGCTTCTTCTTTGGTCATGCAAGCCCGTGCTAGGGTACCATTCTGCACAGGCTGAAACATGAGGAGCTTTTCTTGCTGCATGAGTCACTTCCCTACACCAGCACAGAAACCTCTGATGTTACTCAGGATGTTCCTTAGAATTATCTGGAGATGCAGATCTGCATGAATTATGTATGTATTGAGTTGGTAACAGAACCAAAATCTGTATTAGATGTTCATTTGACTCATGCAARAAGTAAAATGTTCAGGCTTTTTAAAGGAATACAAATGTAAATTCCCTTTTCAGATCAACCTCTGAAGGATTTTTGAGGACCAGAAGTTTAAGAACAACCTAATTGCAAATACCCACTTCAAAAGTTTAACAAGCAACACTCCTGAAAAGTTTTCTGCCACTTATGGAATACTGGATTAGGTCTGAAAAAGATGCAACCCAAGTTTAAGTGGTCTGTCTTCTCAAAAATTTAGCAAATTTCTTCTCCAGAAAAAAATCCCCCAGTCCTAATTGCCCATAGATCTGCTTGAGTCCCTGCTTTTAAATGCCAGTGAACAGTCTTGATACTCTCTTTAGATCTTAAGTGTACTTTTATTTATAAATAACATAAATTATAACACATAACATTTAAGAGATGTGGTTCATTACACAGGAGAATAGTTAAATCTGACTGGGCTCCTATGAGCTTCATCTAAGCCAGGAWAAAATCTCCTTGGAATAAAAACAAATAACTGAGCAAATTAGATTTCCTGGTGTTTTATCCAATTAATCCACCTCTCAACTCAAATTTGTTAGCTTTTTAATTACCAGTTAATCTCATCCATACAATTAGGGGCTTTTCTGCTCATACTTTTTCTTTAAAGTTTACCATGAATTCAGTGGGGTCTTTGAGTGTGTGGGGTTATTGTTTGGCTTCTTTTTTAAAAAGGGTCTGGCTTATTTACCTTCATGGGCATAATATTGGAACCAAWAACAATACACCCTCCCTGCTTATAGGTATTACTGTCTAAGAACAGCTAGAGCAGACTACATTTCTAATGCTTTGTCCCTGGTATAAAAGAACAGCACAGAAGAATTCCAGGTTATCTCTTGACCAGCCTTGCTGTAATGCAGAGGATTCTTCAGAAAGCTTTTACTGGGATGAATTACAGAACATCATTGTTGGATATTATGTAAGGAATTGTAAAAGCAAGCACAACATTTTTCACTTACTTCCAATATTTAAGCCAGAGATTTGAAAGAGTATACTTAAAGTGACCAAAATTCAATTTTAAAAAGAAAAAAAAAAAGCCACAAAGCTGTTTGAATATGATCTATACCATCTACCTCTAAACACTCAGATTCCAAAACACTGCTCTGTTGAACTGATGTCTTGCCAATACAAATCACAAWACTATTTTGGGTTATTTATGAACAAAGGGGGACTGCTAAGTTAGTACTTTTAGCAGCCTTCATTCATTTTTAAGCATCTCACTCTTGCAAGGAAATTGCATTTTGCCAACAGAAGCATAACTCACAATGCTGTCCTCCAAATCAACTGCCACCTCRTTTGGTTTACAATGCTTCAACCAAAAGCTAAAAAATACAACTTCAAAATTGAAATTTAAAYAGTACAGGGAGTTTTCTTGGTCAGTCAAGAATGCTTCCCAACATGAATTRCCCAGTATTTACACATCCATATTTCTGCAAGTACAGTTTACACCTCCCTTACACTGTACAGCCATATCTGTCAAAGTCAGTCAAACACAGAATCATACTTCTTGAGCTTTCCTAACAACACATAAATCACAAATTCTGCAGACAAATTGAAKTTATTAAGCAGTTTATGCTGCTCTCAAGGAGCTCCCTGTACAACCACCTCTGTCCTACTTGGCTGCAGGTAGAGAAGCAAAGCAAATTAACTGCTGTGGGTAGAGTACATTTATTGGGTAACCCAAACAACACAAAGATCTCACACAGTTTTCCATTCAGAGAAAATAAGAGTATTAAACTGGTTTTCCACAAAAGGAAAAAAAAATAATAAATAATTGGACCACAAGGTAATTGCTTGRGGCATTTCAGTGCCATTGAATTATGACATTTGATGGCTGAATAGCCTCTGAGGTGCCCCTGCACAGACAGCACAGCTCTCTCCTGGCCACACTGCACTGCCTGMTCCTCCAAGGCAGCTGCAAGGGGCCACAGGAATCCTGAGCATCTGACATGTCCTGATTGCTTGTCTCATCCAGGCTGCATCCACAGCAATCTGGGATTTTACACTCAGGGAGGGGCAGCAGGGGGTGGTGCAAGGGGAGAATTCAGACTTCAGGTCCTTTAATCTCCATCCAGGACAATCATGAGGCAGTGCTAGAAGGCTAAGCATTATTTATTCTAAACATCTCCTGGCAAGAGACACAGCCTTTGAAGTGTAATTATCTTTTTTTTTTAAAGGCACAATTTAATATAACCTCAAGATTTCTTCTAGCGTCAAAAATTTAGAAGGAGGCATCATTTATCACAGTCTGGAGGCTGGGAAACTTCACTGCAGGTGCATTTATCCTGGCAGTATCTCTGATATCTTGCAATTCACCTCTTGAAGGGCTAGAGTTATTCCATACACAAAAGCACTTGCCAGTAAGATCTGACATCAAAATTAAAATGCAGTTGTGTAAGTGTAAACAACATCTCAGAGTCAAAAAACAGATGGGGTAGATGTTAGCTCAAGAGCTGTACAAAAAGGCAAGGAGAGCTTAAACAGGGAGAGACTGACATCAAAAAATCACTTTAACTACATTCCTGCTTTACCTTAGGAGGCATTTTGACAGGATTATGTAAAATAATCAAGTTTTCCTGGGAAACCATCCCAGCAGATTACAGCAATATGCTCCATCTGATCTCCCCATCTTTCCTGGGCATTTATGTCAATCTCCAGAGAGCCATGAGGTAGCAGCAAGATAGATGCAGACATTTCATATATTTTCATGAATTTATTGTAGGCACAGATTAATCCAATCATGTACAGTCACCAAAGCCTGACACTGCAGAGTCTGCAYCAGAGGCTGCAATTTAGATGCACAGAATTTCCATTTAAGTAAAACCTTCACAAAACCTTGGGTGTCCCTGCCCATGACAGGGCTTTGGAATGAGATGTCCTCTGAGCATCACCTTCCAACCCAGATCTTTCTAGATCAGCTGTCTCACATTTCAGGCCAAATCATTCAGATGGGTTTTACACATTCCCTCCCAGTTCCCTTCCTCCTGCTCAAACCTCTGAGCCTCTGGCATCTGCATTCAGCACATTCACCCAGGCTCAGATTGCTCAAACAGAAATATCTTCACTGTGAAACTCCCATATATGAGATTTACCATCAGGCCCCTCCACATTTAAAAAACTCCACCAGTCCCTTTGGTCTCACTAGAATTACACAGAATTTTGTAATATCTCTGCTGAACAGGAATAACATTTGTGTTCATACTCCGCAATATTTCATTTGTCATAAAAATCAATATAAATTTTCAGAAAGGGCATTTTGTGCTCTGAATGTGCTAATATGACATTCACCAGGCCAAATTAATTCTGCAGGCAACAACTGGCATCCTGGAGTTCTGATTCAAAGCAAGAGCCCAGTCTGGTCCTCTCCTCCCCACCATCTGCATGAAGGGAGCTCCACCCTTGGTGCGGGGCAGCTGACAGCAGAGGAGTTGTGGCAGCTCCACTGATGGCAGGGATTTGCCATCTCTGTCTCAGTTTGTCACTCTCAGTGGTCACCCTCTCASCCCTGAGYGAGACACAACGTTTGTCTCCYGTGAAYCACTCCCACCCTCCTCTCCYTGCACTGCCCCTCCCAGCTCCTGGTGGAGTTCCACACCCTTGGGCTGGTTATGTCCACGATCCCCATCAGTTCCCATGCTGGAAACTCCATCCTGGACAGAACCTCAGCCACCCAGCAGGGGTGCAGGAGTCCCATCCATTGATGGGATCTGAGAGCAGAAAAAAGATCTTTGATTTGGTGAGTGCAAACAATTAAGAGAATGGGTTTATCACAAACYAAACGGCCTCAGATCTTCAGGAGAAATGTCTTGGCTTCAGAGCCCTGGCCTCCTGCCAGTGGGCTTTGGCAAGTGAAAACCTGAACTCAGAAGATCTTTGGGTTTCCACCCTGTCAGATCTGAAAACAAATATCTTTCAAAATGCTCAAAGGATGCATTGACAAGTTAGTGATCACTTGCAGTGCTCTGCTAAGGATTTTTCAATAAAAACACAATAAAAAGCACAAGTGACCCCTGAACCAACACCTACAAAAGCCTTTTAGATCTCCTGTGCAAACCATTCTGCCCSTTTGGTGGGCCATGTCCTGTCCCCATTCTGAGCCCTCAGAGGGTCTCTGGCTGGTCACCAAGCTGTGCCCAGGCTCCAGGCAGGACCAGCTGGCAGCTCCTGCTGCCCAGCTCAGCTCAGCAGTTGGGTTTTCTCCAAAAGCACAAGGAGAGGGGCAGCTCTGCCCCAGCCAGCCCTGGGCTGGTCTCTGCAGCCACCATCAGGTCCAGAACCAGGAGCTGGCAGGGACCCCAGAAATCCCTTTCACCTCCAGTGCCCCACAGAGCAGCTCCAGGGAAAACACATCCAAAAAAGCAGCAAACATCCCCCAGCAGAAACATTTGCTGCAAATCRTCCGTGCTCTGCTTCCCATCTCCARATGGACCTGGCCTTGTCTGGGTGTTCTCCTTCCCACACACCAAAATCATGAGCACTGCCTGGGAGGATCAATTACCTGAGGTACACACAGACCTGAACTGAGGGTCAGGGATCACCCTCTGCCAGGGGCCAGGGCAAAACCTCAGCTGGTGCCCCCAGAGCAGGGTCCTTGGGTGGCCAGAGAGAATAAACATCCTCCAYGCTGTCTGTCCTCAGCCACAGTGTGGGAAAGCAAGGCGACCCCTGTGGCAGGGAGAAAGGATGAGGAGCACTCCATCWATATCAGAAGGTTAATTAATTACTTTATTACACTGTATCATTCTGTACTATATTACATTACATCTAGACTGAATCTGCACAAGCACTGAACTCAACTGAAGCAAATCCTGTGACACTCTGCACACACACATGGCCCTGATGGGCCAAGGGAACAAAACACCACCACTCTGGGGAAACAATCTCCATATTGCATCCTACTTTTGTACAAACACAGGCACAGCAAATGAGATAAGAATTTGGGTTTTTTCTTTCTCTGAGGCTCCTCACTGTGGTTCCCAGAAAATATCCTTGGGCAGTTGTGCCTTGCTTTTCTCTGTAGAGAGAAATGTGGCCACGCACCAGAGCAGCRCTGGGACACCAGTGCCCCCAGCCAGGCAGCAGGGGAGAGGGACCAGCCCTGAAACCAGATCTCAAGAACAGCTCATYCCACCCCTCCAAAAGGCACAAAACCCCTGTGTAATCCTGGTGCCTTCCTGTTGGCCATAGTTCACTG
The DNA here is from genome assembly GCA_014549065.1 of Cardinalis cardinalis. Lineage (NCBI taxonomy): Eukaryota > Metazoa > Chordata > Aves > Passeriformes > Cardinalidae > Cardinalis > Cardinalis cardinalis. The sequence continues at coordinate 2,068,979 of JACDOX010000085.1, read as the reverse complement.
AAAAAGCACAAGGATTTTGATCTCAAGCTACATCATTGTTAGAAGAGTGAAAGGCTTTGGTTTAGTGTTGAAAAGCTTTTAGAGACTAAATACACAATTCATCTAAACAGTATCTGCTCCATCAGGCACAGTTCTGGACAGGTTAATGCCAGCCTGTCACACTTTTCAATGAGCAGCATCCTTATCTTGCCCATATAATTCAACTATTGTACATAAAAAGCAGCGAGGAAAAACCCYGGAAGACAGAATAATGTTAAAATAAAAGAATTAAAATGCATTCCAAACAAGAATGCAAGTGCTCAAAAAATGGCACACTACTCCACAGCAAAGCTGTACAAGCAAATTGATTATTTTGGTTCACTGTCAGAWCAAAAAAACCCAGCTTTTACTAACAGCAGAGAGTTACTTTACCCTTCTTTAAATAAAGGTAGACCCAAACAGATATTATTTAATTTCAGCATCAGCTTAGAGGTTTTCTCTTCCATAACTTTGGAAGTGTATGGCAGAGCAGGTATTTCACATAGAACCCACCCTGCATCTTTCCTAAGATACTATAAATAAAACACTCAGAAACATCTCTACTCCAGTGATTTTCTGTTTTCCATCACAATTTGCCTGCAGTGTTATTAAAAAAAAAGTAATCTATCACACAACAAAACCTAAGTGGAGCTCATGTGTTCTATCAGCACTCCCACCTCACAGGAACAAATTCTRTTTTCAATAACATTAATTACTTTTCTTAACAGTCCTCCTCTTCTGCATTCACAGCTCCCATTTTAAGCCATTGTATAAACTTCTGCCAGGGTAACCCTGTTTGAGACYGATTAACACAATAAAAGTATTTTAAATTGATTGGTTTATGATTTATGGAGGATCAGAGCATTGCTGGCACTCAAGAAGTGGAAGAAATCTAATTATTTGGTGTGCTTCCAGTTAAAACTGAATAGTCCGTGTTCATACAGKGGTTTGGGACTCTTCTTCCTCAGTAGAATGCTCAGATTTTTTGGTGGGGGTGTCATTGCCCTGCRTCTGACCTCCTGCAGCAGCAGCAGCAGCATCTCCTCCCACCCTGGCACTGAGGTGGCACCTGGCACCTGCCCCCACTGCTGCGGATGCCAAGGCAGCCTGGGGTTTGTACATCCTCTGGTGTCAGGGGAGACTTGCATGTGAATTTCTGAATACAGCTGTTTTCAGAGCTCCAGCCCTGCTCTTCAGCACACAGGCTCAATATTGAGCCCCCTTCCAAAATGGGAGGGCTGAGACTGCTGTGACAGGGACCCAGGATCTGGGGGAGCAGCCAGGCTTCAGCTCAGGTCTGTCCCTGACTGCCAAACTACATGGGTAGCCAATAAAAAAAAAAAATTAATATGAAAAGCCATGATCYAAGAATCTTACCAAATTTTTCCCACTGAAATATCCAAATTGTTCTTTCCTTCACTCCAATTTCCCACAAATCCAGTGCAATCAGGAATGCCAGGATACAGAACAACTGATTCTTCCYCCCACAATGGTGAGTGGGTGGCCAGAATGGGGAAAGATGACCCTGTCTGCATTGTCCAGTAAACACCAGCAGCCCTTTGAAGAACAGGAGGGTTTTTATTCTCAACTCTACCAAGTGAGTACCCTATAAAGAAATCATGCCCCCCTTTCTTACTTGATCATCCCATGTGTTGAGAGTGACACTACAACCATCAATTAATCAGGAAGATCTTATCTCTCCCTGGCTTTACACACTGAATAGTTACTAATGACTTCTTTTAATTCCCATAACAGATTTAACTGGGAACAGTGAATAGTTAATCCATACCTTTTAAAGTCCCCCATAAAAACTACAATGCAATCCATAGGGACTATTTATATGCCAAGAGAAGAGTTTGACATCTAAATGCACTGAAGATGAGAAAAGAGGATATTAATGCTTATTTTACGAGAGTCAAACTATTTTTCTAGCTTTTAGAACAAAGTAAAAATTGGTGGATTTGAAGACTGAGCCAGCCTGGTCTATTTATTTAGTAGGAAGAATATCTATTCTTTTTCAAACTTGTGCACAGAAAACAATGGGGTTTTTTTGCAAAATTAGCCAACTAGCTCCAGAAAACTACCCAGGTGAAACATCCTTCCCATCATGGCAAGCAACTAAAAGGGTAACTGAGTAGAATTACAAGCCATCAGCAAAGCTCTCCTTTCACACAATCCCATGTCCAGAGCCACTGAACACATTTTGTTGAGTTCCCTTTTACACCATCCCACAGGCAGCAGCAGGAGTGGATTTATGGCTGCACAGCAAGGAAAGGCTCTGTTATACTCCTCATCATTATATCTCATTATATCCTCTCTTTTGCTTCTATTGACAGACTTAGGTGCCTTACTCCATTTTGTRGTCAATATAATTTCCAGCTGAAGACAGCAAAAGGCTGCAGTTTTTAATAAAAARCCCCAGATATGAGGTATTGATGTACACTTCTAACTCTAATTCAGCAGATTAGCAAGGGTGTTGTTTCCATTTSCATATGCATTCTTTGTAGTGTGCTCCAAGTACAGTTATACAAACTGCTTAATATTTCTGAACTAAGTACAATGAGCCTCTTGTGGCTASAGATATTTGTTATTCTAACTATTTTAGGTTGTTAAGCTAATTTCATTTAGATTACTATCCACTGYTTTACACCCTCAATATTCTTCATTGAGAAGCCACCCTTGGTGTATCAGCCAAGGCGTTCCTCCCATCAGGGTTCTGCCAGGAGCCCCCTGCACTGCAGAAATCAGTTCCTTTAACTCTTGTGCTGCATGCTCTACAGAACTTGTGCTAATAAACATCTGTCACTAAAAAGGTGACTGGGGAAATCACACCTTATTAGCAAAGCAAGCTTCTTGCTCTGCACTCAAAAAAGCATCGTGTCTAATTATGAATTTTACAGGAACTGTGTGATACAGTAATTGGGATGAATTAGAAGTGCCTTCAGCAAGCTCCATTTAAAGAAAATTAAGACAGTCAAAAGTAATATTCATTATATTTAGCCATTAGTAAATATTTTCAACTAACACAGCAATGGGAAAAAAACCCCAATTCCTAGAAGAAACATTTCTGTGTTTTCTGTAATTATTGAAAATCAAAATATATTTGGTAGAAAGCAAAGTAATTATTTTCTTGCACTGGCAAACTTTGCAGCTATGCAGGGTTAGGTTTYCCCTCAGTTAATGAAATATTGCTTCAGGAACCAAACTCATTGCTCATTTCTTTTCTCCACTCCTATTCACTCCACAGATTAACAAGCCATTATTCTAGAACSAAAACATTATTCTATCAGTGTGCAGCTCTTACACTTACTGAAATGATAAACAGGCATTTGTAGAGCTGCACRCTTTCAAAGGCATTTATTGCTAATAACTGCTTGAAATTCTCTGCTCCTGCATCAACAATCAGGAAGGACAAAAAAACCACCAGGAAGGCACCAGCTGCCAACAGGCTACAGAGTGCTCACTACTCTGATTTAGCTCTTACTGTTTTCATTCAAGAAAAGAAGAAAGCCCACAGCAAAATTAATTCCCACAAGCTCCCTTGATTTGGAATTTGTTTTAATTGTCATATCTAGTCTGTATATTACAAGCAAGATAAAGTAGCCACAGCACCTCGTGATAACATCACATACAACAAACAGCATCATCATAAACCCGAGCATTTCTTTATCTCTGGTGTGATTTGTACATTTTGGCCTTGCAAGTGTAAATTACCTTCTTTGCCCCTTGGTTTCTTTCTTTGCAACTCTTATCACTGGAAGGTCATCACATCGTTATCATCCACCATTCAGAGCGTGCCAGGTTACTGATAACAGCCTCAGTGAAGCTTCCATCTCTCCATCTCAGGACTGGGGGGCAGAGGGGGCTGGAAAAGGAATTGTGCCATTTGAAAACACAATTCAATGCCAGCCTGGCCTGCATGCCACAGGCCTCAGATTTGTAGCTCAGGTATTTACTGTCCCAGCACTGCAGCCCTGAGACAATCACAGCTTTCATCAGGYGCTGAGAATCCTTTCATTCCACTCACAAATTTTAATCAAGTGTGTTGCTGGAACACCAAATCTGGCTAAAACCAATCCRAGGCAGATTTCCCAGATGGGATTTTCAAGAGCTCCAAGGAGTCAGGCACACACCTCCACACAGGATTTGGTTTTATGAGAAAGCACTGGCCTCCCTCCCCAGCTCCACATCCAYACCTGCACTCTAAGGCTCCCCAGGGATGGTTTCTGTGCTGCCATCCCTTCTCAGCAGCTCCTTCTGAGTGCAGTGCTTGCAGGCTGAGCTGCAGGCTGGAAAACTGGAGCTCAGCTTTATTCCTGAGCTTTAGCTTATCTCTGTTGTGAAGGAAATGAKGGAGCCTGAGAGTGCTAAACGTGCTAGGAAAATATGTACCCAAATAATTATAATAAGTCATTAATAAGGATTAAACATTAATAAAATTACTTGCAGAGGGTTCAGTCAATTGCTGGTATCTTTCATGTTAATTAATACTTGGCGCTGTATAAATACTCAGAACATGCTTTATTACATTTGCACAAGACAGCTTCCAGAGCCATTTTAGGCACCTGCTAATGAGAAATAATGGTTGCCTGAGCAAAGCATTGGGCTGAGCTGAAATCCAAAGCTTTGTTYCAGAATTCAAGAGCTGCCCATGATTCCCAAGAGAGTTTTTCACTCCAACCCATGCCTGSTGCAGATTGTCAAGGTTCTCGAGATACAAGAGCTCTGCCATACAGATTTYTGGGGTTTTTTAGGACAATACYCTRTCTTGGGATTAGCCCCACAACCAYATCAGTGCTCTGKGTATGGAKGGATCAATCTCTCTGCTCCACCTTTTCCACTCACCAGAAAAAGACAGGCTTCATTCGTTTTTCAATGCAAATTTGTGCCTTCACTCCAGACTAAATGCTGAAATGAGTTTGTCTGGCATCCTCATCTCTCCATGACCACCACAGCAGCCCTCATTTCAGCACAAATCCTTTCCAGAAGGGACAACTGGGGCCTACTTAGCTTCAGTCTGGCTGTGTGGAATAATTCATTTGGACAGTTGGTAATGCTRCTCTCTAAAATGCCAGCCAGACACTCCCAGAGACAGGAGGAAAGGCCTTCAGGCCAGACTAAAACACTGATTTCTTCACTGCTGGCACTTCAGGTGCTCCTTTAGACAGCAGCTGGGCACCTGCAGTGGGCTCATGGGGAAATGCTGTCCCTGCTGCATCTTCAGAGCTCCAGATCTCCCCATCACTGGGGGACACTGCCTGCCTCTGGAAATCATGGAAAATCATCCACTGACATTTAGTATTCCAYCTATTCTTCTCCCAGTTACACTGCAGATCCCCTACCAACTTTACCAAGCTGAAACCAACTGCTGAAGTGACTCAATAAATGGGAGAGGGGCAACACCCACTCCATCCCCTTCCAGGGAAGAGGTTCTTGCTGTAGCAATAAGGAAAGAAGCTTGATGCTCAAACTCATTTTTATTTTCCCACTAAAAATGGAACTGTAAAACTTAGGTCAGATGGGCCTTAGAGGCCAGTTAAGATGCTCCAGCTTTATTTCTGCAAATGCTAAAACAATCCTTCATGCTGTAAAAAAACAACCATTCCTTGATAAAGCAGAAAAACCTCACAGCTTTTCCATACCCCCCCCCCTAGACCATCAGGATTCTTTCTGGTCCTGCTGAGCTCAGATGATGACAGCACTGGGCAGGTTATCATCATCACACTGTCAGGGACTCTTCAAGCTGCCAGCTGCTGCTGCTTCAGCCTATTTTTCACTAACCACAGCTCACCCTGCTGCCTGCCAGAGCCTCCCATTGCTGAGCAGCCCCTGCCAGCTGGCAGGGCTCCTTCRGGGAGGGGAAAGGCTTTGCTGATATTTGCCTCTCCCCTCCCCAAGAGGAAATGTCACCCAGYGACAGGGCCCTGTCAGCCTGGCAGGTCACTTGCATTCCTCTTGAGAGCACATTTTGTTAAAATGTGCTTAAAACTCCTAAAAGCCCACGGGTCAAAAAAGCTTAACAGCAGCTCTCTCCAAATAGAAGGACAACTTAAGGTTAACTGCTTCCTTAATGTGCAATAATAAAATAGATTTACATAGATGAAGTCCTTGGGTTTTAAGCAGCATTTCCTTCTAGGAGAGCTCCACCACGAAGGAGAGATGACCTTGTTCAAGCACCCTTTGAACTACCAGCACAGGAAACCTTCCAGGAACAAGTTTCCCAGGTTCAGCTCACTGTTGGGGATTTCTCCCTGCAGCAGGGAGGAAAATCAAACATTTTGTAACAGGGCTTTGCTCAATAATGAACAGGTTTGGTGGGCAAGCACAGAAAACCTGGCTGGGACCAGACTGCAGTGGTGCAGCCCACAAGGGAAGGAATGGAAGGAAAAACACCACAAACTTGCAGCAAGCAGGACAGCCCATCTTAAGCAAAAATCCATGTGATAGAAACACTTGCAAGGATGTGGGTTACCCAGGAGCAGCAACGCTCACCAGCAAAGCAATACCTGAGGTAAATGTTTGCAATTGGCAGGATGCACTGGATGCTGCAGAATAAATGTCAGGATAAAACAGGAATTCCCCAAMCAATTTAAGTATTCTTAGCAATAAAATCATAGTTTTGGGAATAGGTTAAGGAAAATATCACACAAATATATAACTAGCTCTATTTACAAAGCCTGAAGGGTCACCAAATGCCTCAACAGGGATGCACACTGTGCAGGGGCTGGGCAGCCACACCTCCCCAAGGACAACASGAGACACATCCCAGCATCTCATGGGAAGCAGCAGCCCCCACACCAGGGCAGGGTGTAAACCTGAGGAAAACGTGCTTGGGGGTGTCCTGTGGAGGGCTGAGGGCTCTGTGTTCCCTGTGGGTCCCCTCCAGCTCAGATTGTTCTGTGTTTTCACGAGAGGGAAAAGCTCACACACCCTGAGCCTGCTGCCTCTCCCAGCTTCGCCTGTTGGTGCAGTGAGAGATGTCACCTGTCCCTCCAAACCTCACCTGGAGCCAGACCAGGCTGTCCTCCTGCCCATTCTGCTCCGTGGGTGCCCACAGAGCCCACCCTGCTGCCAGCCCTGCAGCGCCCTCTGAGCTGGTGCCACCCCAGCGTGACATGGCACGGTCACAGAGCACCCGCCAAGGGCTTTAGATTAAACCATTAATTAATACAGTCATTAAGATCCCACTTCAAGATTTATCTTCTTCCCTTGTTCCCATTAAACAAATTGGATGTTAGTTTCCAGTTACTCATTCTGCAGAGGCAAATCCATCAGTGAACTAATACAGTAATTTTGCACATTAGCTCCACTCCTGCAAGACAGATTTCTATTTTTTCCCCAGTTTTCACAGGGAGGGGCTGCTCAGCCATGCAGAGGCACTGCTGCCCAGGTACTGCCATGGAAAGCAGACCCACAGCAGCAGCACAGTGGTTTATGAGAGAAGATCCTCACCAGYAGCTGAAAATAAAAGTGACCTAGAGCCAAAAGGTCAAAAGCAGGGACCTCTGAAGGAATTCTCTCACCCTGAGCCAGAGGAAAATATGTCTTAGTAAAACCTGATCCACACAGCAGGTGAAGTTGCACCCCATCCTCAAAATTGTTCAAACATTATTTCCAGCTGATTATGAAGATCATGATGAGGGGGGGAACAGAGTGAACACCCAAATTTCCAGGTTTCTCATAAATTTTCCATACGATTARTAATTTATTTTTAATAAACTGAAGACATTTTTGTTTATGCTTTTGATGAAAGACTGCAATATTCAAGGGCCTCAGAGCAGTAAAAAAATAAAATAAATAAAGCAAAAGGAATGTTATCCAACATTGTGAGACAAAACGCAGAGAAGGTAAAGCACAGGAAGGGAAAACAGCAGAGAGAAGTGCAGATGCCAATTCAGGTTATATGGAAGAGCAGAAATATAAGGAAAGATCTTTYCAAAAATCTGTGTCCCTATTCTGAACTCTTAATGAACCTGCCTCCCTTTTTCAAGCCAAGTCCTTCCTCTACATCTAGGAGAGGAGGAAAACACCACCAGCTGGCAGTTCTGAACTCTTTTCCTGTTTGTTTCCATTATTTAAAAGGAGGCATTCCAGTAATTCTGCATTATTTCTGGTTGCACTATTTGCCTCTGTTGAAAAGTGCATGAGTAAGAGAAATTCTAACAGCTCTGAAAAAAATTAAAAGCCACATTTATCATCCTGYAAAGGTTCAGAGCTTTCAGTCAGCATCCAGAGTAATGAGGTCTTGGTATCTCACTCCTTTAAAGTTCTGCAGCAGAATCAGGGAGGGGAGAGCCAGGGGTTCCCATGTCAATGCTCCTCCTGAGCTGATGCTGTACCCAAGGGACTTCAACAGAAAAAGAATTGTATCTCCATTAGGAYGGATTTCCAGACTAAAGGATGTGTCTAATTTTAATTCGCTATGCATASATAATTGAGTTTATTCTGAAATTGCTGTCATTTTATGTTTATCATATTCAGATCTGATGAGCCACTTGAGGAGTARGAATTACTCCTCTCAGGTTTGATTTATTTATGATATCTTTTCTCCTTACTACAAAGGGAAGAGAAAAATCTTTGGCCCATGCCCAGGACACACACTGAGTCTGTTTTATGTGTGACACACCAGGAATTCACATTTGTACATCCCACTTCCAGTGCTATCTGCAGAGATGTTACTGCTGCAATGGATGCCTTAAACAGGAATTTGGTGATGCACCTTGGGTTTTGCCTCAGATTAATCCATTCTCTGGCTCTTCACTGTAGCTCATTACATGATCTACTGTTCTTCATCTTTCTGCTCYGCACATCAACACCCTCCAAAGTCTGCACAGCACCAATGTGAGCTCCAGCACAGTCCCACTCCAGTATCCCACAGCCCTTCCTCTGCTTCAGGAAGGATCAGATGTGTTGTAATACCTCAGTTCCCATTGTATCAGCAAGGCTTTGCTCTCCTTCCTTGCAAGCATCCAACCCCAAAYATCCTGCTTGGCTCACACCTTCCCAGACTGCAGTCCTGACAGGGAACATGGGCACACTAAGGATCATCCAAAGCAACAGCAGAGACAAAATTGCTCTGGATCACACAGGACACACAGGAGATGATCTTCCTTTAGACCACAGCAGGTCAAGATGGAATATTCACTTTCATTTCAATTCTGGTGTGCTGCCTGGGATCCATCCATAATTATATCCTGCTAAGAGTCCTCTAAACTGCCAAGTAGACCTAGTTTTGTTTTCTGTTTTGGAATGCTTATTAAAACACCTCTTCTGCTTTGAGACCAAGAGAAGAGGGAGGAGGTAGGAGGCAGAACACCTGAGAGATGTCACTAAAAATCCACTAAAAAGTTTCTGCATAGCAATTTTGAACAGCAATATTTACAAAGGTCTAGGGAGCACCAGGTTATGCACACTGCAGAAAACATACTGAGTTTTGGGAATGGCAGTATGGCTCAATGCAAATTAAGAGCCACTTGTTAGTACTTCCTGCTGGAGGGCATATGTCATCACCACATGRCAACTCATGGAAGTGTGAAATAGGATCATTATCCACTCCTGCCCCCCATTCTGAAATAATGATAATGAAAACAATCTATTCCTCAGTCCTCCCAGGAGCAGAAAGACTTGGAGAGGAACAAGAATATTAAAATAAAAAAAATATCAGGGGAGAAAAGTGATTTTTCAAACTCCAAAGCAGTCTACAGGCTCAAACACTTCCCTTGCAAGTGCATTTTCASTTTAGCAATAATTAGATCCCCAGTCAGAAGCAGCAGTGGTCAGAGCAGCACTCACTTACAGCACCTGCAGCAAACAGCACCTGAGGAGCCCAGGGGGGCAGAGGAGCCCTCAGGACACACCTGCACTGAGCAAGCTTCCCCAGGCCCCCAAAGCCCAGGAGGCTGCTGCAAGCTCTTCCTTGCTTTCCAGCAAAGCTCCMGGCAGACACAGCAGGCTCCTGGAACAGGGCAAGACATGCAAGGCTGTAACTCCCTGTCCACAGCAGGCAGAACCAACACCAGTGAACACTTCCAGCAGCTGGAAGCCAAACAGGAGCTCTGAGGCTCAGGGCTATCCCAAAAATGAGCAAGCTCCTCATGGGAGAACTTACCTGGTTGAGCAGGAGAAAGGTTTGTAGGGTTGTAGGTTGTCTCCTCACTGCAAACTCAGTTTGCACTGCAGCCTTCCAGGGTGATGCCTTTCTTCAGGAGACACAAGTGGAAAATATCTCCTCTCATCTCAGAACATTTAGCAGCTGGGCTGTAAGGGGTTTTTTTGCTCATAGTTTTATGTTCCTGGGGGTTTAAGCACAGTCTCCTGCAGGAGAACTTCTCAGCACCTCTTTCTGCAGGGATTTTGGTCATGGCTGGGTCCCTCCACTGCTGTAAACCTCAAACACCTCCCAYCAGCCCTTCCCCTGCAGGCTCCTCTCACCAGCTGACCCTTTTACCCCAGCCCCAGCTCTCCATCCCACTGATGAGCCAGGCCTGGGAGCCTCCTGCTCAAACCTCAGCAGTCCAGCAAAGCTGCTGCCAGCATCAGTTTAAGCTGTAAAGCCATGMAAAACAGGCTATTTTAAGAGTGATGAAGAGGAGGGTGCAGGTGGTGGCTCTCTAGGATATAAATCAATAATCAGGGAAGCTTTCCTGCAGCAGGGAGGGTGCACTGTCCTTGCAGTGCCTGTCCCAGTTTCTCAGGAGCCACGAGCACACACACACTCAGGAACAGCCTGGCAGGTACTTGCAAGTTCTGAAATGCAGTAAATCTGTCTGGGCACTGATTGCTTTCCCTGGTTACGACATCCTTGTGGCCCCAGCTAGCTGGGCTGTTCAGGGGTTTGGGTTTTGCTGGTCCCACCCCAGGTGCAAGTAGTGCCTGGGGATGTTGTTACCTGCAGAAGATGTTACTGCTGTCAGCTGGGGAGGCTCCCAGCCACCYGAGCTCCCCAAAACTGCTTCCTCTCAGTGCTGGCAGCTTTTTAACAGGGTGTTTTGAAGTTGCCATCCTCAGTTTATTTATTCAGGTTTCTCTGTGCTGAGTTAAACGCTGCAGCAGCTGATCCAGAGCCCAGATCTCCTCTCTCTATGTTTAAAACACCTTCTGGAGATGCTGAGATCCCTTCACCCAGTCTAGCAGGGAGGAGTGACTGGAATCTGAGTGATGTCCTACTCTCCAAATGAGGGCTTCAAGTGACAAAGGTGACACTGAATGTAAAGGAGTGGAAAAGATTTCAGGGAAAAACTGASAAAGGTCTCATTTACGTCCTAACCCAAAAAAGGAGGAAGAAAATTCTAAGATTCAAACCACTGWAGAGACGTAGAAAATTCCAGGGATGGGGCAGCCACAGCTTCTCTGAGCAGCCTGTGCCAGGGCCTCCCCAAGGKCACAGGGAAGAAATTTTTTTCCTAATATTTAATCTAAATCTACACTTTGTCTGTTTAAAGTCATTCCTTGGCCTGTCACTACATGCCCCTGCCAAAAGTCTCTCTCCAGGATCCTTGTAGCCCCTCTAGGCACTGGAAGATGCTGCAAGCTCAGCCCAGAGCCTCCTCTTCTCCAGGCTGAACCCCCCRGCTCCCTCAGCCTGTCCTCTGAAGGGAGGTGCTCCAGCCCTGGCATCAGCCCAGKGGTTTCTTCTGTCTCATTTCCACAGATCCCTGTCTTTCTTGTTTATTTTAGATTTTTTAGTGTTACCAAATGAAATTAAATAACCATAAAAATCAATTAAAATAATTTTGATCAGCAATTTACAGATTTTTTTAATTAAATTGAAACTTCTTGTTCCTTTTTAAACATTACAGTATTAAATTTACTTATTTAATAATATTTAATTTATATCAATATATTAATGTATATTAATTCTTACATATAATTATATATACATATAATATCTACAAATTAATATAAATATAAAAAATAATATAAATATAATTAATTTATAAATATTAATTAATCTCTCTTAATACATAAATTAAATTATTAAATTAATAAATATATATTCAAAAGAAAAATTATATMTAAGAAAAAATTCTATCAATATGTCTATTTCTAATATTTTTAATGTGTTTTTATTTAAATCAACACTTCTTTATTAATTTATTTCATCACCATTTTTGGGATTATTATTCCCAGTGCTAACCAGAGTACTCAGCTTCTATAGGAAAAAATGTGATTACATGCAATAAAGTCACCAAGTATTTTCATCTGGAATATAAATGGAAGTAACCTTTCCAACAGAATATATTAACATATGCCAGAGAATCCATTGGTTATTCTGAGACTTCTTTCTCTCAGTCTTTAATCACCAATGCCATCATTTTAAAGTCAGTTTTACAAATGACAAAAGGGCCAATAGCTCTCCTGAGAATGTGGGATTTTTCTCAATCCCGACAAGGTCTCACAACTGAGTTATGTCCTAGTAATTAATTTTTAAGCAGAACTGTTGTCCCATTCCCTAAAATGATAAACAAAGCTGACTCTTCAGAATTCTATTAAGCTCCTTGCAAATGAAATAATCCTCATCTGAGAAGTACAAACCTGCAGATGGCCTATTATGTCTCATTCTTTCAAGCAGAAGGAAATTAGAAGGAACCAGAAACTAACAAATATCCCCAGGCAAGGTTTGCAAGACCCTGAAGAAAATGCAGAAGCACATGTGTTGCTCTTCTTCTGGAAGATGTGCTGGAATGGTCTGCCCAGGGAGGTGGTGGAGTCACCATCCCTGGATGTGTTTAAAAAAAGATGGATGTGGCACTCGGTGCCAGGGTTTAGTTGAGGCGTCAGGGAACAGCTTGGACTCAATGATCTTGAAGGTCTCTTCCAACCTTGTGATTCTGTGATCTCTTGTGGTGTGAACAAAACTGATCCAATACACCTAAAAGGGTCATGAGAGGGGAGAGGAAACTGAGAAAGTTGTCAGGCGCTCAAGAGCTCTATTGCCACAGCGTCTTAAACACCAAATCTCTCTGATCTCTCTTCAGTCAATAAAACTCRTGCTCCTGGCTTTAGGAGAAGATCCAGAACTGAGGATTTCAGTGCTGGAAGTGCTTTCTGTCAGTCCCTTTTTCCAAGGAGCACAAGGCTGTCTCCTTGAAGGAGMGTGCAGAGCCTTTGTCCAGCAGTATCCCTGGCCAGGGGCCCTGTACAAATCACAAATGGGACAGGAGTGCTGGGAAAGTGCCTTGAGCTGGTTTATTTTCCAGCATCACTCTCATTACATGGTTATGACAATGGGAAGGCTTGGGGTGGGAATTGTTGTGTTTTACCACAAACCTACCCTCAAAAAAAGTAGTTGGACTCGCTGTGGTGAGAGAGCTGTGAATAAACTGGTCTTACTGATGGGGATTTAATTATTCTGGTATTGACAAAGATGAGAATTAAAGGAGGAATCAACCTGGCGACTTCCACAGGCAGTAAAAAACAAGTTTATCTTTCACTGTGTATTGAGCTGGTAGCTATGATAAATTCAATAATGGTCTGTGGGTGTTTAGTGCTTTATGATAACATATCATTTGGCTTCAAGCCACCACAGTCTTAGGCTATGAAGCTAACAAATAAGACTTCAGACAGCATTATGTTGCTAAGCTCAAATATTCCCAGAAAGATGGTGGGAGAGGAGGGGGGAGAACAAGGAAGAAGTGATATTTAAAGCAAACAGAGTAAATAATGCAATCAGGTTGATCCCAGCAACAGCAAAGCTGAAAGTGATAATGGAAGTTACTGGAGTAAAGCAACAACATATCAAATATAGACAGAAAGCAATTACAAAAGGTATAATAGAAAATTGAAAGGACATGCTAACTGATGTAAAAAGCTCACAAAATCTCTGTAAACATTCAAGGGGGAAAAGTTGTTAATAATAATCCACGAAGGCTCAGGGAATACTAATCATCCTTGAGCTGTTCTTCATTTGTACAAGGACATATGGGCCCATTCCAGGTTTAAATAAATGACTGAATGACAGAGATTAAACTCATTGAGGTTCTTTTCAAAGGAAAAAAAAAAAAAGAATTCTGGCATCAGTCAATAATACACCAAAATAGATTTACTGGAGTTTCAGAGATTTTCTAAAGCCRCTAATCTATCTGCAAGGAAAACATGATTTATCACACATAAAGTGAACCTACCACTGGGTGTGATGTGGGCCAATGCTGTTGTGCTCAGCTCAGGAAATTTGCTGCCTTTCAGGCCTTTTCTACATCACTCATTTTACTGCATTTACCTTTGCAAGAAGCCCAATTTAAATTACTTTCAGAATGGACAAAAATAGAACTACAGATGCTGTACAAAGCAAGGAATACTGAATAGCAGGAAAATTAGACACCAGTCATCTCAGGGTTCAATCCACACTCAGCTTTCCTGGACAAGTCAGTTACTCAGATTCAGGCAGAATTTCTAAAGCCMTCTCACTTTCAAAGCCTCACTGCTTAGTCCACATTTCCTCAGCACAGGGGTGCTCATTATTTAATGGAATTGCTAATTCTACAATTGCACTTMAAGTGTCTTTGTCTGAGGAACAAAATTCACACAAAGATGAACAGCAGCAGGAACCAAAGTGCTGTCTCACRTGGGCAATGCTGAAGGCTCACAGATTTGCCTATTTATTTTCYCAGTATGGACATTTTCTAATGCAAAGGAAAATACAAAAGGGTAACACCACAGCACTGAAGTGCCATGGCAGAGGATGGCCTGATTGCTGAAATTTCATCTTTCTCTCTCCTTGGTGGGTTAGAGAAGCTGGCAACGTTCATATTCTGCTGAGTAAAAAGTAACCTGGTAGGAGGGGGGGGCGAAGCCTTGGTCACTTTATCAGCACACAAAGAAGCAACACAGATTTGAGAGATTTCCTCCTGAAATTCTGCCCTCAGCAGGAAGGGAAGCACTGAGCTCTCTATTTTAAGTATTTGTTTTCTTGCTTTTAAAGCACATTTGGTTTTTTTTTTAATTGCTGTGTCTTTGACACTGCTGGTGCTCATGCTAATCAAAAACACTTGTTCTTGGAGTGTGACAGACATCTAATAAAGAAATATAGAAATTAAGCTGAACCATCTATAYTCTAAAATTCAATATTAATGATCCATTTCAATCTTTAACAACAGAGTTTTGTGCATCATTGATGAATCAGCCAAATATATGTAATATTCATTGTTACTTTTGACAGAAAAAATAAGTAACATGCAATSTCTATCCAGAGGGCCTTTCTCTCATTTCCCACAGAATTCAGCCATTTGCCCATATTTAGTTCACCAAGCAAATAAATTAATCATTTTTTCACTACTGTGCCTGCAAAAAAGAATAATAAACACTAAGTCTTGTAAGATTTCCAGTAAATCAACATACTGTGTTAGTCCTAGCCTGCATTTATTCTTTGCATTCACATAAATTAATGAAAGATGCAACAAGCAGCTCTGATGTTTTCAATAATTTGGACAGGGCCAGTCCAACCAAGTACTGGAGTCTTGAGAGCACAAACTGGAACCTTGATATGCAGAGTGAGTCAAACCTGGGCAYTGCAGCCAGCAGAGAACAGAAGGCAGTGCTGACCCCAATCCCCCATTCTGCTCTGAGTGCTGCTGCCCACAGCAGATCCAGAGTGKGCCCAGCAGCAGGGCAGAGCCCTCTCCCCAGGGCTTGGCAAGGGTCTGGGGCACTGCAGAGGTGCCAGGTACAGCCCCTGCACCCCCAGTGTCTGCASAAACCCTCTGGCACTGCCCACAGACACAGACCTGTCTGTCTGTCCTGCTTCATGCTCCTGGCTCTGGGCATTGCAGAGACCACACTCATCTTTCTGCTGCTTGGGCCTGGGTATCTGATTCTTGGTTTCTATAAATAACAGAAGATACTGATTCTTTGGTATTTAGTTTTGGTTTAGAAAATTATCTCATGCTTTAGTTTTCCCTGTTTTCTCAGAGCACAACTTCTCTGCCAACTGAGGAACTTCAAGATATAGTTTTTGTAGGAATTAACACTTCAACAGCAGAATAAACCTCAAAACATGGGACTCATAGTCAGCCACAAGTGTGATGCAGAAGGCAAAGAAAAGACAACTTTGAGAAGAGACACTGGGCAAATTCTACATTTAGAAGCAAACATTAAATTAGCAAGAACTGTCACTTTTCTTATTTTCTTTTTATTAACAGCAGTTCCAATGTTTAAGTTCAATCATCAGTCAGTCTCACAGTTCAGAGATCAGAATACCTGGAACTCCTCTGAGGCACATGGATATGTGCATTTCTTCCTCAYACATCCCCCAAAGTAGCAATAACTTTCTTAACATTCACCAGCTCAAAATAGAAATGTACTGAAAACGTACAATTTATCATAAGTCTTAGAACACCTTGTCTTTCCCCCATATATTTCATCACAGCAATATGAAATTCAAAGTYTTTAAGTAGAGCATGATAATYTATTAGAGCTTCATCTCAAGCTCTCTACATAATGCTTTTTCAACATTCTACATTCTTGTTATGGTCCTGACAAATTTCCCTCTGAGAGACAGAATCATCACCAAATGAAGTTTTAATTATTCAGGCCCAAACTCTCACAAAGTGCAAAAAAATCAGGGTAAAACCTTCAGGATCCAAATTTCTAAGAATGGTGGGGTTTGTAAGCTTAAACATTTAAATGTAAGGGGACTTTTATTTCAAGTACTGTAAAAGAGAAACATTGCCACTTACTGGCAGTACCAATGTCTTTGCACTATTTGTAGGCATTTATGTGCATCTTCAAATGCTCTGTTAACCTTTGCAGTATTTGTCAATAAAAAGCCCCATTAACATTTAAACTGTGTATGTCCAACTACCTACTTCAAGCAGGAATCAAAAGAGAACCTGTAAGAAACAGGTTATTTATTACAGACTACATTATTGGGACTGTACACATTGGAGATTCAAARACAGTCACATTCCTTACAGTTAAAAAATCCAAAAGGTAAAAAAAGGTTAAAAAAAAATCAATCATTAATTAGGGAAAAGGGTGAGCATGGCCTGAGCAGGAGATGGGACCACCATGTGTGARTGGCAACATAGAGAACACAGTGCAGCTTTGGAAAGAGTAGTGCAGCTTTGGCAAGAGTAGAGCAGCCAGCTGGAGCCACCTCAGAACACTGGAGGTCTAAAGAGATCACACTGGACAGGAAACTAAAACTGAAACACTGCTTTTGCAGTAGGAACATCAGAACTTACCTGATCTTAACAACTAACGTTACCTGACATGGAGAATTTGTCTTCATTGGGCAAAAACTTAATCTAAGATAACATAATCACTGGACAAGAACTGAAATCAGACAGACTCTTCAATCAAGCTGCTGAACTGAAGTGACAATGACATAAGTCACCAGTCCACCTATTTCCCCTAGAATTCTGTTTCAAGCAACACTGATTTAGTAGAATCCCTGTGTGCTGCTTCTGTAAAGTCAGTATTTCAAAATGTAAGGAAAAATCATTCCAAATTCTAGAGACTGAAATTGAAATCAAGTATTATCTATTACCACTGCTTTTATAAATCATTAATAAGGACAGCATGACCTGTTCCAATGAAAAGGAAAAAAAAAAAGCATTAATTGTCTTCAAGTATRAGAGATGCACTCACGGTGACAGCAGAGGCATTCATTTAATCACTTTACAACAGGGAAATCTATAGACTCCATAGAAAATTTACAACCAAAATGGAGCTAATGTGACAAATGGTGCTCATGTAGCAAAACCAGAAAATGTCAAGTCTGCAAATTCAACAAAGATGTGTTTTAGTGGCTTTGCCTCCCCAGGCTCCAGTCTCACAGAGCACCATTCAGCCAGTCCCTCCTTTCAGCTCACGTCCGTCTCGTTTTCTGTTTCTTGGTTTGTCTCTTTGCGTCCTCGGAGCCGCCGGTGTCAGAGCCTGCCTGCCCCAGGGCACGCACCCCCTGCAGCCTGGCTGTCAGCTGCAGCAGGAAGGGAATGAGCTGGGGACAAAAAAGGCAAGCAAGTTGTGGTTRCAATGGTATGTAAGGGCTGAATGGTATGGTTCTTTAGACATGTATCCCCGACCAGACTCTATCGCATCAATGGCACGTCTATGGCAGCAAATCTTGGGGAGGAATCAAACCAAACTTCTGGGAATTTCTSATAATCAAAATCTAAACTGACTGCTTGAGAGGAAATCAAACTGCACAGACAAATTTAATTTCTCTTTTTGGTAAAACAGAAATCCAGTCATATCAGAAAAGACTAGAAGAGCACAGCTTGATAACAAAGACAGAGGGGGTGTATAGCAGGTATTTGTATTCCTCTTGAGAGCTTTTGGACTAGGGAGGGTATAAAGCTAAAGACACCAGACCTGAAGACTCACAAGACTTTTTCCAGTCTGATTGTGCCTGAAGCCAAAAAAACAATTATTTTCATTCCAATTATCACTGAGTCTGGTTATCTGAATTTTAATGATGCTGTATTGTTTTTTTCTCAGAGCRATCAAAGAGAAACCAAAATTCAGCYACAGCACAGGAACTCGACTTCACACTAAGCTTTTTTAAAGGAAGGAACTGTCTAAAAACATGGCTGGAATTGTCCACAATAGCTACATTGTGGCTTTTCTTAGAATCACATAAAGGGACTGTGACTGCACCTCTGTCTGGATAACAAACCTCACTGAGCACATGTATCCACGGACAGGACAGYAACATTTGGGCAGGAGCAGAAGCAGCCCTGACCCACCTTATCGTGGTTGTACCCAGCCAGCAGCAGCAGCAGCGTCAGTGGTAACGCGATGTAAGACCCTTGGGCAATGTCTTGTTCAGGCAGCTTTCTCTGCAAACAGTGCAGATCATGGATTTTATTTTTTTTTAAGTTGACTGTGAAATCCCTCAGCTCTAAGAAACATCAGCAATAGGATCATGAAGCACATGCAGCCTTTCTTATCTCACTTCCTTCCAAGTGCTGTTCTAGGATTTACTTTACTTCCCACTTCAAAGCCACCCTCTGGATCAGTCACTCATGTATCACCCCTTCCTGAGGTGTCTGCTTTGWAAAGCCAATTCACTGATGGTCAGTCTCCACTGACAGTCAGCCTGGTGTGCTTTGGTTTACCTGTCCCATGCTGCTCACAGCTCTGTGACCCCGCTACAGCAGCCAGGCCAGCACAGAACCTTTCAGGCTCGTCTGCACCCTTCATTTCCTGCTGCTGTTTTATGTCCCCCTCCCATTCCACTGGCAACTGAACACACAGCAAATCTAAATTAATGCCACTCATAAAYCTCTTTACAGTTACACTAACAGAAAGCTTGGCCAAGAGCACAAAATACATGCAGGTTATAACACCAAATACYGCTCCCAAGGTGAACATTGGAACATGAAAATATTTAGTACTTACAGTGGGACTGAAGACCAGTGTAATGTGTTTATGATATCCAACGGCAGTGAAAGAAACTTGAGGCAGGGTGTAGTCATACTGTGATTTAGACAATGTAGAATCCAGGAGCACCACGTAATTCTGTGGGTAAAAAATAYACTCAGGCTAAAGCATCAGGAGCAGTCCAAGACAAAATCACATTTAAAGGCAAAAGYCAGTTAAACAGGCTTCAAATCTTCCAAGACACTGGTTAGTGCAGCATGAATACAGCTCTACAGGCACAAATTACACTTCAGTGTCCTTAGGGAAAAGAATAAAGTSATCTAAGCTAATTTTCCAGCAATATTCTTACCTCTCCATCTCGGAGTAGTGGTGGGAAATGAAAAAACAGGGATAGGCCTAAGTTGACTGTATGAATTGGGTTGTCAAGATTTTCACTTTTGTAGAGCTTCACCTGTAAGTGAAGGAAGAAGCACAAACAAAGCATTTCCAAGCCTGCACCACAATAGATATTTCAGACATCCCACACTTTCAGGGATAAAAGCATTTCCAAATTCATCRTGTGTTTTTATAAACAGAAAGTGTCAAGTAGGAACACCTGGAAATGTTCTAATCTGGGATGAGAAAACTTAGAAAAGAATCTTTTTATAGAACTTGAAATAATTTCGGAACAGCTGCTGTCTGTCATTTTCACATTGCCAGTGTATGAAAAGCAGYCTGTGCTGTGGAGCACAAAACTGCTCTCACTTGTGTCTGGACCCAGTCTTAGCACAGCTTTCAGAGACAAGAATGCCTGAACTGGAGGCCAGGGTGATGACATGCAACCTTCAACAGCTCACATGCGGTACATGCAACTCAAGACCCCACCTAATATGAAGAAGGCACAGGCTTGGATAACTTCCATATWATCAAATTTTAACATCAATTCTTATTGGCTTAGGCTGAACCACAAGGGTTTAAATTGCCCCAGGAAGATGGGACACAAGCTCGGGGCTCTTCAGTAGGATGAAACATTTTCCCTTCACACCTGCTCTGAGTGTTGGATCCTTTGGATGTCCCCCAAAAAACCCAACAAATTAGCAATGAGATCTTGGCAGGTGAGATGCATAACAAACTAGCGTGAAAGAAATCCAAGCACTGCATTTATATTGGTAGGTAACATTTCATGGAGGTTTTAAATCTGAGAAATGATACTGTAACTCCTACCCCACTAACACCTCTTGCAGACACTTCCAGCATTTGTGCCCTAAGCCAAAAGGATCAGAGGTGTTAGCAAGCTTTTTCAGACCACAGTACAGCGTCCTGAATTTTGAAAATTTCAGTTTTCCTATCTGTCTCATACTGTCTATTATAATGTACTTTTAAATTCACATGTCCCRTGGTATCAATGAATTCACATGGTATCTTCAGGTTTTGACATACAGGTCAAAAATTTCAGGTGTTTCAGGAATTAATGCAGTTCTCTGACAGAAGAGACTAATTTCACCCTTCTTGTTTTGGTGCCCCAACAGACAGAGCATCCCGAATCAGGGAAATATATCCCAAAATGTACAGGCCAACCAGAGAAGGTGTTTCTTAAACACATTCCCATGAAAAACGGAAACATTAAAGCAAAGCATTCATTCAATCTGGGATTCAAATTCACCTTCATTAAACTATTAGTTCTAATTTGAATTAAATGTGTGCTCTGGGTACTGAACCATTTCCAGTGACCCTGCAAAAAAAAATCATTGTGAAAGCAGTAAAAAATACACTTGACAAAGATGAAAGGCTTGAACTTACACATAAAGTGGAGAGATATTCAGAGGCTGTAATTACATTTCCACTTAAATCAAACTGATTAATTTGCCGGAACGCTATAATATTAACGTCATCAATGTCACTRTTCCCAACCTGCAACAGAAAACACACTCAGGTTTTCACCTACAGAGGGACAGTTAACAAAGGACAGCAACACAACTGTTAACACAGCACAAACATCGCTGATCATTTTAAATAAAAAGTGGATTTTGTTCTACACTAACCACAGGGAAGCTCAAAGCTTTCCCACTGCAAGTCCCTGCTCTCCRGAGTGCACAGCTTGCAATTGCAGACTTGGGCATTAGCAGCATGAGGCTCATGACATTTAGCTAAACTAAAAATGGAAGTCTCAAAAGCACAAACTATTCTGGAAAAGGCTGAGGTACCTCCACAGGACTGCCTGATCTCAGAACACTGGTCTCAGTATTTTGCACCTGTGCTGGGAAATGCACAGAGATGTTTATACAGTTAAATAATGTGGAATATTTAACAAGATTCCACCAGTTCTCAGTGCAAAGTTATTACTACATTTTATAAAGATAAAAGTACTAGTCCAAATTATAATTTCACCTACATCAAGACTGCATGATTTGGACCCAATAAAACATAACAATATCTCTCTGTCCATAACTAAATACAATGTAGGGACAATATGACAATTTATGACATCCTCAAGCTACCACTGCTTTGTTCCACATCAAAAAGAAAGGTATTCCATACATTTATTCTCTTGTTTCTGGATGCAGAGTTTTCATGACTGTGAAAGAATCCTTTTCACTTGTTTACTGTTTGGGCTTTATCTCACTTCAGTTCTGAGCTATGGTGCTGACACACAATATGGGGTCTGTTTTTAGGGAGCTAACTTGCTCAAAAGCACTTGTCTAAACAGAATGCCTTCACTACACTGCTGCTGACAGAACAGACAGAATGCCTAGACAGACCCACTTCATATTTAAGTGATGCTACAAAAGAAGAGAAAAAATTACCTCAATTGCACGATGCTGTGGTAAAGCTCTTTCAATGTGATCATTGCCTTCAGCTTTGAGTTGGACATGATACACACAGCCAGGCTGAAAGCAACATTCAGATGATAAATCCCAACACTGAATAATACATACTTTAATTTTAGAGAGCAGTAAAGAGGATTTTCTGACACTCCATTTAAGATACCACCCAAACAGATTTAACTCTATGCAGTTAAAGTTTTCCTTATCTCAAATAGAAAATTCAGCTCAATAACACTATTAGGAGTGTTTACTGTCAGAAAATAAGAAAAGGCTATATAGAACTTTCATTACTTTGTTGCATCACAGTGTTAAATCATCTGCTGTGAAGAAGGAAAACACAGGATTAAAATCTGATCAAACAYTGCCTTTTACTTTAGGAAATTGTTGATTCCTTCCATAATAGTGCCATAAATTCAGCTTCCCCATTCCCTGAAGAACAGCTTACTTCACACACATGCTGTGCAACCACATCACACACACAACCAATATCCTGCTAACTACAGGCTGTTGGTATCTTCACAGGAGAAACTAAACACTTCCCCAAATTCTTTTCCCTATGAAAATTCCCTGCTGGTCACCCAAGCACTGACCAGGGGATTGTCTCATGTGATACCAACTCAGTGTTTGTGGGGGCCAGCACAGTATGCTGCCAGCAAGGTCACACATTACATCACAAGCTTTTCTCCTCCCCTTTTCTCAGGCTCAATGTTCACTACTTGACTGTGTTTCTTCACACAGAGAACCAGGGCAGTCTGAGTTAGCAAACATGATGGGAAAACAGAACCCAGTGGCTACTGAACAGAACCCATTTCACTGCTCCCCTGTCACACTGACAGACAAGGAAATGACAGAGCCTCCTCCTCCTCCTTACCCGAAGGCCACGGAGCCTGAATTTGCCCTCCTCATCAGTTATTGTGTCCTCTCCATAGATGCTGCAATCCTTCTGTCCCACAGCTTCCACTGAGACTCCCTGCTCAGGCTCTCCATTTAAAGAGGAAACTGTGCCATAACAGCTGGAGGTATAAAGAGAACAGTTGCTASAGATATGCAGATGCTGTTTTAATGCATATTTTACAGACATTTTAGTCTTATAATTGATGGGAAAAGTACTTAATGTATTTACCATAGCATGAAGAAGAAAAGGGGTAATTATAATGTATGTGTAAAACAGTTGAAATCATCAGAATCTGCTGCAGTTCAGMACACAACTTTAAGAATCCAAGTTTCCTAGACTCCACCAACAGCAGTTCTTTCTTACCCCTGAGGGTAAGGAAAGCAAGGATCCTGAAGTCAGATCTCTGAATTAGTCTACCATACCCAGAATAGTCCTCTCCTCTCCCTCTGGAGGAAGCACAAACCCCTTCCAGTGCCACTGAGACTGCTTTCATAGCCATGATTCCTCCTATAGCTCTGCCATCTGGGCTTAGTTATATATCCACAACCATGAAAAAAGGCCAAAAAAAGTACTTGCATACAGCATAGCTAAGATAAATTGAGGCTTGGAAAGTCTCCTCCAAGCCTGCAAGAACAGAAGTGTGCTGGGAGGAAACACATTTGGCACAACACATCCTGATACAGCYCATAGGATTTTCCATGGATTCCAGCTCCACTGACCTGTAAGCTGTTCTGTAACCAGTTATCTGGATTTTGAGATTTTGTCCTTCCTGCACTTCAATCATTTGTGATGATGGTTCAAACCGAAATTCTTTCATCATGGGTTTAAAGTAATATTGCCCTGGGCTCTGCAAAGAGGCACAAAACAATGTGTTTACTCACAGTGATGCAAAAACTCACCAACTCCAAACAAATATGCTTTACAAGAGCTCTCTGGAGAGCTCAAGTCCTCTGTTCCAGCCACAGGTTAAACCTGTCACAAACTGTGAGCAGTRAAAAACAGGGGGCACACTGGAGAATAAACTGATGGAATTCCACCTGGTGACAAAGTGTTACGAGAGAAAGGAARCTACAGCCCTAAAACCTTACCACAAGACCTCAAGGACAGGAGAGTGACCACCAAAGAAGGATGTCTGCAAAGAAACTATTCAAGCATGTCTACACACATTTAGATCAATAATGTAATTAGATTTCCTTCTCCCTAAAGACTCTCCAATGATTATCAACAAATTGGCTTGTTTCAGGTTTACAGACTGCAAATTAGTAACTGAGATCAATCAACATCATCTACGACCTGTTGGGGAGAAACCTCTTGCCATGTTAGATTTCAAATCTTTCACTTGCTAAGATTTTGAGTGCTGTTTATTCTCAGGGATCTGCATCTCTCATGGTGGGTTAGGGTTTCAAAGGACACCTGGCACTCTGGGAGGGCAGAGTAACACAGCCCCACACACAGCCATGGTCAGAAGAATCAYTTCAACTCACCAGATTGGAAAATGTCAGCATGCCATCGTCCTGTGTGAGGAGGTTGGAGCGAAACACCCCTCCACTGAGGGACAAGAGAACTCCAGCAAGAGCCTGGTCATCCTCTGATTTGATCTGTTTTTGAARAACCAGTAATTTTAAGTGTAAGTGAGGGTTTCTTTATGGAGAAGGGCTCAGTTGAAAAGCCCCTTGCAGAGTGCACAGGTGGGCTGGCTCTGAGYACTCAGCTGTGAGCAGAACTCACCACATCTGAGCTGCCCCTCCTGCCAGACCACAGGGCTGCAGAACCCTCTGCTCCCAAGCCTTGGGCAGTCACAGCACATGGCACACCATGTGCCACCACAGCAGCCATTCTCCACCACTCCATAAACACACAGGGAGGCCAGAAAAAGCACCCCAAACACTGGAACCAAGCACCAGCTGGACCAGACTACACCTTGAGGGATAAAACTCATTAAAACAAGGTGGTCCAACTCTATAAAAGCAAATTTGGGCACTATAAATCTTGYAAAGTATCTTCTGCATGGCAAGTCATGGTCTCAACTGAGCTCATCCACTGAAATTTGTCTCCTCATGACAAAAATTATTATCCAGATAATAATAAATTATCCCAAAATCTCACATCCATTTGTCTTTGGAAGACATGGATTAACTTTTTGCCTGTCCAGCTTCAACTGCACACACCATGCATTTAGAACCCAAAATGTTCAGAACATTACCTCAAATGTCACCCCAGCAAGGGCAAAAGCTTTGAAGTCTCCAACTGTTCCCTCTACTGCAGTCAAAACAAAACCTTCCTTCTGAGCAGTGATTGTGTAYTCCAGGTCACTGTGGAGTGGCCCAACACTTCAAATAAGAGGAAAATAAAACTTGTTTCAGAAAGAACACTTGGATATCACATACACATTGTCAAGTAACACTGCCTTTTAACTAAAGAATCCAAAGGTTCAAAACCAATCTGCTCATTACCTGTAAGTGCCTTTGTCATCAGTGAAAACTGTGATAAGTGCAGAAGTTGCTCCCTTCTCACTAATGACAATCTCAACACCTTCCAATTCAGGATGAATTCGCCCTTCCAGAAATAAGCCTGCTTTTCCATGAATCTCTATCAGCTTCCCAGGACAACTCTCTTGGTCATTGTGAAGGGGGTTTAAGAAAAAAAAAAAAGGTCAAAAATACACTTGACACTCTGGCTTACAACAGAAGTTTAGCAGCTTCCAAAGTGATCAGCTGGTAGCCTTTTATCTCAGAACAAGAGATCAATCCACACAATTTCCTGGCCTCTCAACACATCTTACAAAATCTGAACAGTACCAAAATGAGTAACTACATTTCAAAGCTATAAGCACATCCCCAAAAAAACTTTATGGATTTCTGAAGTGGCTGGAGGTCTCTGTGCAGCCACACACTGCAGCCACAATGGCAATGAAACTTCCTTCAAGGCAGATTACACTGAGCTTTGACCACATTTTTTGAGCTCAAATTCAGGTCAGCATATGTCATGTTCAATGACATTAAGCAAAATTTTATTTCCCTCTCTCAAATGCATTTAGAACATGCAAACAGAGTCACATGAAAAGAGGCATCTTAAAATTTTGTGATTTCAAACAAAATATGTTCACTTAAGAACCTGAGGACAAGATGGACACTGACCTAACAAGCAGCATCAATAACTGATGATAACCCTGACAATTTTGAAGTTTACAGTAATAAAAATATTCACAGAAAAATATAATCTAGTGGAGGGGAAAAAAAAACTTTAAGAGAAACTTGAATTTGGTAACAAATTCAAAACAGAAACCTTGTTTTGGCACAACTCTTTTTCTAGGTGACAGTACTATGAACAATTCTGAAAATCTGGTGTAATACCCAGAACCCATGCCTTCCTCTTGTGCCAGGTGTTTTTTCAGCACTTGGAAGGATATTCTGCTGATAAAAACTGTACTTGCATCCTCTATCAATGAACTTCCAAATTCCAGAATTAAACTGGCCCAAAAAAATACTGCAACTGCACCTTCCCTAACATTACTTTTCGAGTCATTCATATGTTTATCTACATATGTATGTTTATCTACATACATTTCAACCATAAAAATCCACTCCTTTCAAACAATAAATTATTCATATTTACCTCCACTAACAACTGCTTCCACATAAGGTGGGTAGAAGAGCAGCTCTTTTGATGATGGTGTTACAGTAATTTTCTCTCCAGACCTGTAAAACACAAATAAGATATAATTAGAAGAAAATTGAATTAGCAGCTCTCATGTAGAGCAGAGTGCAAGAATGATCTAAATACTCTAAGTATTAACAACAACCTAAGCAAAATTCTTACTGTGGTACTAAGATTCCTTGTAGCTCAGAGTCAGCAAAGGCACCCAGCCAGCAGCTCTGTCCTAGCTGGAATTGTATCACTATTCTGTTTGACAGAAACACCACACAACAGTACAAAGAACACACCTTGTCCATTACTGGAGTTTGCTATTACCTTGCCCAGTATGAAAAATCATATAAGAATGGTCCTTGGAGCTCCTCCACCATTTCCTGCACTGGTGGCTTTGTTCCTTCCTCCTCCTGCCCCTTCTTTTCCCTCTCCTGCCGGCGGCTCTCGATTTCCGCCAGCTGCTGCTCCCGGCGGAGYTCCTGAACAGACCTCAGGGGCCCCAGGACTAAGGCAGGCTCACTGTCAATGGATGACCTGAAAATATGGAGAGAAACAAAATCATCTCCTGCCCTATATAAGAGCTTGTTGTACCTGTTAATTATTGCCTTTACACCACCACAGACAAGTCCCAGGGTATTTTTTTTAACCCATCCATCTTTAACTGCCCTGTTTATTCTGGTAAGAGCACAGGAGTGGTAAATTTTTAGGCAAAAGGATCAGTTTGCAACAGTAACTTCAACAAAGACCTAAACTAAAAGAGAAAGGCTGGAATGTCAAACCTGAGAACAAGCCTAATACAGAAAGTACAAAATAAATAAAAATACTACTAAGCTTGCTTTTTTTTTTCCAGAACTAGAGACTTTTGTCTCAGAACCTACCTCTCAGGAGCAGAGAATACAAGGAGACAATAACTTCTATCACACATAAATACTTCCAAGAGCCAGAAATTCCCAGGAAAATCTCTGAGTTCTCACCTATCTGCCCTATTCATTTGAACTACCCAGCTATTTTGTCACTGTCCACTGAACAGATTACTAGATAAATTCAACTAAGTTCTTAGAATCAGCTCAGAATAATGCATTTTATTTCACTCTCTCTGATCTTGCATCCTCTCTTTTCCAGCATTTTCTTCTGGACTCCAATCATCCTTTGTATCTTATCAACACTCTTCTCCAACAGTCTGAATTCTCAGTGAGGACAGAACCTAAATGAGCACAATYACTTTTCCTAAAGCCACTTTAGATTACCAGGATAGTTCTGTCTCCTGCTTCAGCCTTCACCCATATTTAAGAGACATAGTTACTACTCCTCTATCACACGAAGTTTCATCAAGGCTTTATATTCTTTCTCTGCAATCCAGACACAATACAGAATCTTGTAATTTTTTTTTGTCTGAAAGCCTATTAAAAATTTGTACAGGCACACACAATCTCAAGATACTCATAATACATTACWACAGTCTTATTTTTAAAACATAAAAAGTCATTATCAAGAACTGATGAGAATCAGCTTTGCTTTTGGTTGAGGTTGTTTGGGGTTTTTTGTTAACTCCAAGTTAAAGGGTCACAGCCATGGATCTGGTACACAGACTTGTAAAAACACATGGCTTGCTTTTAAACCCAGAGCTGTTTTTGATGGCACTTCACAAATTGGAATTCAGCTGAAAAGCTTGAGGCAGGATTGATCAGAGATATCTGTGGCAACTAAACTGCCTTCAAAGCACTGGCCAATGGTCTCCAAAAAGCCAACAAGCTGAGAGGGTTGGTATATATTCACCTCCTCACTAAGTTGTTTTTAAAATCCTAATGGCTCTCTGCTGTCTCAGTGTCTCCTTTGCAGCTACTGGAGTTGCCCAGCAGTTGCAGTGACAAGGTCATTAATGTTGGAGAACTCAAGGCAATGCTCTGCAGGTAATGTTTTCTGAAAAGATGTTTTCTGCACTCAAAAAGTTTGAGAACCCATAGCCTAGAACAAGTAGACACCAGCAGAGTATCAATAAAACACTCATCATTACCAGACACTTTCAGGCAGATTTGGCATCTCATACAATTAAAGCTGTTCACAAATCAGTGCTCCCTAGTGAGCTGTCTGTTCAGCTAAACATAAATTGGTGCATTAGTGTGCAATCACTCTGCATGTTTTTCCTTTTATAACCCTCCTCACACCAGTTACAATGCTCTAAAGCAGCAGACTCTTATTCTGAGGAAAGAAAAAAGGGAAAAGATATATGCTAGTCTTAAAGAGCTCAGACCTAAGCTAAAACAATACCCTCTGAATTCTGAAACATCAGTTC
Organism: Cardinalis cardinalis; assembly: GCA_014549065.1. Lineage (NCBI taxonomy): Eukaryota > Metazoa > Chordata > Aves > Passeriformes > Cardinalidae > Cardinalis > Cardinalis cardinalis. The sequence goes on along the minus strand of JACDOX010000085.1, from coordinate 2,039,998 downwards.
ATTAAAGTATATAAAAACTCAGAAAATCATTCCTTTTAAGCAAGACACAAAAGTAGGGAGGAGAAATGTTCAAATGACGAGAAAATGCTCAAAATGAGGCTGGACCTATCTCTCTCCAAAGAACTCAAAGCACATCTTAGCATTAAAAATCTCTTGCAGCCTAGGCTAGGATGCCATCCCCTCAGAAAGCAGTCACTGCAGCACTAGAACTGGAGTAAAGCTTTATGAGAGAAATGTCTTTTTCTTCCACTTTTTATAGCCCCATGATTTCTTTGTCCTTACTTAATGGTGACAGTCACATCCATCAGTTTATCAGTTACAATCGTGCCAAGGACATGGTGGCGAACTGCAGTGAGCGTCAGGATACTGGGAGAGGACCTGCACATCAAAGGAACAAAGACATGAATTGAACGTCCCCTTCCCAAATAACAAATCTTATTTAGCAGAGTCTGTGCTCTCACCCCTGAGATTGAAATGCTTTATAAAAGATGATACAGAATTTACACAGCAAAGCTGTAGTGCTGGGATGGTCATCTCTTGGAAAGGGAGCATTTCCTAACTCGAGCCCCAAAGCAATCCCTYCCTTTGAGCCTTCTGCTTCCTCTCAAGCTAAAGCTGATTAGATTGATTTCATATGTCAAACTGTCATCAAACACATCACCAGATCATAATCTATAAATAACTAATAAATTYGCCTGACCAAGGAAGATCAGCACTGCTTACTTGTGGTAAGGGTGAACATTTATCCAGCTTGCAAAAAATGGGGTGAGCAGAATCCCACCACCTGGTCACRGCACCAGTGACACGCAAGAGTGCAAGGGCCTCTTAGCATCTTACTGTCCTATCTTTTGCCTTTCAGCTCTCAGAAGTAAGCAACAGTTTTCACTGAAATAACCCTTCTCTGTTACAAAGCAAACCCAACACCAAACAGACAGAAAGCTGACAAAAACACCCATCTAAAATAACTAAAGCAYCTTTAAACCCTCTCATTAGTTGATTTTTGTTACTTTTAAGATAGGAAGGGCAAGAGAACACATGTGGTACACCTTGCTAGAGCTTTCCTCTACACATCCTGTCCTACTGAAAGCAAGGAGGAGAAGGGAGCTTTATGGAGAATTATGCTGTAGGTGAAGGTGAGGAACAGTCACACTCTTACGTGTCGTAGGTGTAATACTCGTGCTCAAACTGGTGGCAGGAGCGTGGGGTCACCTCATACACACCTACAAACAGCAATGCAGAGAATGACCCACTGAAAAAGTCAATTTTTAGAACAGAGGTATAGAAACAACTACAAAATTTGACTGTATATCTGCTGCCTTTCACACAGAAATCTTCTAATGTGTCTGACAAACAGAACCTATATGAATGAGATTATTTTAACATKACCTTCATTCATCAAAGATTAAATATTTCCATCACCAAGAAAAAAAATAGTAACATTTTATTTCTGGAATCTAGATTTGGTAAAGGACWAAATAGCAGAAGAATTGAAGAATTCTAAAAACTTGGAACAGATTATTTATATACAGATGTAATTAAAACAATGCCTTTCAGAAGCCACAACAAATATTTTTTTTAGTTCTCAGCAGTATTAGTTAACTGGTTATTTTTCATTTTTAAACTAATATTTTTAAGCTTTTACCTGGCTTTGAAAGACAGAATCTGTTAACTCCTTTGGACAGGTTATAAACACCAACATTCTCTGGTCCATTTCCATCCTGATAAAATTCCTGTGAAGYCACAGCACAATTCACTATTAACAACCATTTAACAACAGAACGAAAACGGTATTTGCCTAAAGATACATCAATGTATCTTTTGYAACACCCAACATCACAAGACCATTTTACCAAACTTAAAAGACAAATCTTGAAGCACTCTAAACATCAATGTTCCATGCTCTGTGACCCTCTAGAGACAGGAGAAAGCCTTGATTCCAAACATAATCCAACCTGCCTTCAGAAGGTCATTAAAAACATACAGGAACATTTGTTTCCTACGTACCAGTGTGATTGCATGAGAAAGAGAACACCTCAGCATATATCCAGTCTGCCTGAATTCTACTCCTGACACATCTTCCTCCAAGACTTCCAATTCCAAAGATTTATTCTTCCAGCACCAGTCTTCATGTGCAATGCTTACTAGAATATACACCACACAAAGCATTTCAGTAATGTAAAACTGAGTAAATAAGAGCAGGTTTTGTGATATAAGGAGTTTGTGTCTCTCTGGTTTCCCTGGCAATAATCTGCAMAGATAAATACATGACAATGCTTGTAGTAACAGACCTGGCTCTCAGCACTGCAGCATCACCAGGAACCCAACACATCTATCAGGAAAGCTGTGCTATGAAAAACGAATAATGAAGCCTGGCCACCCAGGAAGGCKCCTCAATGGGCACTACCATTTTGACAGGCAAAGCAGCCTAGAGGACATTACAACCTAACCCAAATTTAACCTGGTGGAAAGCTGTTCCCACTCCTGTACAAACAGTGCAATCTATATACTACTTCTATACCTTTCCCTRGAAAACCATTTATTTTCACAGGCCAAGGCAGGCTGGCCAAAATACAGATTGTTCTTAGGAGCAGCACTCTGGAAGCAGAACTAGAGTCTGTCCCTGTTCTTAGGCTTGGGACATACTAGTTCATGATAAAGCCCACTTGCCCCTCACCAGCCATGCAGACCCTAAAACTCAGGGGAGCAGTAACCTTTGGGCTGACACAGGGTTAAACATCYAACATTAAGAAAACCTGATGCACTGTTGTAAGGTATTTTTCCAGATTCTCTCAAGTTTCACAGCTGTGTTGGGCACGGTATCCCTGATAACAGAAGTGCTCACATTAGGTCACAAATTGAGCTGCCAAGGTGCCCCYCAAGCCGTTCCCCTGCTCCTACCTTTGTACTTGCCCGGGAGCACCCCCTCGAAGGTGAAGGGCACCGAGTCCTTGCTCCCTTGCAGCTGCAGGCTGCGCTTCTCCCCCTGGCGGCTCACGGCCTGCAGTGTCACCGTCAGGTCCCCGCACGTGTCTGCCAGGGAACACAGCACGTCAGGCTGCACCCCAAACCCTGCCAGCCACACCTCGGGGTGCTAAATGAAATGTTAACCCCCTCCCAGCACACGATGCTTCCAGTTAAAACTTGCTTCTTAGGTATATATTATGTGTTTTTGCATTCTGCAGGATTTAGAGACTGTTAATCAAATTCTTTTATCTAATGGCAACATTAAATCCCTGGATTCACTTCACTCTGCAGAGACTTAAAGAGATGAGTAAACACCCGAAAGGCAGAACACAAAGTGCAGGAGGATTCAGAGAGGAAAAAGGAAGGGTAAAAATGACAAAAATCAGGCTCCAATCATCTGCTAAAATCAGTGGGTAATCAAGGAAAATAGCAGGAGAGAGGAACCTTAGACTGAAATAAAGACAAAAAGCTTATGAAAGAAACAGARGCTGAAAGCTTCTGCCAACAGCTTGAGCATCTATCCTACAGTTTTTACATGCACGGCTTTTYTCCCTTTTTTTTTTGTAAACTTCTTTTTCCCCTCCAGTACTTCTCTGATTGATGTACAGTATCCCAAGCAGCAGTCAGGACCATTTCCTTCCAGAACTCACCCATCTTCTGAGGAAGGAAGACCTGCTTATCCCTAGCAAGTATCAAAAGCAGGTACATAACTTTACTCCAAACTTACTAGGCCATAACATCTCCCAAGGAGAGCTGCTTTTTCCACGTGCTGCAAGTTACATTTACTTATCTGCTGATAGGACCAATCAYAGTAAGTGTCTTGATGTCAACAACACTCACACATGCAGTGCTGAAGTTCTCCATCCCATTGCCATTTCACTTTCACAATGGACTTACCTAAACAAGAGATCTTCCCTGAGACAGATGCCAAAAACTGAGAGAAGGTCACATCCATCACTGGTCTGTCAGTAACAGTGACAGGGAACATTTTGGGTTTCAAAGCCAACCCTGCTCTGGTCTCAGCCTCTGGAATAATTACCTGTAGAGTACATGACATCAAGGCATCACAACCTTTCACCAAAACCACCCACTCTGCTGTCTTCAATGCCTTTATCAGAAATTTAAAAATGGAAATCTACTGTAAATCCCAGGCAAAGCAAAACCAGCCTCTCCAACATGCTTTCCAAAATTTCAAAATCTTCTAAAACACCATGACAGTCCTACAATAAAGAAATGAAAGCTCATTCTTACCTGAACATTGTATGCACCYGATTTTGCCTTGAAACAAAATGCTCCATGAGAGTCAGTTTCTGCTGTAACCACTGATGCTTTGTCTTTGTCTTCAGGTATCATGGTCACCTTGTATTTACTGATCTGTTTGACTGTGTCAGGGAATCGAGTGACTGAGATGCGGCCACACACACTGAACCTGTTACAYAAAAGCCACTCATCAGAACAAGTATCTTGATTTGACAAAGATCATAAAAAAACCCCTTGTTTTAGAACTTACTCAAAAAGTAAACCTCACTAGGTTGAGGTAATAACACCTGAATTGGAAAGGATTTCTCCTGAAAAAAAGATTTGCAAGCAACTTGCTTCAATCTTCCTTGCCCCCAACCCAATCACTTCAAGCCCTTTYTCCTTTCTTTTTTTGCGCTAAGCAGGCAACGGATTTAGGATTTTGTGTAAGGCAGGTAATGGATTTCTCCCCGCAGGTTTTAAATAGTTTCAAATGTTCTGAGACAAAAACTTTAAACATGATAGGTAATCCACTGGAACACAACCTTGGTACACCTACACTTGTGAAAGCACAAGACAAGATGACAAATTAGAAGATGGTAAGTTTAGTTCATTGCCTTCAACAGCACAATATATTTAGTTACTGAATAAATTGTACCCCATCATTGAGCAGCACACAGGGKTTTTTCTGATTGGCTGGCTGTGTCTGTATGAGCTGACAGCTATTTGACTCAGTAAATTCCAATTTTCCCTTCTCCAGAACACTGCCACTATTTCCTCCTCTGAAGTCCTGGACACAGAACCACAGCTGTTTCATCTTCCTCAGCTCAGGCTGTATCTCCCACCACTGCACAGCCTTAGACTCACAGTCAAGGCATCAAACAAGAAAAAAGACAATTCAGGTAAGGCAACAATGACCTTGAGAGTGAGCAGTAAAATGCAGAGGGTTGGTACAGCACTGCACCAGACAGTTGTGTGACTCCGGCCACCCTCCTTCTGTGCAAGAGTGAAGTGGCAGAAAGCTTCTCTGATTCYTTCTTGGTTCACATACCATTCTAAAATTCTTAATTTACCCGTGCCCTAGCGTCTTCATTTGCAAGGGAGAGCTTATTAAGAGGATGCTCTAAACTTGAATTATTACTGAGCAAAATACTGTGCACAAAACATGCATTCATGCTGCCTTATTTACTTTTAATTTCTTCAGCAACATTTAGCTCCTGACAACACAACTCTGGGCATGGCATGGAAATGATCACCCATTTTCACAGCCTCATCCACACATCAAATTGCATTTTCATCCTGACACCAGTCCTTACCCTGTTGCAATGATGTTTGCCAGCTGAGGTGTATTTGGTGCAATCTTCACAGTAATTGTATCAAAAAACAGGTGTTCTTTCCTGGCATGAATTGTGTATGTACCTGTTGTGATGTTCTCAAGGCGGAAAGAGCCATCAGCTTTTGTCTTCACTGTAACAAATAACAAGAGTTAAAAACCAGAGCATATGTTAACCTTATGTATCAACAGATCYAGAGGACATGCACTGCTTTAGGCTATTTTTAATTCATATTACACAACAAATAGTTTTACGCTTTTTTACTAGATGAACCTTCATTTCTGTATTTCAAAGTACAATCTGGCATATGGTTGAAAGCAATTAAGAAATTTTCAACTGCCAAACAAATGAATATTTAATGCTCTCATCTAAACCAGAAAACACAATATTTATCAACTGCATGAAATCCACTTTAACATTTCAAATAAATTGCAACAAAAGCAGTGTATTGTCTTGAAGGGTTAATTCCACATCATACGCTAGTCCAGTACTTGAGTTTCATAAAGGCTTCTCTGTAGCAACAAAGATCAAGAGCACTTCATACCTTTAATCTGATTGTTCAGAGTCACAGTGGCATCAGCAACTCCTTCTCCTTCAGGACCATTCAASACCCTGCCTGTGACAGAGAAACCCATCACATGGAAAACAGGCTGAAATGGGAAAAAATTAACATCATTCTTTACTCAGGAAATGCAAACACACACCTACAGCAATCAACACCGTTTTCTCCCCACGCACATATAAAGGAAACTTATTTACAGCTCCAGGAAAAAAATGTACCAGGATAATCACTGTGAAAGTACAAACTGGTCTCCAGGCAAACTGTTCCCCTAAGTACAAAACACACATTCTCAATTTATCTGCACTGGTACAGCCCAGAGGGCCACAGTCACAGAACATAATGCCATTACACAAGGCACTCTGAAAACCAGAAAAACCTACAGGCCTTTGTCCAGAGATGTGACAATCTCAACAAGGAAATACAGGCAGCCTGGAAGATTACTGCCTTTTTGCAACACTGACATGAAAGTGAACACAGAGCAGACAGCTCTGCCCTATTTTGTTTCTTCCTACTAAAAGGGACTGAAGTACAGAAACACAGCACAGTACTAGAAACTGTCTTCTACCTGCTGTGCATAAACAAGTGCCTTCAACTTCTTACAAAGTTTTTCCACAATTCAGCTGCTTTCTGCTAAAATCAGTTAGGCTTTTACAGGAATGAGTGGCACAAAARGATTATTCCCTCTGCAGGCCTTACCTCAATCTGTAAACTGTCATGCTCTACAAGGAAGTCCAATCTGGATGGAGCAACATCAAAGGTGATTCTCTCTCCCCTGTAGAATGGGATCTGAAAGAAGACACATGGCTTTGACTCCCCAGCTGTGATGACAGAATGGTTTTCCTCTATAATTCTTCATGTTCTTACCAAGATCAGACACCTCTACCAAGAGTCAAATGAGCTGCAAACCTCCCAGAAATTACTCAGAGGCATGGAGACACAAATATGGGCAATATTTCAAGACTGATGGAAACCATGAAATTATCAGAAAAGATGGAAAAGTAATCCTCTAGTCAGAATACAGCATACTTGGATGTGCAAGAGCTAACAGACAGGAGACTCTATGATTGCTAGAAGGATTAAAGGAATGAGAGAAGCCTGAATCCCATTTGTAGAGCACAGACTGAGAATGCAGGACCATCACTCCAGGCAGTGCACAGAGAACATGCTCCCACAATATCCAGATGTAAGAAAGAGAATGGGAACAAAAGGAAACAGCTTAAAGGGGAAGAAGTGGCAATAGCACACACTGGTTTAAAAAATGAATGTTAACAACCCACTCAATAGAAAAGCAATTAATTTCTAGTCACTTACCACAGTGTATTTCCCACTTGGCAGAGAAAGAAAGCTGAAAGATCCATCTTCTTTTGATACAACATTGCACAAATAGGATAAAGACTCATCTCTTGACTGGAACCCATCCACAGGAGAAATACTGCAGCCCACAACATCCTGTAGTAATAAATGCAATACAACTTTCTGTCTCAAAGAAGAACACAGAAAGTAATTGGSTGGGAAGAAGGATACAGGAGGGTTCAAAATACTCAACTATGAAAGACTGATGGGAAGTATAAAACTATTTTAGAGGCAAAGTTTGATGACATGGCTTAAAATTCACGTATAGGTAAAACAGGAAAAAAWAGCAAATAATCAACTTTATGGTAACAAGGACAGAACACTGGGAAATTCAACATCCCCAGAACTAAACCATGTGTCATAAGTGACTGCAGTTCTGTGGACAGGGTTAACACTGTAGAACAGAGCTCAGCTCTATATGACCAGATGTTTCACACTCATTTCTTAATGCATTTGTAAGGTGGCAATAGAAGCTGTGGAACTTTGTCTTCTCATCAAAAGGGCAAAGAGTAATAAAGATGTCATGCTGAAGACAAATTACAGCTACTGTACAATGAATTATGAAATAATTCCATGGAGGTCACGTTGGATTAAAGGGCCTTGTTAGGGGAAAAAAAAAAAAGAAATCACACAAAAGAACCAAATGCAAAAAATACAGTTCAAGGGATTGTACAAACCAGTGAATGACAGATGAGTATCAGGGCAATATGAATCTAGAAGCTATTTGGTTTTTCTTACTCATAGCCATACTCATATTGAAAAGGTACTGATCAGCCATTACCTCTTTAGAGACTGAAGAGGAGAAAAGGAGAAACATGACCCCTTTCATGGGTTCTCCATCACTCCTCACAGACCCAGAGACGTTGTAGCCTGCAACAATCAGGGGGCTGGCAGCGTAAGCATTGGAACTTGTCACCCGCACCACTGTCTTGGCCTGAAACACAGAAACAAACATTTTCATCAAAAGCATGCATCAGGTCTCATTTACAGCACTTAAAAACAATCAGAGACTGCACATTCAACAACAGGAACAGRAGCCAGAGCAGCAGAACTCAAAGAGGGTCTCCAGGCTACTCAAGACACTAAAGCAAAGATACTTTCTAAAACATTATTTTTCCTGCTTCACTGATTTAGGAAATGGTCAGGATATCAGAGCTCCTCAAAAAACAAGCTCCTCAAAAAACAAATCCTTCCCTGGGAGGRAAGGATTTGAGCTACAATATTCTTGCAAAATGTACAGGATAGAAGATGGAAAGCAAAAGCAAAAAAAGCTCATTTTGGCCTTCCCTGGCTGGCTTCACTATCTCCAAACTGGGTCTGTACRAGGCAGTTTCTTGACTACCTGAATTAGCTGTAGAAAAACTCCAGTAACCCTGTCCACCCACAAAGCCCCTTCCTCACACTAACTGATCCAGACAAGGTCTAGCAGATCCATCCTCTCTAACCAGGCAAACCAGAACTTGTGTAGGTTCTAACCTCTTTCAACATCCAGGTAGGATGCGATGCAAAGATTTCGTATTCGCCAGGAAGAACTTTAAAGAAAGCAAACCTGCAAGGCAAGAAAGGGATTATGTCTCTTCAGAAACAGCCACAAGCATCTGTTCACAGAAAAACAATTCAGACTCTATTCACATATTAGGAAAAATACTTCAGAACTGTTACAGTTCCAGTCAGTATGGCAGAATTGAAAGGATCTTGTGCAAATGAACAGATGAATTAAGTATGCACYACCCACACTCACTTTCCTCCAGGTTGTGTAATAGTTGTTTGTATATTTATGTCACTGCCAGCATTTCTCAGTACAACCTGAACTCCAGCAGGACCTAATGTCTGACCTTTGCTGAGAACCTGTCAAAATAAAAAGAAACAGAAGTATAAATGAATGAAAATAACATGTAGAGCTGAATTTGAGTGTGTTTATGAAGGGTGAATTAGCATAAGGTGGAATAAATGAAGATAAAGGAATCTAACCTTTCCATTCACAGAAAATCCTGTGAACACAAAGTTAATATCACCTCCCTTTGTGCAAATGTCATTAATGCCATCCACATGGATGTCTACACTGGTTGGTTCTGGAAGAGAAGAACGATGAAACAGCATGAGAGTTAGTGAGAGAGCAACCACAAAGAAACTCTGCTTCAGCTTTGCACAACTGCCACAGAAATGTATCATTCAAGCATGGCAAGCACTGCTCTGGAAGCCTTTCTTCAGCAAAGGTAAAGCACCCCCAAATCCTAACTCTGAAAATCCTCTTTCCTTTCTCCCACTGCAGCCATGTCTGTCAAAAGCCCACATTCCTTCAAATCAGTTCCAGGGTTACTTTGTCAGCGTCTACCACCCAGTTTTACCTTCCCCAGGTACAGTAAGTATATGTCAGTTATTAAACCATGCAGTATAGTTTACAGGTTTGGAAAAGTGTTCCATTTTCCCTGCCAGCTGCAAGTTAGAGATAAGTCCCACACTGCAGATACAGTGTCCTATTGTAAGAAGACATACAACCACTTACCAAAACTCCACCCTAGGGGAGGCTCAATTTTAAGAATGAAATCCCCCTAAAAAAATAAAAAGCAATAACTGTCTTTATTGATCTAAATTTAATTTAGCTAACAAATGAGAAAGGAAGCCACATGTGTTCTGCCACACATATCCTGAAGTTCATCCCTGGAAAGGCTCAAAGGGCTAAGAATGAAATCACCAGGATCAGAAAGCATGTTACAATCCTAGATTGGGAAGGGAAGGAATTATTTGGTGGCTGGACTRGATGACCTTCAAAGGCGCCTTCCAACCCAAACCATTTTGTGTTTCCATCTCTGAAGCCTAAGTTAACTATCTCCTTAAAAGAGCAAAACACCTTGGCTTGTATTTAATTTAATTAGAATGTAAACACCTTTCCAATCTAAGCAGACATCAAATTACTGACACATTCTGAGTCTCCTGGATCATTATTTCCATTAAACATTTTTAATATCCGCAATTAACCATTCAGGGTATTTTCAATTCAGTCATACCAAAACACCTTCTATATACATTTATTTCCATTTCTATAGGTAAAAAATCTGAAAGCTTTATCTGTACTCTGTAGGAGCCTGTACTTTTTGTGCAGTATTTGTACAGCTACAGCACACAGCTGCTGGCAGGAATTCAGGCTCCCAGTGCTGCAGTCATTCCAACAAACAGCAAAAACCCAATACTGCAGCCACAGCTGGATGGCTTTTCTCTTCATAATTGGCACTGGGAAACGAAGTCGTTGCTTTACAAAAAGAAACAGATGAACTTTGAYCCAAACCAAACTAAGTGATGTCCTGATTCAAATGTTTCATGGGTGGGTGTTGCTCTGAGATTGAATCTGCCGGAGACCGAGCTGGAGGCAGCTGCTGCCTCCAGCACAGAGGGGACAGCGCAGGTATTTGTGTCTTACCTTGTCATACAGGGGAATCATGAAATACCCATTGTTCGGTGCACAGTCTGTCTGGTATTTCAGAGTACCATGTTTTGTATACAACTTAATCTAAAAGAAACAAACAAAACAGACACAAAGATATATTTTTTGAAAGGCGAGGAGCGCTGGAACCAAGCACTTTCTAACCCAGTGCTGTAACACAGCGGCAGCAGCAGCTGTAACACAGGGGGCAGCAGGACACGGTTTATGGCAAGCAGGCTGCAGAGTGCCAGGGTGAGGAAGAGCCGCAGCTCCACCGCCACGGGTGACCGCGGCCCGGGCGGCAGCGCCCGGCACGCCCGGCAGGCAGCCGGGGCCGGCGGGGCGGCGGCGCCCACCTCGATCAGGGAGTAGTTGATCTCCACGTCGGACTTGACGAAGCCGCCGCAGCCCACGACGATGTCCTCGGAGCCCCGCGCCAGGGCGCAGCACAGCGCGCAGAGCAGCGCGGCCGCCGCCCGGGGCCGCATCCCCTCACCGCCACCGCCGCCACCGCCCGCAGCCCGCGCCGCCGGAAGGGCCGGGCCGGGCCGGGCTGGGCCGCCACAGCGCCTCCTGCCGGCCCGGAGGGCTCCGGGCGCTGCCCGGGGACGCCCCGCTGGATACGCCCCGACCCCGATCCCGGCCCGGCCCCATCTCGGTCCCATCCCGGTTATGCCTCCAACCGGGATTATCCGTCCCCAGCTGCCCCTTCGCACCCTTTGTAGGCGTAGCTGGTGCCAGGTCACTTCGACAAAATAAATTCTTTTCAATAAACAAAAGAATGTTGTGTTTCAAGCGCTGCGTAAAATTGTATGTYATTTATATAAATATGCATCAGGTAGGCGGAGAATATGTCTTAGGTGGGCGCGTTCATGTAAATTTTACTGTATTAAAAAATGTTGGTGTTACCCCCTTGGCGTGCTGAATTTGTAGAAAGAATAAACAAAATCCTTTCTAAAATACACGCTGTGTCTGTGCTTAGAGAGCTCCTATAATCGGCAATCCCGGGGGCTCCGGGAGTGCGCTGCTGCTGCTGCTGCTGCCGCGGCCGGACTTTGGCCGCAGCGGGACGGGGCCGAACTCGGCGGGACGGGGCTCTGAGCAGCCGCTCCCACACCCGGAGGGACCGGAGCTCTGCCCAGAGAGGAAACGCCGCCGGGCACCGCGAGGGTCCCGGGCGGAGCGCCCATGGGTGCGGGAACGGAGCTGTGCGGGCCTCGGGACGGCCCCGCCGYGCCCCGGGTGAGTGAGCGGTGACGGGATGAGAGGATGAAGGGATGAAGGGGTGAAGGGATGAAGCGGTGAGGGGGTGAGGCCGCGGCACCGAGCAGCACCGAGCAGCCCCGCGGGGCCGGAGCGGGGTGCGGCGCTGAGGGGACGCGGCCCATACCCCGCCATGAGGGCAGCGCTGTSTCCGCCAGGGGCGGCTGCGGAGCGGACTTTGCCTCCCGGGACGGTGCTCGCCCGGACAGACCGCTCGGCTACAGTAAATGTGCTGAGCTGCGAGTGAGGACCAGCCCGGACCCACTTACAGATTTACCTTTAAAAGGGCTCTAGTGAGTCCATCAGTCCAGACTCTCGTAGATTTCCATCCCCAAGGTTGATAAACTCCCCTAATAGTTTGCGAGTCATTATCTCCTTCCTCTTTCCGACACGGGATTCCCGTCCCCAGCCTTGCTCTGCACCATTTCCTTYACTTCTGCATTGTTTCTGTTTCAGGACTGGAACCAGACATGGCATACAAACATCCCAGGGCTGACCTGGTGCTTCCAGAGCTCCATCATTGCCTGGATCCCTTGTGCCTATCTTTGGATCTGTTTTCCTTTCTACTACTGGTACCTTCGGCACAGAAACAAAGGCTACATCAGGATGTCCCACATCTTCAAAGCCAAAATGGTGAGKGGTAAAGCATACGGTCTGGTCCTAAATTATCTCAACTTTGATGCAGAGCTTAACTTTCCTAAGTTATTAATTCTGTCCTGATAATACATCTCTGCTGAGGTTTTTGACATTTACCAGCTCAGGTCAGTATAAATCAAGTAAAGTTTTAGGAAGATATGTCATAAGATCTTCTCATTTGATTGTCTGACACTTCCATAACATTCTCCATCCCAAATTTATCTTCCACCCCTCCAGTCTTACTGCCCAGGCAGCTTGGATCAGTTTGGTAGATTTTCCCAGCRTTTCAATTCATTCCAGTGTGTGTTTTCTGTCTCTGCCCCAGGTCCTTGGATTCATCCTGATAATATTGTGTTTTTCTAATGTCTTCTTCATGGTGTGGGAGAAAAGCCAAGGAATCCCACAGACCCCAGCACTCTTCATTAGCCCTGCTGTGGTGGGAATCACAATGGTAATTCCTCCCTTGTTTGTCTGCAGATGGCCAAGCTTAGTCGTCCTGGGACAGAGCTTGTATTTCCCATGGTTCTCACTGTCTCTGAGCACAAATTTGGCTGATGGGGAGTAAAAGGCTGGGGATGCACTTTGTGCCTCTCTGCTGTGTGACACATCAGGGGGTTGGAGTTGGGGCAGAGCACATCTGGCAGGAGCTGAGGTTTCAGTAAGGTTTACAAAGAGGTCTCACAACAATTAGACAAGAGTTCATTTCTCATAACCACAGTATGTGATTGAATATGGTTTAGAATGAAATGTGATTTCTGTTCAATAAATCAGTGCCTGTTCTCCCCTTCTGTCATTGCATCCTCATAGCCTCAGTCCTTTCAGCCTGTTGGCCCAATTGTAATTTTATTATTTGCCTTCTCTGTAGACATTCTTGAGTGCAAAATTGCACACAAAGCTTTTCAGTGTTAGCCTCTTAGGAACAATACTGCAGCTCTGAACATCTTGAAATGTTTGGGCAAGAAGCTAACTGATTTTTCTCTATTGTATTCATWAATTTGATAACAATGTTTGGCATTCCATTACCAGGTATTTATTTGCACAAATTTGTACTTCCTCACAGGTCCTTGCCTTGTTCCTTACCCAAGCAGAAAGAATGATGGGCATCCAGTCTTCAGGGGTCCTATTGATTTACTGGCTGCTCTCATTTGTGGCTGCACTGGTGATGTTTAGTTCCAAAATTCAGCATGCCCTGGAAAGAGTAAGTGAGATCACATACCTTTAATGTGCAGACTGCAAAGTCTCTTAACAACAGGGCTGGTTTTGTCTCACTGTCTGCAAGGGGGAGAATCAATTTCCTCTTTTAAAATATGTGCTGAGAAAAATGGTTCATGACACTTTATATTTGTGGTGGATGTTTATTTGCAGAGGTAGAACATGAGAAGCTCTTTCTCTGCTGGTTAAACATGGAGGTTCTTACCTCATTTTCACCAGTGTTGTGTTCCTTAGGGCTTCCTGGAAGACTATTTCCACCATGTTACAACTTACCTTTATGCTGGCCTGGTGCTAGGAGAACTTGTGTTATTCTGCTTAATTGATCACCCTCCCTTCTTCTCTAAAGCTGACAACAATCCTGTAAGTATAAGGTGGCTTCTCCTAATGTTTTGCTTCATTGCTGAAACAGGATTTTAAATATATGGGGATACACAGGCACATGGGTATCTGGGTGATGTAAGATGCATCATTCTGTAAAAAAGCTGACAGTTTGAAAAGGTTAGTGGCAGAATTTAGGATAACAGTGCTCTCTCTGTGTAAGCTTTTATAAACTAAAAGCCTATCCATACTCATGCTTCTTGTCACTGAAACCAGTGGATAGGGCTTCTATTGCTTCCCCTGCTGCTGCTCTGCTGTGCTGCAGTACTCTGTTGGTGATATTGAGTATGAAAAACGCTGTGCTTAATAAAATAAATGTCTTTGGGTATGAAGAATTATATTCTTTGTTCTTCCATCTGAGACATTATGCAAAGTCAAATTCTCAAAAATCTTCCAATCCCACTGAGCATCCACAATACACTTACTCTGGTTCAGTGGATGGGGAGGGGGCATAACTCTGATTGCTTTTCCTGGGGAAGCACAGAAGGGAACTATATTCATCTGACACATGCCCTTTTCTACATATAAATATCACACATGTTTTCTCTCCCATCAGAATCAGTGCCCAGAAGCCAGCAGCTCTTTTCTTTCCAAAATCACATACTGGTGGTTCTCTGGGTAAGAAAACAGAAGATGTGCTTTTGCTACAATATCAGAAAGAAGCAGCAGCATCAGAGAGGGTGTAGATGGCAGCCAGTAAGAAATATCTCAGCCCCTGAGTTAGCTTATGGAGTGAGGATTAAATTATTTCTTTAAATTATTTCTCTTGTGAGGTATTCCCACAAGATCAAATTAAATTTAATTTACTTTTCTCAAAATAGTTTAAAATGCAAATTTGTGATTCTAGATAATTCTCTTCTGCCTCCCAACCACCCCTCCAGTGCCCTCCCAATCTTGAAATAGATCTCATCAATCTCAAAAGATCACTCTACACCAACTACAGCCCTCTCTGCCTGCCAGACCTTGGTCTCATCTGCCTTTCATGGAGCCCAGAAAAAGTTAAACTGAACTTTCTACTCCACTACCCAGGACTCTCAGTATGGACTAGAAATTAGGGCTGACTTGCAAACCCCCATTGTGCTGACAGAAGATAGCCTAGGGATTAAAGCAAAGCTGCTGTTCCTGGACATTCCTGTTCATTGTGGGACAGGACAGTCCTGAGTGGTGGTGTGATGTCATTGCTCTCTGTGGTGCATTGCCTTGATGCCCCTGTGTTCTGAAAGTGTCACACACAGCACAGATCCTGCTCTGCTCCCCTGACTGCAGTCTTGTGTCCTCCAGGCTCCTCTGGAAGGGCTCTCAGCAGGCCCTGGGGGTGGATGACTTGTGGCCAGTGAGGAAACAGGACTGCTCTGAAGAAATTGTTGCCTGGGCAGAAAGAGAATGGAAGAARTGTCACAGCAGAAGCCAGCAGTGAGTATTTGATCTGGAGGGCCCATCATGGGCTCAGCTGAGCAGTGCTAGATGATCTAAGCAAATACACTCACAGGTACTGCAGTGTGAATCCCTTTGTGCAAAATCTGATTTTAAGTGTTAAAATCTGCTGGAGAACATCCTTCCACTCCTGGAAGCACAGAAATAACTTTCTGTGAGAGGGGTCAGTTTTTGATGAGCTTTTAAACTGGACATGGTGTGAGACCCAGTGTGAGATATTTAGTGATTTTTTGAAGATACAAAACTCCCAAGCTTTCTCCAGTTGTGGGTAAYTTTCTCGTTGTTTCTTCCTTCAGGAAAATGGAGTCTGCCACATTTAAAAAGGGTCAGAAAACTGAAACTGGTATAGCAGAAGCTGAAGAGACAGAGGCTCTACTACAACCAAAGCACAGTCAGAGCGGGCCCTTACTGAGAATGTTTTGGAACATGTTTGGAACTTATTTCGTTCTCAGCACTGTCTGCTTAGTTATCTGTGATGTCTTTTTGTTCTCCACCCCAAAGGTCCTCAGGTATGCGCACATTTAAGATGTATTTCTGTCACATGAACAAGATTGCTGTGTGCATGAGCTCAGAGATGTGTATGTCAGCACCCACAGACATACAAACAATGACCTTTTGCTGATGAATTCTCTCTTGCTGATGAAGGGAGCTCAGGTGTCATTTGTGCTAAACCCACTGTCAAGGCAGGAGGAAAAGACAAGAAGCCACTGTGTGAAGCTGTGCACACCTGTCTGCACTGCTGTGCCCCAGCAGTGGGAAGGACAGGATGCACCAAGCCCTTGGACAGCATCACTAGAACAGGAGTTGTTTGATGGTTCTGTATATCACATCACTTGCCACTTGCTGTAGTCTTAAGGCTCCATGTTCCCTGGCTAATAAAGAGCATACCTGTGCATCCAACACATCTTAAATAACCTTGTTAGTTGATGAAATGCTTTGTGGGTTCTGTTGGTATAACACCAACGTGCATTATGTTATATTTTCATGGGCAAAATCCTTTCTTAGTCCAGATTAGAAGTTCTGGAAATGTCAATGATTCCCTTAGATTACAGCTACCACTTTGCATATTTGTGACAAATTCATGAAAATCAGGAGCCATCCTTAACACTGCAAATGAGGTCTACCCAGAGAGGATGTTGAGATCAGAAATTGCTTCAAAACCACGAGTGGCAGGATTTCAAAAATCAGGGTGTTATATATTCCAATTCTTCTGYTATTCACTGATAAACCTCTGATAAGCCAGAGAGAATACAGAAAAATCACCAGTTTATTTCTGCCAGTTTATTTTTGTCTGTCTGATATTTCATCAGTACTGTGTGGATTCAGCAGCATTTGGCTCCTGTCTTGCAGCCTTTTCCTGAAGTTCATTGAAGATGAGGCAGCTCCAGGCTGGCTTGGCTACCTCTATGCCTTCAGCATGTTCCTGCTGGGCTGTCTGCAGACTGTGTTTGAGCAGCGCTACATGTACATGTGCCTTGTTCTGGGGCTGAGGCTGAGAACTGCACTGACAGGCCTTGTGTACAGGAAGGTGAGCCTGCAGCTCCTTCTTCAGCTTTGCTTTTATTCTAGCCCTACCTTAGCAGTAATGATRTGCATTGCCCATAGCAATATCAGGGGAGATGTCATTAGAAACTAGTTTTAGCATGTAGATTCATCTCTGAGCAGCACATGGCACGTACATGGTTTAGAGCTTCCCTATGAAGGAAAAGCCAAGAAAAGGAAAGAGCAAAATCAACACGAACTTTCTTACGCTGTATGTACGTGTATAAACAACATGTATTTCTTGTGATGGCTGGGGAAAAGGAGTAAATGCTCATCTTGAAGTGAAGTCACACGGCCCAGCTAGCAGCATGGTTTCAATACCTGGGATTTGAAACTTTGTGAGGAAAAGAATGTTGTTTGACTTTTGGACCAAAGCTGTTGTTTGATGTTGTCTTTTCTTTCTTCTCTGCTCTGTCTAGATCCTGGTTATGTCAAATGCCTCAAGGAAAGCAGCAACCACAGGTGAAATTGTTAATCTGGTRTCTGTTGATGTGCAAAAGCTAATGGATCTGATTATCTATTTTAATGGGACCTGGCTGGCTCCTATTCGGATTATCATCTGCTTTGTCTTCTTGTGGCAGGTAAAATATGACAGTATTTATCAATCACTTTCTATTCTAAATATCAAAGGCAAAATGAGGTTTCAAAATTATACTTACTGGTTTGAATTACATGAAATTGCCATATTTTTCTTAGCTCTGTAGCACAGTGGATTCACTTTTCTTTCTGAAAGATATTTTCATTGATACAGAATCCTTGTCTGATCTTCAGTTCATCTTCTCACCGGTGTATTCAGCATTCAGTCCCTTTTACGAGTCTGTGAGTATGGTTATTGTGAGCTGACTGATAAACTGCTTCAGATTTTCCTGTCACTTCTCTTTGCAACCACTGGGTGGTGGCCCAGAGTAGGCTSAAAGTCCAGTTCCAGCTCCTTGGCACAGTCCCAGAACGTAATAGGGAACGGTCTGAAATAGCAACTTAACATACTTCATCCTGAAGCCTGATTACCACCACATCAGTGAAACAGCTGAAGCAAAGTTACATGCCATTCAGAGAGACTATTGGATACTTTGAATTTCGTAGGTATCAAGGAGTTCAGCAAGGACAGAGTAAAACCTGAATTAGAAATAATGGATGGTAATGTAGAAGATCCATTTTTAGTCAATGTATGGTATTTTCTCAGCAGTACAGAGCCCTATTGTTTAGTCCCTGTTCTTGGCCAATGGAAGCATGAGCAGTATAGAGACAGGTGATTCACAGGAGCTTTCCAGAGGCCTTTGAGGCCTTCCTTTACTGCCCAGGATGGATTGTGCCTGGTGCCTGGCAGGATGCTGTGACTGTGAAAATCAGGAGCCCTGGTACAGACTGTTGTGAAGTCATCATCCCTTTTCTAATGACTTTGACAAGTTGAATGTGGTTGGAGCATAATTACACTTTCTTTGCTGGTGTTCACAGACCATTTGTGCAGACAATACCTGTAACTCTGTGTGTTACTCCCCTCTCCAGCCATCCCTAGGGAGATGTAACCCATGAAAAACAAGTGTTAATACATAATTGTTATGAACCCTGGGATCCAAGARCTGTCCCAAGATAATGGCACAGGATAATGCCACCATTTCATCTCATGCAGACAAGCTGGGCTATTTATGCTGCAGGAATACTCGGTTGAGGGTTTGGGTTTGTTTTTAAGGAAAACGTGGTGTTGTCTGGGGTCACTTACTCAGGGCAGCCACAAGATGTCCTCCTGAGCGCATCCAGGGATGGATGAGGAGCCAGGAATGGCTTGAATTGCCAGCGTGCCTCTGGATCGCCTTCAGCACGATCCAGCTCCTAACAAGGGAGCGAATAAATTCAGCACAGCCTGATGACAGGAGTTATCCTGCTTGGAGAGTTAACAATCCACAGTGCTTAGGAGCACAACTCCCTGGAAAGGCAAAGGCAAGGTTACAGTAAAGGCTTAGCCAGAGGGATGTTATGCACAAGTTCAAATAAGARGGAAGGTAAGCAAGGGAACAAAAAGCAGTCTTGCTTAGTCATCACCAGAAGTTCCTTCTCTTTTTTCTCTCCTGGCAGCTTCTAGGGCCATCTGCCTTGACTGCAATTGCTGTATTTCTTTTTCTTTTGCCTCTGAATTTCGTGATCACCAAGAAGAGGAGTCAGTTTCAGGTACATTTTGCTTCATAAAAATGAAGTGGTTTACTGAGTTATGTGATTACTTATATTTATTAATGCTTACCATGACTGTCTGAAGTAACATAGGAGGATTTCAAGCCTGCAAAATTTCTTGAAATTTAGAATAAGCTCTTCCATGTTCAGCCTTTTTACTATGTTTGCCCTACTTTTCTGTTGTTTTTATGTACTGCCAGTAAAAACAAAGCTCTGAAGATGATAAGTAAAATATTTCCCAGCCTAGAAGAGTCATAAGCAAAACAGCATACACAGCTCAACTGCAGGGAAATTTATTCAGGACKTGGAGGCAGGAATAAGGTATTTTTCTTCACCATTAAACATTCAACCTATTAAATTATAAAACTCAAACATTTATTACAGGAAATCCAGATGAAACATAAGGATGAGAGGGCCAAACTCACCAATGAAATTCTCAGTAACATTAAAGTAATCAAACTGTATGGCTGGGAGAAAACCTTCATGGAGAAATTATTTGGAATCCGAAAGCAAGAACTTCAGGCCTTAAAAAGATCTCAGATTCTCTTCTCAGCATCCCTAGTTTCTTTCCATTCATCAACTTTCCTGGTGAGTGGATCACCTTCCTACATAAAACATATGCTGTTGCTTCCCTTTTCCTTTGTACTCCTGCCTGGACAGATTTTTCCTATGGACAGCTAAGGATTATATCTGCCTGGAGGTCGCAGGAGTTGCTGTGGCTGCTGCACCAAAACCTCCTTAAAACAGAACAAACATCAAGTGATCAACCAACACACGGGACCTTTGCCTGTGGTACCTGCAGGACAAGAACCCAGAGGGGATAGCCTGGATTTAACCAGATGGGTCCCAGAGTCCTGAAGGGCCTGTCACCCTTGAACCATTCTGAAGCAAGTGCTTTGCTTGTCCTTTGCTTCCTTTTAGATCACATTTGTCATGTTTGCTGTCTACACCCTGGTGGACAACACACACGTGCTGGATGCTGAGAAGGCCTTTGTGTCCTTGACACTGATCAACATCCTCAACACTGCCCACTCCTTCCTGCCCTTCTCCATCAATGCTGCTGTCCAGGTTAACTGCAGGCCCTGTTCCTCTTCCTTTGGCCATTAGGGGTTTTTACATATCCCTATTAACAGGTAAAGGTAGAGATTTCTTAGGGCTCTGCACATCAGCTGTTTAATTGCCACTGTGAAATGGTGACGTGCAAGGGCTTGCAGCTAAAGGTACTTCRTGGCATTGCTTTTCAGAAAGGCTCCTTTATATTGACAAAATAGTCAGCAAGAATTACTCCTAAGTCTTTTGTAGCTCAGCACAAACACCATTAGATCTCAGAGGGGCTTCCAGTTCTGTTTTTAATCACAGAAATCAGAACAGGTGGAACAAAATCTCCCTAGGGGAGACCCTGCTAGTTCAGGCCAGAGAGAAAAGCAATTCACTGTTCAGTAAGAAATGAGGAAATTCATTTCCCTCTTACACTCTAAGACTGTCACAGATTTTCATGTACAAAAGCAATCACTGGAAAGATTGGGAAGAATTGGATGAAAAAGTGCCAATTTCACTGAACCAGAAGCACAGGGAAGGATATGGAGGTTTTGCTAAGCTAAGTGGAAATAAAGGCAGGTAGCATAAAGAAGAGCTGCCTTTGGCCATCTAAGCCTACAGCATCTGCAGCATAGCACTAGTCAATATTCCAAGTGGGTCTTCAAACTGAGTCTTTACTTTGGGTTTTTGCTCCCTTTCTACTCTTAAGTCTAATTTTCTTCTGTGTGCTGCTTCATTTCAGGCCAAAGTTTCCTTAAACCGTTTAGCAGCTTTTCTGAATCTGGAAGAACTGAATCCTGAGAGCTCAAGCAGAAACACTTCTGGCTGTGGTGAGCTTTTATGTTAGCACTTTTGTCTTRTAAGAGGAGTAATTTCCGTTATTCAGCTTCTACTCAAGGTGTCTACCATAGTCCAGAGAAAAATATTTGTCCTTTACTGTCACTTTRTCTTTCTGGCCTCATTATTTCTAACAATGAAATCTAATCTGGTGATTTACCCCTTCTTTTCATAATAAAAGTTGAATATATGTAACATAAATATACACTGAAACATAAAATCACATAAATTAGGACATTTCTGTAGCTATCTCTGCATTTACAAGTGGTCTGTCTCTCTTCATGTTTTAGTACAGGCAAGTATCACCATAAGAAATGGGACTTTTTGCTGGAGCAAAGAAACTTCTCCTTGTCTKAGAAGGTACAGACTTACCCTTAGTCATCTCTCAATACTGTAGGTCAGGGTGAATGCTGGATGAACTAATTCCTCAGGGCCTAAGTGAAACCAGGGTGGAATATCCAGAGACTTCTGAGTTTGCTTCATATTCAGTGTTGAATTCTGATAATTATAAAATCAGATAAAACATAATTTTGCTTTTATGTTGAAGAGCACACAAATGGGAAGGTGCCTGTATCTGGATGTTGCCTTATTATATGGAGACTATTTTCTTTAGACAGTTTTCTTGCCCAAATATGAAATTACAGTGATTTAGGGCAAAAAAGTAGAACAGATGGAATGCAGATATTATATATGGCATCACTACAYGCTTATTTCAAAAGGCATTGACATTTTGGAAATGAAAAGCTTTGAAAAGTTCTGATGTTCAGAGCTTTGGGCTAGCCTGTCTCCAGAGTGAGGATCTGGGTATGAAACTCAKATGGGGATGTGGGTGAATACTTTCTGGTTGGAGGTGTCTGAAGGGAAGAAATCAGGGGATTTACTCAATACATACCTGACAATAGCACGAATTTTGATAATAAGCAYAATTATTTGCTTTCAGAAGGTGTATCTAAAACGTGGTAAGAGATGATCTTTTCCCCCAGCATAGAGCTGAGTGTGCCCCAGGGCTCTCTGCTGGCTGTGGTTGGCCAGGTGGGTGCTGGCAAATCCTCCCTGCTGGCAGCAGTGCTGGGCGAGCTGGAGGCCACCGAGGGCTGCGTGACCATGAAGGTGAATTTTCCCCTCAGCATTTGCTTCTAATTAGGCTGTTTTCAGGAACTGCAAGGTATGAACCACAGCATCACTTACCTGAGGAAAACCCATTTACTGCTGAATTTTAACACCRGCTGTATGTATCAGTCCACATTTAGTTATCTGAAGGCACTGCAGACTTGTCAGATGAGCCTGAACTTTGTGAATAGGAACTGGAACAACACTTCAAAGATCCAGTTCTATTTCTCCCTCTGACAGTGASCTGAAGTGTCATCCTGGTAAATTGCATCCTGTACTTGCTCTGTTCACTCCTGTTAGGTAATAACAGTGCAGACTCATATTTTGCAAAGCCTTCTGAGAATTGTCTGTGCTGATGATCATTCCAGATTTCTGCAACTGAGAGAGCTTTTCTTCAAAGATGAGTTCTCACAGTGTCAAGGTGAGCTTATGGAAAAGTTTGATAACATTCTTCCACTTTTATAGGACACTGCAGCTTATGTCCCCCAGCAAGCTTGGGTTCTAAATGCTTCAGTGGAAGATAACATTCTGTTTGGGAAAGAGATGGATGAAACCTGGTTCAATAGAGTGACAGAGGCTTGTGCACTGCACCCTGATTTGGAGACCTTCCCTGCAGGGCAGAAGAGTGAAATAGGAGAAAAGGTACTGCCTTGGCTTTATGTTTTGGCCAACTTTTCCCTGAGTAGCTACAACTTCAGGTGTCTTGCTTAAAACATCTACCMCTGAGTAACTACAACTTTGGGAGCTGTGATGAAAACACAAAAAARCCTAAACTCACAAGAGGCAGGTGCCCAGGAATTTCTGGAAAGTTAGGCCATGATTTAATTTAATTTAAGCCCATCTTCTGACAGCCTAGGAAGAAACATAAGAGATGTTTAAGAGAAAAATCAACACATCCAGGTCATTCTTGGGTGCTCTTTTGCAGGAAAGAGTTGTTCAAGAGACTCTGCCTCTGCAAGAGCCCTATTGGGTGGGAGGGAGGGAGGGAGGGAGGGAGGGAGGGAAGTGCACTGCTTTAAAAATAAGGAAGTCATAAAACATCAGTGTAAAAGGAAGTTAGCAGTTGGGAAATATGCTGTAGCTTTGAAATAAGCAGAGTCAATCTCTTTTGCAGGGAATCAATCTGTCTGGGGGRCAGAAGCAGAGAGTGAGCCTTGCTCGGGCCGTGTACCAGCAGGCTGCGATCTACCTGCTCGATGACCCCCTGGCAGCTGTGGATGCCCACGTTGGGCAGCACATTTTTGAACGTGTTCTTGGACCCAATGGTTTACTGAAGGACAAGGTGTGTGTGAACCTGAGCTGTAAACACTTGCACAATGTCTCTAATTAAGCAGAGCCTCCAAAATGTTTCCAGTAGGGTGGGTTGCTCAATGTATCAGACTCACTTTTTTGCAAGGGACTGGGGAACCTCTCTGCAGGCCACACAGCACCTGCCAGTCCTGCAGGGAATCTCATTTAGGAGGAGGAAGGCTGTCTTTATCCTCATGCAAACYACATGCCTAGTTCCAGCCTTACTTTCACTGCAGGTTTACAGTTCTTTGGTCTTCTGTCCACATCCTTCCCACCTTTTGAGACTTACTTCTAGCACAGTTCAGAGGAGGTGCCTGATCTCTTCCAAGTTCTATCACCATCATGTCTAATCCCATTACTTTTGAGTAGTTCAGTGGCACCTTTACAGTTCTCATCACCCARATGTTCATCACTTAAACACTTCTCCTCCATTCTTTTTGCACTGGTTGTGTTTTGTTTTTCCTTGGTATTSCTCTGCTGTCAAGCTATCTGGAAAACAAAACATGGTTACATGAGAAGGAATGCTAGGGCAGCTCTTTTGGATTCATACTCTAAATTGCCTAGAAACACTTGATTCAGTTTCACATTAGAGAAGGGAAACAGGAAGAAGGCAATTTCTTGCATTACAAAGTCCAATTAAAACAAACATATATAATTATAAATACCCTTCTCTCCATRAGATTTGTTGCAAGTATCAGAAAATAATTATTGTATTGAAACAGAATGACTTCCTAAGAACAATGTGTCAGACATAAGGCTTGACTGTATGTTAGAAATGCAGAATATGCCAATTTATCTAGGGAAAAATTACTTTTCTTACATCCTTTCCTCCAATTATCTGGGCAAATATGCTCAGAAATGTAAATAAAAGTCCAYTCAGACTGATGAATTTTTGAGGCCTAAATTTGATCCTGAAATACTGATACCATTGCTGACAGCAGAACAATTGTAACTGCTCGCTCTTTAYCCAAGCAGACTCGTGTGCTGGTGACTCACACAGTTAACATTTTGCCTCAAGTGGACAACATTGTTTTTCTGGTGGATGGAATGATCTCAGAAAGTGGTTCCTACCAAGAACTTCTACAGAGAAATGGAGCCTTTGCAGATTTTCTTCGTTCACACGTTACTGCAGAAGAGAAGGCACCTGCTGGTTYTCCAGGTAACCCAGATGGGTTGGAATCATTCTTCCTAGGTCTATCAGTCAATTGTTCCCTTCATATCACATCTGTTTTATCATGGACATCTAAAGCAGAGATCCAATCACAGTAAGGTGTTGCTTTGTGTGGGGAAAAATATGGCTGTCAAATCAGCTAACTCATCACCTCAAAATTGATTCTTGAATCCGTATTAGTAGACAATAATCAAGCAGTAAACTATTACCCACTGTATGTGCTATTCTTCAAGCCTCACCTTGATATTTCTACCTTTAGAAACAATTTTTTAATGAATCTTTCCTCCATATATTACCAGTCTTTCAAAGGCTGTATAGGAAAAAAACAGGATTATAAAGCATTTAGAAATACATTTATTTCACAGCTATGGGAGACATCAAAGGCACTATCACCACTGGTCCATCTCAGCAGAARCCCCTCAGGTAAGCTTAAAGCAATCTCAGACACTGAAGAATTTACTCCATAAGCCCATWTAAGCCTACATAGAGGCTCTTACTGAGTATGATAGAGGTTTGGGATTGATCTGTAAATAAATAACAAGAGCAAACAAGCAAAACTCAAGAATAGGCAAAAATCTGCTCTTGAATGTAGAAGTTGACTGACATTTCTTCTGTGTTTCACMAAGAGGCACAACAGAGCTCAGGTACAGGCTCCTTGATACATTTGGCTGCTCATCACTTCCCYGTGGGGCTGTAAGGTCAGACTGATCCCAAACCAGCCTCAGAGTGAATGCTTTTTTCTGCTCCTCAGTGGCTTGACAGAGCCCAGTCCTTGTGACAAACATGGACAGTGGCTGGGGACACTYTGGAGGAGCCTGAACACTGCAGCCCTTAAAATAGGCATGGATTTAAGGGTGGATGGGTGGCTAAAAATTGAACAGATTTTTGTTTTCTTCATGAAGTGGTGATTCAGTAAAATCTGCTGTGGGAAGTGAGACCATTTCAGTGAGCCCAGCCTGCACCAGTGCTACAGCCAGCAGTGGAGCATTAACCAAGGCAGAGAGAACTCAGCATGGCAGGGTAAGCACAGCACCTTCCTGCAGAGGCAAGGACACATTCCATGGGGAAAACACACCCATGGGAGGCAGGCCAGCTCCCTGCCTCAGCTAAACCACAGCCAGAGCAGTCAGCTGAGCTGTACCAGTGTGCCCTGTAACTGAGACAAGGACATATCATACTGAGAAGAAATGAGARCAAGAAGTCAGAAACCCCAAAAGAGGCAGCTTTTTCTTTAGGGAACCAGCATTAGCCAGACTGGGATCTCCTCTCCCCACACAAGCACCCAGTGTGAACATGGCAGCTCTCTCTCACAGCAGCACAAAGGAAAACCACTGCCTGACATAAAGAAAGCCTTCCATGTATTCCAGAAGTAACATGAGCCTATTGCATAACATTGATCAGTTGATAATAATCATTCATCAGTGATTTCTTTAACTATGCCTTCATTACTCATCCATGAGGAAAACAAAACAAGAATCAACACGGTTGCTGTGACTGTGACATATCACTGAGAAATCCCATTATAAATCACTCTTTGCTTCAGAGCTGCTTTTTTTAGCTAACAGCTTCCTCTCCTGCTTTCTCTGCCCACGTGTCTCTGCAGGTGAGAGCTGGGGTSTATGGAGCCTACCTGCAGGCAGCAGGCCGGGTGCTGTGTGTSTATGTGCTGCTGTCCTTCACCTGCCAGCAGGCTGTGGCCTTCTCCAGGGGCTACTGGCTCAGCCTCTGGGCAGATGACCCCGTGCACAATGGGACACAGCAGCTCACAGAGCTCAGACTTGGAGTCTTTGGTGCTTTAGGAGYGGTTCAAGGTGTGTTGAAGTTGCTCACCTAATTCTCTGTATTCCCAGCTCCCTGTCCCATATCCAGGATGTGTTCTCAGAATATAAACAAGTGCATACCCTGGGGCTTTTGGACCCAACCCTAAAGGTTTTTCATCTCTTTTCATCCTTCCAGCATAAACTAATCAAAGTTCAAGTGGGGGCTCTTCTCCATGCTGAAAGAAATCTTGGCTTAGGTCACATAAAAGAGAGACAAAAGAAGAGAAACTTGTGGACTTCTACATTTCTTTATATTTTTCTTTTTAAATAGCCACCATTCTTTTGGCCACTCTATTTAAAAAGAAAAAATATCACGAAGCAATTTAAAGTAATCCCAGTCAARCTTATTTTGTGATGAATGAATAATTTGTCCTGCATGTTTTAAGTTCCTGAATCCATGCCCCCATCAAGCTGGCTTAGAAGGTCATTGGCCCTTTTGTAACTACCCTACAGAAAGGGCAGTTTACCCTGCAACTCTGAGGCTTGGTTTAATTCCTGCTGAAGAGAGGTTTGATTCCTGTTGCACTTTCCTGAATGCACACTGGGGCAGCATTCACAGGAGTAACTGGAAACCACCATCYTGCTATGGAGAACTCCAAGGTGGGTTTGTTCAGACCTAGTAAGAATAATTTCTTTTCTCCTACAGCCCTTGGCAGGTTTGCCTGCACAGCAGCAGTGCTGCTGGGGGGTGTGTTAGCCTCACACCAGCTCTTCCTGCAGCTGCTGAGCAATGTCATGAGATCCCCAATGCTCTTCTTTGAGCAAACACCCACTGGACACCTGCTGAACCGCTTCTCCAGAGACATGGATGCTGTCGATTCTGTCATCCCTGACAAGCTCAAGTCTGTGCTGGGATTCTTGTTCAACTTACTGGAGATCTACCTGGTGATTGTGGTGGCTACACCATGGGCAGCAATGGCCATAGTAGCCTTGACTGTTCTTTATGCAGCATTCCAGGTAGGAGCTCACAGGTGCACACACAGGAGAGGCTGAAGCAGCACAGTCCTGCAGAAAGCCTCCTTCCATTTCTTAGGAGAGAAGGCATGCAGAAATCAGTTTCATCATCTCAGGTCACATCTGAACAAGATTAACATCAGTCCCTTTCCCACATCACCTCAGCCTTCCAAAGGACCCCAGAGCCCTCACAAACAGCCTTGTGCTTTTCTGATGTCTAAAACAAATCCTACCTAGGCTATGTCCCTCATCTCCATTAGTGTGAATCACATGAAGACCAAAAGCATTTTTCCTTTCCTGCAGAATTCCTACACTGGTTTTTAATATATCCATGTTTGCCAGCCAAGACTGAGAATTAGGGGAGGGCAAGTACATGTCTGTTCTCCCTAGGGCAGATGGCTCAGCTGCAGGAGAAACTGAGCATAGAGGTTTTGTGGGTTCACAGCACCCTGGCTCCTTTGCCCCAACCAAATTAGGAATATTAGGAATACTTAGGGTTATTCCTAATAAAGACAGGGCATAACAGAGGTAGGAACACTACCTCATCTTTTAGAGGCATGTCCTGCATGAACATAAGGTTTTGTAACACGAGGACAGTACATACTATTGCACTTGTTGAGGCCTTCCCAAATTTCCTCTGGAGTACCTCCACAGAGGCACGAGCCTTCTAATGACTCTCCCTTCCTTTCCCCTTGTCCCAGCACTTCTATGTCAGCACCTCCTGCCAGCTGAGGCGCTTGGAGGCTGCCAGCAGGTCACCCATCTACTCCCACATCTCAGAAACCTTCCAGGGCAGCAGTGTGATCCGTGCTCACAAAGACCAGCAGAGGTTTATTTCRAAGAGCAATTTCCTAGTGGATGAGAACCAGCGAATTTGCTTCCCTGGAGCTGTTGCTGACAGGTACAAATCTGCCCAGCAGCTCCATGAGTGTTCTGTAAAGAAATCATGTTTTGGGAGAAAGGGAGAGGGCGCCCAGTAACAGCTCTGTGCTCCCCTCCTCCTGCAGGTGGCTTGCTACAAACCTGGAGTTCCTGGGCAATGGGATCGTGCTGTTTGCAGCCCTGTTTGCAGCCATGGGCAGGACACAGCTCAGCCCAGGAACTGCTGGCTTCTCCCTTTCCTATGCTCTCCAGGTAACCCAGTGGGGAAATMATACCCTGCTTGCCTTTATCAAAAGCAACTGCATCTTAATTTCTGTTATGAACTATTTCTGTGCCTTTTTAGATGCCTTTTCCTACCAAATCCTGCTGTCATTACTGAAATCCAGAGCATCTGGAGCACATGGCCCCTTAGGGAAAAACCTCATAAACACATGCATGGGCCATCTTCTTCCTCCTACACCTGAACTCACAATATAAGTCAAAGCAAGCCCTGGGCAGCTGAAGCAAGGTCTTCAGAACCTGYCTTACCTGCTTGTAGACTAGTTGCACAAGAGCCTAAGAAATAGCTACACCATCTTTGAGCATCCAAGTCAGCAGCATTTCATTCTCTATAACAAGCTGAAAGGGCTGTGGCTTTCAGGACCTGGCTTTCACTTTAGCATTTTAAGGTTTTCTGATGTAATCTAATTTCTGATATAATTAGTTGATGAGGAGATCTTTAGAAATAAACACTAAGACAAAGTACCAGGCATCTCCCGAGTGCAGGTCAGGGCTCATTTTACCTGCCCTAATGCTTCTGTTCCACTGTGGCAGATCACTGGTGTTCTGAACTGGATGGTTCGCTCCTGGACAGAAGTGGAGAACAACACTGTTGCTGTGGAGAGAGTGAGGGAATACCTGAGGACTCCTAAGGAGGTAGCTAATCCACTACTGACCTTACCAGAAGGGGCTGAACATCTCTGCAAACTCATGAGTAACTTTTCTGTTCCACCTGAAAAACATCCAGTTTTCCCCTTCTAAAATGCCAGTCGTGTTTCCTTTAAAGAACTGCAGMATTTGGGGTTTATCCAACTGACTAGACTTGTTTTATAACCTCAGATCATTATTTCCTTAAGACAGTTATGCACTGGATTGCCATTAAAATAGCTTCACTTGTTAACACTCATGGAATGAGACATTTCCTGCCCATATTTGGAGTATTTATTATGTGACTTCAGATGCAACTCACTGATAAGTAATGGCTCCTAGATAGCCTTTTAACTGCTAAAARTCTCCAGTGCAGTAATTTTTGTTCTGTAGTCATTAAAATTGCTCCATATGCTGCCCTGAGAGAGRAGGCTTTCACAGCCCTGTTTATAGGGGCATATAAATTTTTTTTATTGAACCACTCAGTTTCAGAACTCTGACATGCAAGCAAATGTTCATCCCCATTTTCAGTAAAGAAAATCCAACCAGCAGCTTTGGATAAAGTAAAAACAACATCTGCAGTATGAAAGCTAGAGGCCTTTTTTTGGTTTGGAAACTGCAAAGAGATTGGGGGGCAGTTGGCACAGGTGTCTTCATGAACTTCCCATTCCATTATTGCCACTTAATTGACAATACTGGAATGGGAAGGTCATGAAGGCACCTGCAGGTAATTTAAGTTCATGAAGACACCTTGATTGGGTAATTTAAATCAGCCTTCAACACTGCTTTTGTTCTTCCATCTCTTCAGGCACCTTGGACTCTGAATGGCAAAATTCAAGGGCAAGACTGGCCCACTGAGGGGAGGATTGAATTTAGAAACTACAGCCTGTGCTACAGGCCAGGTTTGGAGTTAGCACTGAGGCGTGTCAGTGTGACCATCAACAGGCATGAGAAGGTAAAAACCCCTCCTTGAGCAGTGTGAGCAGTGCTGGGCACTGACCAGATCCAGGGCATCCAGCCCCTGCCTGCACCCAGCTACAGCAACCTGGCAGGGAAGCAGGAGCCCATCTCCCACACTGCACACCTTGTCCAGCTTATTACAGCAAAGGAATTCGGAATTCCACTTTTTCAGTCTAGTTCCACATTAAAGCCCTGTTCAAACTAAGTCTTGTAATTATTTTTCCCTTCAAAGGCTTTTGTGATTCCTTTTCTTACAAGACAATTGTGAGCTATAAATGCTTCCWTTTAAAGAAAGTATTGCCAGACTGGGTGAATCACCAACAGCCCTAAAGATCTGATCTGTGCAAAGCTGTCTCCCATCAAAAGGCCAAGAGGAGCTACACAACATGTTTGTCCACCTGTAAGAAAGCAATCAACATGCAAACCAGAGTCCTCCCATTGCATTTTCAGATTGGCATCACTGGCAGAACAGGAGCTGGGAAATCCAGCCTGGCCGTGGGCTTGCTGAGATTGGTGGAAGCTGCAGAAGGAGCCATCCTCATTGATGGACAGGACATTGCCCAGCTAGGTCTGCATGACCTCAGAACCAAGATCACTGTCATTCCCCAGGTATGAAACTCATTTCCAAAATCCTTGAGCAGTGTCTTGAATACCTGGGAAGGGTTTATAAAGATTCTGTGAGAGGAGAAACATTCAGCAATTTCCAAGTTGGAAATAACCTCTATGCCATGTTCATCTGCCATTCAGTATAACATCAGCCACAGATTCTCACCCAGCAGGCAGGACCCAAGASCTCATTTTTATAACTCATTTCAGGAGTTGTTTGTACTGTCTCTGTGCTCAGGATCCAGTTTTGTTTTCTGGCTCCCTAAGAATGAATCTCGACCCATTAAACCAATACACTGATGCAGACATCTGGACGGCTTTGGAACTGACTCAGCTCAAGAACTTTGTTGCASATTTGCCAGAGCAGCTGGAATATAATTGCACTGACCAAGGGGAAAACCTAAGGTACCTTTATCTGCAGAAGAACAGTGGCAGGGCAGTGCCAGCCCCTGGGCTAGGAGAACAGAGCTGGTTGGATAAGGAGGCTAATTCCTTTAMAAAAAAATCATTAACGATGTCCAGACTGAAAATTGCTGCTTCACTGTCCTGTTCAGCAGCATGAAATCAAATCCTAAGACACTAAGGAAGACCTTTCAGACTCAATCATTGTGCTGGTTTGCATTTGTGCAGTACCTATAACCCTACAATCTGTTCCAAGTGCAGCTCTTCTGGGTGCCATAGCAATACCTTCCCCTCCCTCCCTTAGGCTGTTTCCTGCTGTTACCTACCTGCAATGCTACCAGCCTCAATCACCCTTTCAGAGAAAGGGAACAATCACCTTTCCATTATTGATTTCAAATGAATCATCTGTTCTGACCCCAAGAAAAAGTGACTAGTGGCTTCAGTTTACCATCTCTCTTCCTACTTGCAGCACTGGTCAGAAACAGCTGCTTTGCCTGGCCAGAGCACTCCTGCAGAAAGCCAAAATCCTTGTTCTGGATGAGGCCACAGCAGCAGTGGATTTAGAGACTGATGCCCAGATTCAGTCCAAGCTGAGGGCTCAGTTCAGGGACAGCACCGTGCTGACCATTGCTCACAGGGTGAACACCGTCCTGGACTGTGACAGGTAAGGACACCTCTGAGCAGGCGAGCACTTGGGCAGCTGCTGTGACTGACACCCCACTGTGCTGCTGAACAGCAGCTCCATTTCTGTCCTCTTGGTGTTTAAACCTCCAAGCTTTGCTTTAGAGTTTGCAGGATCTCTGTTAAACCAGCAGGGCACCAGCAGGTTAATCAGAGATCCTTTACTCCCACACGGTGCCTTTCCTGCTGTGTCACAGCCCTCCACCCCCACGGACAGCAAAACCATGACTACAGCTCCTTGGTCACCTGAGAGTTGTGACACTACAACACCCAACACCCCTACACAAATCTCACTCCAGTCTCAGCTGCAAAAACCCCTCCTCCYAAACTCAGCACTTGAACAGTCACTCATCAGAAACCCTTTCTATCCCAGCACTGTTTCCCAGCTGAAAAGCTGTTGGAAAGCTTGGCTGCATAACTGGCTAGTACTGAAATTTATTTTAAAACTAACTAGAAATTAGTAAGTTTATTATAGGTGCTGGTGTAATCCCAAACTTACATTTCTTTTATTGTTCACAGGATTTTAGTCTTWGAAAATGGCCGGATAGCAGAATTTGGTACTCCAGAACACTTAATGGCTCAGAAGGGACTGTTCTACAGACTGATGGAAGAATCAGGCCTTGCATGACTCACCCATAGCACCACCACCAGCAGGAATAATTGACCTCATAATTGAGTTATTTTGGTTTCTCTCAAAAATGCCTGACACTCAACCAAAGCTTGTTTGAGCCAGAACTGCAGTGAGTAGATGGAAAGGGGTAACTTGGGATACATGTTATTTCCATAGGAAACTCAGCAATTCCACTTTCATAATGTTTCCAGATACCAAAACCTCACTTGATTGCTGAAAACAAGCCAGTCAGGACTTAAATACTTTTCTGGTATAAAAGCAAACAAGTCAAAAGAGAAAGACCACAGCATTCCTAATTTATACTGTAAATGGAGCCCAAATATCCATCATACTTCAAGATTACACAGATTATTTTTGAMAGCCAAAAAAATTTTATGGACAGCAAGGAAGAATTTAACTGGTAGCAAGGAAACTTAACTGTTTGCAGTTGATGCTAAGCTCCAGGCAGAACTAATGTTGTATTTTGYCAATGTCTTAAGGACTGCTCACCCAGGCACTGTTCCTACACAGCTGTGGACTCCAAAGAGCAGCTGGAGCTCATCATCCAAAGTGCACAAACACTGGGGCAGGAGAGCACAGGCTGCCTTTGTCACCCTGGGGATCAGATCCACCCCTCCCTCTGCAGAGCAGAGCCAGCTCCAGCAGGGGCTCAGCAGTGCAGGACAGCACCGAGGCTGGGAGTGCCAGCAGAGCATCCATCACTCCTGCCCAAGGCTTGGAGCATCCCCACTGCCAGGTGCTCACAGCAGGGCATGCCCAAACATTGACACCAACATTTCCAAACTGAATTTGGCCATGAGGAATTTGCATGGTTGGAAGTGCCCTCCTCTCTGATCCCTGCAGCACAGGAGGAAAGCAGCACCAGGATCTCACCTCTTGACCTGATGGTTCATTCCTGGTTTTCCTCTTGAGTGCAAGCTGACTCCTGTATGTGCCACCCTGGTGCTGCAGAGGCTCTGGCATGGTCACCTGTCAGGTGTTGCTTTCACAAACCAAAACAGAAGCAAAAGCTTCCTGGGCTCCCCACAGTGTCTGTGGCCAGAGCTGTCCCCAGGTCTCTCCTCAGGAATCACAGGATGACAATGTGACAGTCCAATACACACAGAGATACTGCTCTTTACTGTGACTTTTGTTAAAGCACCCATTTTCTAAAAAGCTGAAATAAAAATAGAATCAAGTATTTAAATGAGTCTCTTCAGTAAACTAATGCAAATACAACACAGAAAGGGGCAGTGGGGAGGGGATGGGAGAGTTCCACCTGCAAGAATCAGCCCAGACTGGCARAACCCAGCAGTTCCTTCTCCAACAGCTGCTCAGTGGTTTCTGCACCCAGGTCAAGAACAGTTTAGAGTTTCTGCTGGACAAGTGCCCAAGATATGGAGACTCAGTGCCTGCTGCTGCTCAGGTACCAGGAGAGAATTATTTTCCCTCTGCTTTCTCCAGCTCTCATACTTGAGGACACAAACAACACAATTCCAAACCCAGATACAAGTTAAGAGCACTCCAAAGGTTTATCAATGGATCTTCAAAACCAGGAGCTTTAAAAATACTGAGACAAAAGTTAGGTATTTTTCCTTTTCAACTAAGGCAAAGAGGAACAGAATTGCCCATGTTGCTGGGTAATTCTGAAACAGACATCTTTTAACATTCCATAGTCTCCAATATAAACATCTTTAAATGCTCATTTTCTATTCCTAAGGTAAAGAGAGAAGGCAACAGGAGACAATAATCAAAACATACTTTCACACTGGTAACCTTTGAAAGGGCACAGTTTTGCTCTCAGCTAACCCAAAGTAAGAGCAAGCAGCTTTCACACATCAAGTCGTGCTGCAAAGGCAGAAGAAAAGCAATTCTCCAAATTACATATGAAAAATCCATCATGTTTCAGATGTGCTGGAGTCCCCAGGGCTCTGTCCAAGTACTGTGATGAATCYAGAGCTCAAGTCTCACAGAAGTTATCTGGAAGTTGGTTAAAGCAAAATATATAAAGGAGTTAACACTTGGAGATACCATGTAGGAGAGAAATGCTACCTTAGAAAATCCTTGTCCCATGATTCCAGGTTTAAGGCAATACTGAAACTGCTAAAGCCAGAAAATAAATCAAAATGTCATGCATTGATTTACACCAAGTTCAGGCCATACATGTACTGTGCAAGTTGCAGTCCCAGTGCCCCAGATGGTCACAAGACACACGGGAATGCCAAGATGTTAAAGGTGTCAGTGACCCCTAGCACAGTTGTTGCTGTGCCACATCACTGTCACACTGCAAAAGGATCTTTGTGTGGGTCAGGACTGGGAACACTTACAGAAGGAGCTCTGTTTACACACATGAATTAGGGTGGTTTCTGCAGGTCTTCTAAAAATTCTGAGCTGTTTTTTTTGGCAGAATCAGCTTTTCCAGATGTGAGAAATCTTCCATGTTGCAGGAAATAATGTCAGCCCAGATACATCAATGTGCACTGAAATCAGATTCAGTAAATTCAACTGTACAGCAGCTCCTCTCCCTCTTCCCTGCCAGSAAGGGGGTGGAAGGGGAGGATCACAAGGTGTTCCTGGAGGATGACTGTTCCCMAGCAGGAAAGGCATCTCAGTGGCATAGACAGTTCCTCCCCTGGGTCTCTGCAGGGAGCTCCATCTCCACCTGAATGTACAACACCAGCCCCAGCCCTTAGCACAGAGCCCCTGTGCTCTGCTCCTATAGACCACGTGCTGCAAGCATCCCACCCTTCTGGCCACCACAGTGCTGCACCAGTGTTTGGGCATTTAAAAACTGTAAATCACAGCTCATCCCCAAACTCCCCAGTCAGCCCCTGCTCTTTCCCTTTCCACAGAGAAAATTCACACCAAGCTCAGGAGCTGTGGCAGCCACAGGCCATGGACACCATGGGGGTGACAAAGGTCCACAGCACTGGGGCTCCTGCTCTGCTGAGCCCTCATTATCACCTGATCAGTCTAAGCAGGACCACTAATTTCTACTTTCAAGGCAAAAAGCTGAACTGACAAAGTAAACCCTTTGTCAAACACAAGGCAAGAAATAACACGTTTTCTTTCAAACAATTTTTTACTGCAAGTTCTTTGCAAATATTTGCATTGTCATTACAAAAAATACCAAAGAAATTTTCAGTCTATTCAATTTCAGAGTGTCATAATTTACAAAAAAATAAATAGCTTTACTCTAAGGACAACAATTGTCTAGTATTAAGGTCAGCAATATCAATCACAGAAGTCCACATTCTCAGTGCTGAGTATCTGGATCCATCTGACTTAGTTTGCTTTCTTCCAGCATTTTCCTTTAAAATAAGACTAATCAGAATATTAGAAAAGTAACTTTTTCTTACCACAAAAAGCTGAAAATTCAACATAGATCTTGAAAACCAGACTCCGTTGCCATTTTAATTGTTAGACCCTTCCGACACAAAACTTTAAAAACGCCTTTTCTTTTTTAAACAACTGCAACAGAACATTTTCCCACAAAAATTTAAGAGTCAACAGCAGCAGCACGAAGGGCATGTTTCTTTGATATAAGGCTAATGGTCCTTGATGTGGCAGAGCTGCTATGAAAGCACAGAACTACCAAAGCCAAGGGTGTTACAATCAAGGTCACCCTGAGCCTGCAGCCTCTGCTCAGGCAAATCCTCCCTGCTCAGCCCTGTCCCCACAGGTGTCACCAGCCCTGGGCACCCCAGTGGGAATTCCTGAGTGAGCTGGGGGTAACATCAGCACACAGCAACACACCAGCTGCTGCACAACTTGGTTCTGGAGCRATTGTCAGCCCAGACATGCTCAAACACTGCTCTGAAGTTGACTGTGCTTTTTCACATCAGCACTGCTGACATGACAGTGAACTTGCTGCTCTATGCTGTAAACACATGAAACCTTTAGGACAATGCATAAAGCATTAACCATGTACAGTAAATGCCATCAGGAGAAAGTCTGGCACACATTTTATTTCACAAGAAGAAAAATCTTTGGACTATAGGACTTTATGCCACAAAATGTTCCAGGTGCATCCCACAATAGATGGCTAATGAAATGAGGAATCCACAAACAAGCAAATAACTAGCATTTGCAAAAATGTTAAAAAAAAAAAAAGGAGGGAACTTCAGAACATAAGAGATGAGAAGAAAAAGCTTTTCTGAATTTCTCTGATGAATCACTCAGCCATACATCTGAGTGTATGATGACAGATTTCAGGCAAAAAATAGGAGTCTCTGAAGTGTCTTCCACAGTGTAGGAGGTTCTCCTAAAGGTGGCTAAAATCAATACTAAGGAGAAATAAAAAATAAGAAAAAATTGCATCTTTATGTTGCTTCCACTGCCACGCTCTGGCTAACTTCACTGTGCCTGAAACTCAGCTGTGTGGTTCAGTCCAGCTCAGGGGAAGTCACAGTTCTCCAAATGTATCACCTCCCTCTTCCCCACAGTAAATGGCCAAGTTCAAGGGCTACACCAAGCCTGAATCTTTGGCCATGCTATAGAAAATGCCTTTCTCCTGAAGTAGTTGGTCTGGGGTACCACACTCCACCACTTCTCCTCTCTCCAGGACTAAAACTCTGTAAAACAAGGAGAGGGGAAAAAAAAAGGAAAAATAGTCACAAGAAGATYCTGAAAGCCAGGGAACATGGATATATGTGTACAGACAGAGACTGCAGCATAGCCATTATCTGCAAGTGCTGACAGTGTGAACAGGCTGAGGTGCTCACTGTCCCTCCCCAGCTCTCTGCAGATGGTCTGTGTGGTGCCTTGTTTATCAGCACATGGTCACCCATCTCCTCCTGCTCAGGAGGCTTTGAGTGCACTCTGAGCCAGCCAGAAGTGAGCTGGCAGCACTTCTTGTCGAGGTGTGAGKGCCTGTAAGACCTGGGGTAACCTTCCCTTAACACCCCTCCACACCAACTGCTGTTCACAGCTTCTGTGACAAACAACACCATCCAACTGGCACAAGGAAGTGCACCAGGTCAGTGGCCAGCTCACTGCTGAAGCCTGTTCCAGCTCCCCCATGGATGGAAGGCACTGCAGAGATGGTCACCAAGCCCTGGCAGGGGCTGCAGCCTGGCGTCACCACTGCCACTGCTGAGCTGGATGCTCCCTGCTGGCAGTGCTCCTCCCTCTGATCTGCCACTACTGACAGCACAGAGGGCTACAAGGTACACTGAAAGTGACAGTGGTCACTTTGCCATTCTGTGATAAAAGGGACAAGAGCCTAAAACTGAAATGTGAGACAATAACTTGGCCCTCAAGCACACCTTAGCAAGGCAGCCAGCACGAGGGAGGCTCTATGAACTATAACCAGAAGTGAGGGAAAGTGGAACATCAAATGAACTTCAGAGGGCAGGATCTGCCCCTTGGGACTCCCTATGCTGTCTGTGCCTAAATTAGAGCAAGACCCAGGAACAGACTCCTGTCCTTGCCTCTCTCCCCTTCCCAGTTTGCCCAGGCAGGACAGCACATTGGCAGTGTGACAGAGGGACCAGAGGAGCTCCCCAGGGCAAGCACAGCCACCATGAGCCAGAACACACACACACCCCAGCCCTCAAAACAGGGATTCCAGCATCTCTGTGCAGAGGCAGCTGAAAAGGAACCAGCAACCACCCAGCTAACACAGATTGCCATTTAAGTGGAGCACGGTGCAGGTCACACAGTCAGCAAGGTAAGAGCAGCACCACCTCACCTGGTGTAGTCCATGATTGTGTTCAGACGATGGGCTATRGTTAACACTGTACATTCTTCAAACTGAGACTTTATAGTGGACTGTATGAGCTTATCTGTCTCAAGATCAACAGCAGCTGTGGCTTCATCCAGAACCAGGATTTTGGACTTCCTGAGCAGAGCTCGTGCCAGGCACACCAGCTGGCGCTGCCCCACGCTGCACAGAGGGGATGGAGCAGGGGAGRAAAGTCAGAACAAGTTCAGAGCATTCACTGGTACTCATTTTGAAACCTGGCAATTCCTTGTTCTAAAGATAAGTTTAATCTTATTATTTCCCTGCAGAATATCTAACAGCATCTGAAACTACACCCCCTCACATGAGGTCCTGGCAATGCAGTAGGACCATACAAGTGGTTTCAGCATAACTGCATCAGGCTGGTTCACTGCACCAGTGCAGTGCTGAGGACTGCACTTTAAATGGTTTCTACAAACTCAACATATAAAACCCTGTTAAGGTGCAAATAGCAAGTGAACAGCTTCCTTAGAATAATGCTGCTGCTTAACTGCTTTCCAAGGCTGCCCAAGCTGCCTTGCACTCAAAGTATTTCTTAAAATTATTTGAAATTCCCAAACTCAAGAGCTGAAAACATGTTGAATAAAACCTAGTTGGCTGATTGGCTGCTCACACATTAATTCTCCAGCTGCCTCCCCAGACTCTCACACAGGGCTGGGGCATTAGAACTTGCCCAAGCACACCCATGATTCAGTTCAGCACACACTTTCTTTGACCTACCTGAGGTTCTCACCACCCTCAGCACACTCATGATTCAGTTTATCAGGAAGAGATGATACAAAGTTCTTCAGGTGAGCCARTTCCAAAGACCTCCAGATGTCCTCATCAGAGTGTTGGTCAAAAGGATCAAGATTCATACGCAGAGAGCCAGAAAACAATATTGGATCCTGCTCATGGAGAGAGGAAACTGGCAATGGACACAGTACATGGCAAGGGCTCCAAAAATATTGCTTAGATAACAAAAGAAGCAACATGCACAGATGCAGTTGCAAGCAGGCTAATATACTGCATTTAGGAGTGAGGGCTSATTTTTTTCCAATAAAAAGTTATTCTCCCTCACTCTTATTCTTCTTGGGGGCTTGACCTCTTCCCTTTGCAGATTCTTGCAGTCCAGACCTTTCCATTAGTCAGTAACTCATGAATTCAGAAAAAAAAAAAACAACAAAACAAAGCAAAACACCCAAACCCCAGCCAGCTTTCTTTTTACTGGAYCTCTAGGCTAAAATAGAGGCCCTCCCTGCTCAACCTTCTGTCAGCAGGGACTACCAGATCAACTTTTCACTTCTTAGGGAATTAACCATCTGTAAATATTTCAAAACTCTTCAGCTGCAGTTTCAATGAAATTACTCTATTTTTCTCTTTTTTTTTTTCCTCAGACAGGAAGAAATACTACTTTGGAAAGACTGATGCAAAACAATCAAAAGGAGAGAGAGTAAAGTCCACCCCCAGATTTCCAAAAGAGGTGGCACAGAAAASCTTTTACAGTGAGCTCACTTGTTTTTGCCACTGTGCTGCAATGGTAATTGAAAACATCACATTTTATAGTCTTAATTTGAATCAGAACAGGCAATAAAGGCTACACAGTAAGAAGAAAAACACTTGAGACTAAATCCAATGCTCATAAAGCTGTATTTCCAAATGTTTAGGACTATCAAACCCCCAGCTGGCTGGGCCAGACTGGGATGGTTTCTGTGCAAGAACAGCACTGATGGCACACATTCTGCCCAGTGCACAAGCAGGTGCTCAGCTGGGATCAGCCCTTCCCACTCAGGCTGAGCTCTCTGTAGGCTGTAAGTGATCAGCTCCTGAATCCACAGGCCAAGGTTTTGCTTCACAACATGGCCCAGCCAAGTTCCTACCTGTTACCTGGCACAGGCAAACTGAAACCAGCCTAGGGAAAAAAGCTTGGCTTCAAGTCCACGAAGGGGTAAGCTGAAGTGACTGAATTTCATAGCACAGATTGGAGGAGGAATAACAATTTTCTCCTCAATACTTTATGGAAGGAGCACTGCAAAGAGCAAAGAAGTTTAGGTAGTGGCAGGATTTTGCACCTACCTGAGGGATGATGGTRATCTTGAATCTCAAGTCATGGAGCCCTATCTTGGCAATATTAATCCCATCAATAATAATTTCACCTTCAGCTGCTTCATTAATCCGAAACAAACCCAAAGTAAGTGAGGATTTTCCAGCTCCTGTTCTTCCAACTATTCCAATCTGTTGGGAAGAAATACAAGAACTTACTCTGGGAAAGAGTTAAAGCATTTCCAAGCATTTCCACCTGAAACCAACACACTGTTGGGGTTATACACACACTATTAAGTATTCAGTTTCACACTGTATGTTYTACTTCCCAGTTAAGACTGAAGTCTTGATCAATTCTTTTCAAATATAAAAGATTGCTACTTTGGTTGGCTGATACACCTCTGGCCATCTGTCCATTCTAACCACTTGAGGTARCATTCTGCCCATATTTGTAGGCACAAAGTGTGCACTCAGGAGAAAACAAATGCCCAGTTGGCTACCACTAATAAGGAAGCTGGATAGTAGATCTCTCATAGCTACCTTTTATGCTGCTGTGCAAGACCACACTATTAATAGACATCAGAGAATCCACACAGGACTGGGCAAGGAAGCAGGAGGAGAAACACACAGATCAGCTTGGCCAGATCCAGAGAATCTGCTCTGAAGTCCCATTTTTTCCTGCAGTCYCACCTTGCAACTTCTGCCTCACTAGATCAGACTTCTCTCCTTGACTGTAGGCTATTTTCCTGAGATTATAATTAACTTAATCTCTCTGCAACCTACTCCTCTTTGCTTATGGCAAACAAATAAGCAAAATTCCCTGGGAAGGGGAGACAAGACAGGATAAACCTCACCTCCCAACGAAAGCAGGCCAAATGATACTTGGCAGCCCCACATATAACAGAGTCTCCTTATCCCTGATGCAGAACACACCTTGCAAAGGCTGAGAACCCACAACATCTGCAGGGCTGATTCCACAGAAGCTTTTTCAGTTCTTAAGAGCCCCAGACACAGAACAGAACAAGGTTAAGCCTCTCTCATGCAGACCTGTGAACTCAGCAGCCTGCCACGGATCCAGGCATTACCTTTTCCCCCCCATTGATGGTGACATTGATGTTTTTCAGGACCAGGTCCAAGTCCTCGCGGTAGCGCAATCCGTAGCCCCGGAACTCCACCTTCCCCTCCTGGGGCCAGCTGCTGCCTGGGGCTGTCTGCTCAATGCTCCACTCAGCCTGCAAGAGCCACACAGACACCTCTGATCAGCTGCTGCAAYCAGCACAGGCTCAGAGGACTCAGATTGCAATTAAGAAAAATCCTTCTTSAGGGATAATTTGCAAAAGGAACTGTGATGAGGAGAAGAGAGAAGTCTCAGGACAGATGAAATGGTGTGAGTAGCCAAGGGCTTGGCTATCTCAAGTCTCACTTGCTGGATAAACTTCTTGCCAATGGCAGAATCATGCAGGCAGCACACATTCAGACAAGCTGTCTGTACACCCCACCATGGCAAGGAAACCTCTGGGGCAGCCACACGTGCAACTAGAAGCAGTTAGGCTGAGACTGTGCACTGAAACATCCATAAGCTGCTACCTCAGCCTCCCACAGGGATGAGAAAGGAAAGAATACACTGCATTGACTGCCRCTGCCAAATAAAAACTCTTTTGCATGTATAAACACTGGTCTGCTACAGAACTCAAGAAAAAAAAAATCTAGGAAGGGTCTTCGTAATGTTTGGTTGCAAAAATAGTGACCCAGGACAGGTTCAAGTGCAGGCAAGGCAAAGAGAAGACCCAGGGAACTCTGTAACCATGAAGGGGACAACTGCACACTAAATTAACAATGTGATTTGAATCAAACCAAAAAAAAAAAAGTAAAACCTTTTTATTCCCCACACTGAGTGCAAAAAGAGAAACACATAAAAACATTATGTTTGAAGTTTTAGGAAACCAAAATATTTGTGCTACCCTTCTTAGCCTTGAACGTAAGAGCACATTTCCTAAATAGCACTGTGTAAATACCAGTGGGAACACCACAAAAACACCAACAGGTGTTACTTTAGTTTTTTAAGATTTTCTAAGCTTTCTGATGTTGACATTCTTGTAGTGAACTTTCTCACACACCTTCTGTAAATAACTCATCGTTYTGCATTCCTTTATAGAAGAAGAGAGAGTTGATAGACTGTTAGTTTGACCAGTGTCATTAGARAAGTGTCACTGTCACCCTCCAATCCGCTGTCACTTTTGGAAAACTATAAATGTTAGAGTCAGAAAATAAACTTCCCTTTTTTCCTCACCTTGAGAACAGGGGTGTGTGCTTGTGTTCTTTTGTGTCCTACAGTGACAAACAGGAACTTCCCAGTGGGACCCAGCCTGTCCCTGGCAGACACCCACAGCCCTGAGCTCTGTCCCACCCTCAGCTCAGAGCACAGCCCACCCTCCCACCACACAGGGGGCAGCTGAGACCTCAGAACAGGGCACTGGCTCCCACAAGGGTGGTGGAGAGCTCACTGTACCTCCTTCTCCATTTCAGAGTATTCTTTGACTCTTTCCACAGCAACAATGTTGGTTTCCAGCTCGGAGGACATGCGAACCAGCCAGTTCAGGTACGCTGTGATCTGCAAGGGGGAGAGCAGTCAGAGAGCAGGTTACACTGAACAGGTCACCTGCAATAAATGAAAAATGTGGAGCAACCAAAGCACTGCAATTTCATGGAATGCAAACACAGGCAAGATCTTGGCTAATCAGTGCTAGACAGGAGGAAAGCCTAAATGCCTTTAAGATGCACAGGATGAGACACCTTGGCCACATCCCTCACACAGGGAAAGCAAAGAAACTTCCCAGCATCTCCTCAGATACTATTTGTAATTATTTTCTATGTTCTTTATATTATTTTTCCATTCAAACTCATATCAAGGCTCTGATGTCCTGATGCAGTCCAACGATTCAGAGGTTTTGCTGGCTCTAGGAAAGGCAAAATTACCTGCAGAGAGTAGGACACTGAGAGGCCAACCAGGCCTGCACTGAGTTTGTTGCGTGCCATCACTGCAAACAGTGCTGCAAACAGGACAATGCAGTTCCCCACGTACTCCAGACGGACTGCCAGCCACCTGCAAGGCACAAACACATCCTTCCAGTACTTACCCACAGAGATCAGACATGTGGRCAACAAATGGTGTGTTACACATCATTTTTTTGT
The DNA here is from genome assembly GCA_014549065.1 of Cardinalis cardinalis. Lineage (NCBI taxonomy): Eukaryota > Metazoa > Chordata > Aves > Passeriformes > Cardinalidae > Cardinalis > Cardinalis cardinalis. Next base: position 1,996,270 of record JACDOX010000085.1, on the reverse strand, counting down.
AAGATTACTAATATGGCATGTGTGTCCTGCTAGTGACACAAGCATTGCAATATGTTTCAGGTTCTGCTTCAGCAGAGTGTGAATCTAGAGGCATCCAAAATTAGTGAGTCTTTCAGGTGCATAAATTCCTTTCTATTGATCCCTATGYTCATAAAGCAGTAGYAGKAGTTAATACTACTGCTTYATGAACATAGGGATCAATAAAACAAAACTTTTAAAATAATATAGCCCAGAAGCAAGGCAGGAACTCTGGGAAAGGTGAGAGATTCAAAAGTAATTTCAATTGTCACACAACTTTTTTTTGTAAGATTAATAATGTGACATGTGTGTCCTGCTAGTGACACTGCAAGATGTCTCAGGTTCTGCTTCATCAGAGTGTGAATCCAGAGGCATCCAAAATGAACAAGTCTTTCAGGTGCATAAACTCCTGTCTTAACTACTACTGCTTTATGAACATAGGGATCAATAAAACATAACTTTTAAAATAATATAATCCAGAAGCAAGGCAGGAACTCTCAGAAAGGTGAGAGATTCAGAAGTAACTTTAATTTCATCACRGAAGTTCGAACAAAACATCTCTGAAACGGATGAATCCACAGAGCCAAGCATGCCAGGAGCCGTGACAGACAAGGAGCACAGATCCATGTCCTCCCCAGGTAACTCTGCAGCCCCAGTGGTACCTGTTAGCWACAATGCTGGGATAATAAGCCTTCTGGTTCTCGTCCACCTTGACGTCGTTCTGGCGGATGAAGCGCTTCTGCTCCTGGAAGGCGCGGATGACGCTGACGCCCAGCAGGGTCTCGTTGAAGTGCGAGTACACGGGCGAGCGGCTCACCGACTCCAGGCGCTTCAGCTGCCGCGACGTGGCCACGTAGAACCTCTGCCAGAGAGAGCATCAGAGGCACGGTCACTGTGGGAATGTGTCCCCTGTTGAGGGAGTGACAAAACCACCTTTTGTCCCCTTAGAAAGGAAGTAAGCCCAGAAATTTCTCTCCTGGATTAGGTGAAAAAGCCTAATCCCTCATGGGATCTGGGGGATTTCACCTCAAACTTAAGGATAGTTAGTTGGACAGGAGCCAAAAAGTCCTGCCTGGGCAAWTTACTAGAAAAAGAAGAGAACAAAGAAACCAATGGCTTTTACTAGGGGCAGGAGGGCCTCTTGCACCTGGATCGGTTTTTTTCTGTAAAGAGGTTTGTTATTGTGCCTTTTATTAAATCTTTTGTTTCCAGCACTGCCACAGAAGCCATCCTGCTGATTTTATGCCTTCTAAGGTAGCTGAGCTACTGTGGGTGTGAAATAGATCTCCAAGAGCTTGAGACCTGCCTCAAGGAGACTCTTATTTCAGGTTACATCCAGATTGTGTCTGGAAAGACAAGGGCAATCATAAACAGTTCCCTGCCATCTGGGCTGTTAGTGACAGAGATTCAACTTACACACGGGCATACACACCTTCTCCAGTATTTTCAGGTCTGAAGGACCATGACATACACTCTGCTGCCTTTAAACAACTGCCACCAACCCATCTCATGCCACAGCCATTTTCTCYTCTTTCTTTTTTCAGAAAGTTTAGTTCAACAGTATAAAACACACATATCATCACTTTAAGGTTTATTAATGGAGSCAAAAGGATTTACAAATTCAAGAGCCAAAGTCAAACCCCAGCTGTTTCTCTCTGCTCTGTGCTGGCTCTTCCAGTTTCTAGGAGTGAAGGCAGAGTGAAGCAAGCACCCCCTGCCCACACAGGACACGAGTGAATGAAAGGCTGCCACCCACTCTATTGCTCTGCAGACAATATTCTGATGAAACAGGCACAAGAGCAATACACACACACCCCTTYAAAGGCTACTCTCATGTTTGGAAAGAAGTCTTGGAAAAGCCCATGTTTTCCATATTTGGGCCCTGTGCAACAAGCTGTGCAAAATTTGCCACAAAATCCAATGGCATTTTTATCAAGTAGGTATTAAAGGATTACCCTCTGCACAGAAGTCATTTTACACTTGACAAAGGAAGGAAATGCTGTGCTAACATCAGATTATCAGTAAACCATGCAAAGCACAGTCAGTCAAGCATGACTCAAGCCCAACACATTAAAACCCTTCCTCATGCAGGGTAAGAAAAGCCTCAAATAACAGAGGATGTGCCTGCTGGTCCTGGCTCCCCCAGGCAACACCCTTTACCTGCACAAAGAAGTAGACAAGTCCCAGGGGTGGAATGATGACAGCAGCTATAGGTGTGGCCAGCAGGATGATGATACAAGCCCCAATGACATTAAAAGTGGAGCCCATGAACATCTTGATGATGGRGGGGATGGTGGAGTCGATGGTGTCCATCTCCTTGGAGAAACGGTTCACCAGGTTCCCGCTGGGAGTGCGCTCAAAGAAGCTCATGGGGGACCTGAGCACGTTGTGCAGCAGGTTGAGGTGCAGGTGGCGTGATGCAAAGATTCCTCCTATTGACACAACCATGGAGTAGCCAAACACAGCAATACCTAGGAAAGGAGACTCATTATTAACTGCTGCCACCTCTCACACGAAGCATTTTCCTCACTTTGTCATCATTYAGCATTAGCATGTTGTCACTATRGGACRYGGAACAAAACACCGCTGCTCTCAAGGTGAAAAAASRCAAGTTTGTTTTCTGACTCTAACATTTATAGATTTCTAAAAGTGACAGTGGATTGGAGGGTGAAAGTGCCACCTCTCCAATCACAYTGGACAAACCAACAGTCCATCAAATYTCTCTTCTTCTATAAAAGAATGCAAAATAATTAAGTTATTTAYAGAAAGTGTGTGAGAAAGTTCRTTACAAGAATGTAAAACATCAGAAGGCTTAGAAAATCTTAAAATATCAGGGTGACAGTGTGTGTCTATAATAATAATCCTGARAACTTTGGTTCACTTCAGGTAGACTCAGCAAATATGTCAAGTAGTTAAAAAAAATAAAACCAGTGAAAACATCACTTTCCTTTCAYTGCTTCTCCATTACAAAAATTTGTTTAATATTTGAACACTTTCCCYGAGCAAAAAATCACTGAATTTGCTCTTGGCATTTGTTTTTTATTGTGGGATTTTCAGGGCACTTTTGAAGTGGGGTACTTGGGGTGCTGGATTTCGTGGCAAACAAACTCTAAACCACAAAGAGGACCCAAAMCAAAACATCACTGAAGCAGCCTCCCCACAGTGCCCTGGGTGGAGGCACAGGGCAGCTGAGCCAGGCTGGGCTGCAGTGAGGCAGCACAGCCACAGCCTCCTGTGACAAACTGCCCTGCAGGGGCAGCACAGGCTGCTGACAGGCCAGGGAGATTCTTCTCAGATCAAATATTCTGTCAGCAGTTCTGACTCATCAGCCAGCAAAACACTTCTCACTTTGAGAAACTTCATTTACAAATGAAAGGAAAACCACATTTTGTAACTGAATAATTGTACAGGTTGGTTTGCTTGCTTTTTTTTAATTCAAGTTTTTCATTTTCTTATGAAAGCACACACTCAAATCCTTAGCAAAATGCTGCTTCAGGCACCAAGAGCATCAGAAACACTGAACCAGCAAATCTTAAAACACACAAAACCAAGCAAACCTTGAGAAATTCCCAGTGCTCCATATACTCCCAGTCTGAGAGTTGTGTTCTGCTGTGTCCCATTGATAACAGGATCATCTGTCCATAAACTCAGCCAGTAGTTGGAAGACAAGGAGGCTATATGATCGCACATAAAGAGGAAAATGGCCAAGAAAGACATACAGAGTCCAATTGCTCTCATGTAGTCCCAGTACACTGATGCCTTTACCTGAAGAAAGAAGACAAAGAAACACTCATTTTGCAGCCAGGTTTCAAAAGCAGCAACTCCCCCTTGTCCAACACCTATTTAAAGCCAGTGTCCCTCCATGAGGCCATGAAAACACAGCAGCTGCACTCCAGAGAGCCACAGCCTGGGAACACAGGCTGCAAAGCATTCAGTGGAGACAGGCCAAATCCAACAGTGCCTCAGGGCAGGCACACATCATCCCTGCCCTGTCATCCCAGGGAAGGGAGGAGTAGGGAGGGACCTGCCTGCAGTACCACAGAACATCAGCAGCAGAGCCAAAAACTTCACTGAGCAGTTCCAGTTTCTGGCTCTCTGCACCACAAGATTATAAAGCCTTCAAACAACCCTTGCTCCACATGGCCTCTATCCTGTGATCTATCTTTAACCAACAGCAAGCAATCCAAGCTTGGATTCAAGCAACATTGCAAGGAGCTGTAGCTGCCACTTTCCCAGGAACCTCAGCCTCAGGTTTCTCAAAAAGCCCTGGGTATCCTGGGATTAGACACTTATGTCTACAGTGGAAACTTGGCTTAAATTCATCTGAGTCAACCTCAGCTCCTCACTGAAGGGCAGTTTTCATTAGGTCACCTAATTTGTCACAACCTCTCTCCAAGAAATAGCTGCAAGGTTTTCATTCCTCCTCCTACACTTTGATGTGGTCAGGCCCATCATCTCACACAAGTTTTGTGTTGGCATTCTTCCTGCAGGCAAACATGGGGCTCAGGTTTGGGAGCAGAGGGCACAGCAACGCTTCCATCAAGTTTTACACAACAAGCAGCAAGCTCAAGAACTCACTCAGCCTGTTCTCACAACAGTTGTGTGGTCTTCAGAAGTTATTTTCTTCTGAAATAGACTTTTCCAAAATTGAAGAAGGGCACAGGAAGTGGGAACTGGAGCCTTACCCTCCCAGTCTTTGCTGTGTCAGCCTCTGTCAGTTTCCAGGAATTCTTCTCAGCAAGTGGCTTCTGCAGCTCTGCTGTGCTGCTCTGCTGCTGCGGCTTCCCAGTGTCTCTGCTGTATGTTGAAGAGTTACTGAGCTGCCTGTTTGAAGACATTCCATTTTTAATCTTAGCTTGGCACAGGACAGGTGTTACCTCACATCTAGGCTTTGACACTCCACAGCTCCAAGCCAGTGGTTTACACTCCTATGGAGATGTCCTAACCCCACCACGGGGCCAGAGGTTCCTTGAGCCCCCCTTGTCCCCTCAGGGCACTCTCCCAACCCTCCCTGACAGCACTCACTTCCCAAGTACCCATGTCCAGGTGCAAGTAACAGTCACCAGATAAACAAGTCTTGGTTGCACAATGACTCCAGAAAGAAAAACTCTTTGTGACCATCAAGACCAGCCTTTCCTAACCCCATCATCAGCTCAGCAGCTGCTGGAGAGTGAAAAGGGTACCTGCTCTCCCCTCAGAACAGGCCATTTAACTCCCAGGCACTCATCAGCTCCCAGAAATASAGTCTGGAGCACCACAAGAACAGAGGCACTGTTAGAGCACAGTAAGAACGAGGCATAGACCAGGAGATGGTTTTGGAAAGGTGTAATCAGAATGATTGCAAGCAGAATAGCAGCTGCATTAGGTCAGACTAAAGGTCCCCTTGGCACTTCATCCCATCTGACAGCAGTCAAATGCAGAAGCCTTAGGAACACACACCAAAGCTGCACTAGCCAATAGAACACTCTCCCTTTTATGCAAGCCAAACCCACAGTATCTTGCTACAACACAGGAGTTTCTTCATGGAAAGAACATCACAAGAGCTGTGTGTGTGCACAGGATGTGCATCAGTGTGTGCAGCTGCAGGGGGGCTGCAGCCCCAGGCTGTGTGTGTGTGTGCACAGGATGTGCATCAGTGTGTGCAGCTGCAGGGTGGGGCTGCAGCCCCAGGCTGTGTGTGTGTGTGTGCACAGGATGTGCATCAGTGTGTGCAGCTGCAGGGGGGGGCTGCAGCCCCAGGCTGTGTGTGTGTGTGTGCACAGGATGTGCATCAGTGTGTGCAGCTGCACTGGGGCTGCAGCCCCAGGCTGTGTGTGTGTGTGTGTGTGCACAGGATGTGCATCAGTGTGTGCAGCTGCAGGGGGGGGCTGCCCGAGGCTGTGTGTGTGTGTGTGTGTGCACAGGATGTGCATCAGTGTGTGCAGCTGCAGGGGGGCTGCAGCCCCAGGCTCTGTGTGTGTGTGTGTGTGCATACATGAGTGTGCATCAGTGTGTGCAGTGTGTGCAGCTCAGGAGCAGCCACAGGACCTGGGGCAGCTCCCAGGCAGAGCAGGGACTGAGCCCAGCCCCTGCAGAGCTGCACCTTGCAGGGACACACAGAATGGATCCCAGAGCACCAGAGCAGAGCTGGTCCTGCCCAGGCAGAGAGGGACTGAGGAGGTGGTGCTGGGTTTGTGGGGTGTCAGGTGCCTGCTGGACCTGGAACCACAGAGCAGCACAGCTTTGCCTTCCTCAGGCTGCTGGATCCAGCAGGATGTACTTTCCCCCTAACAAATACCATCACCATCAAATTATTGTTCATCCACATCTGAGTGACGGGATTGAATGGATGGGGGGCAAAAGGAAAAGAAAAAATAAAACCACACACCTATGCATCAGCTTTCCAGGGGCTTCATTCACAAGGCCTCCATTTTCTATAGGTTTGCCTTCCTTTGCAGATGGACTGTTTGTATCTGAGAGGGTGAAAAAGCAAACGTGGAAATGGGTTACCCAAAGAGAGACAAGCATTTCATTCCAATCCTAACTGCCAGTTGCAGTCTTAACGTGCAAACAAAGCAGGAAGCACAACTATTCACAGATAATAACAGAAAATCGACCAGGTGAACAAATCAGTTTAGTTCAACCATCAACAGGGTTAATTGCCAAGACAGGGAACATCTATTTTTCTAGCAAATGTAGGTCAGTAATAATGTAACATAATTATGAGGACATATTTTAATGTTCAAACATGCAATACCAAGTCACATGTGACCCACTCCATGGAAACAAACCCAACACTCCAGCCACTCCTTTTCAAACCACAGCTTCTACATAGTTAGTTATAAATTATTTCTATTTTAAAATGCAATGAGAAGATATTCTACAAATGATGGAGTGAAGCTGTAAGAACAGCAGCCATGTGCTGGTAACTTTGAGTCTTCCTACAAAGTTGAGCAACAAGAAATGTGCAAAATCCTGGTGTTTCAGGCAACTGCAGGAATTGGATGACTTTGAGCAAGAGATCTTTCCATGAGTTGTTATCCCACAACATCCTGCTTGTACCAAGACGCAGCACACACGAGACAAGTGCCTAAAACACTCCAGAAAACCTGTTAGCTTGGCACAGTAACCTTTTCTGAGCAATTTAATGCAGTGTAGTAGAGAGCCATGAGCAAAACTAGGTTCAGCTTATGCCAATTTTCCCTATAAAAACCAAACGCCTGCCTCCTATAAAGTTAGCTGTCAGTAAATGGAACTCTATCTTCATGTGTGGAAGTTAATTTGGAATTTGCAACAAAGAGTTCTGTGTTTTTGAAGGATCTTTGCATAGTTCATGCAAAGGTATTGACCTGAATATACTCAAAAGATATTCAGGAAAATTTGTGTAAATCTAGAGTCTGACATTTGCATGTTTTTATAGAAAAGCAAAATATATGCATAAAAAGGATCATCCACATATTAAGTGTGGACTGCTTTCCTTTCTGTGTCTGGAAACTGAATATTGGTTCATTACTCTAAAAACTCAAAAATAATTTGTTCAGCAAGGTCTTAAAAAGACAAAAAGCAGAAAACATGAAAAAGTTCAATTACGTAGTTCTTATTTATGTGAATAAGATCAAACCTAGATGGGACTGCTGGTTATTTTAAGCCCTAGACAGCACTTGTTTTGAAAGGCTCCCATATGAAAACCAGCAAGCATGCCAGCAACATACTGCTTTAGAACATTGCTGAAGAAAACAAAACCACAAATAAACCATCCTCCCCCTACAAGCTCAAATTTGATTTCATGTTGTAGGCTATGAAGATTTCTTGCTTATACTGCATTTAGCTCTGAGAACAAAAAAATGCTCAAGACTGCCACAGTAAATCTGACATGTGCACTCAGGGTATAAGCCCAGCAGCGAGGGTTCTGCTGAAAAAAAGTACCCAGAGATGATAAAAGGGAACAGCTGTGAGCAGTGAATACCCACTTGAGAACAAAAGGGACCCTCAGGGCTCAATCCTGACTGATGCTTCGCTTGGTACACTCACACATTTCTAAGTGCAGGGTGTACCTATAAAACTAATTTAAAGTTTCCTCTTGGAAGCCTCTGAGACACAGAATTGCTGCTGCTGAGTTACTACAAGCTGCCACACAGCAACTGCTGCAGCTCACACAACCAAGGACAGGCAAACCATGCAGATACCTCCTATGCACTGATAAAATTCTTCTAATAATGACTCAGGCTCTTGTAAATAAACTGCAGCTACTCATGTTACTCCAAGGCAAGCACTAATAGAAAGCCCACATGGCAAACAGTTACCTGTTTCCAGAGGCTGAATCGTTCCTTCTAATGAAGGATCTGACTCTAAAAGCACATATAATTAACTTTTTCCAGAACACACTCTACCATTTTCAATCTTTACAACCTCACATCCAAGCAGAATAACCTAAACCACAGAACCCAAGGCAGAATCAAATTTGCTGAAATGGACCTATTTTTAATCCCAAGCCACAAGCAGAGTTTTCCCACACAAAGGAACCCCATGAAGCTGAGGATGGCAAGGCAGCACACAAGCAGGGGGAACCCTCAGGAAGCCCAAGGGGAGGGAGAGGGAGGCTGGGAGGGACCAGAGCTGCAGCCAGACTCAGGAGCTGGCTGGGAGGAGAGGCTTTCCCAGCCCTGGAGCAGCAGATGTGTTCCAGCCAGAAAGCACCAACCCACTGTGTTCTCAGGCTGCCAGCACAGAGCTGCAGACACCAGGGAGCCTCCTTGGAAAGTGGGAGTGCAGATACCCTCCAGCCAGCTCAGCCTGGCTCCATCTCACACTGCTGGGCTCCTCCAAGAGCCTGGGACTCCCAGCAGCAGTGACCTTTTACACATTCAGTAAACATGAATGTTATCCCTATGAATCAGCAAACAATGCCTCTACTTTTTACTTTTTACCACTGGCAGAAGATCACTTGACTAGAACTGATGAACAAATTCACTGCAAATAGGCCAAGCCTGTGATAATCCCCTCCAGATCACCAGGGTGGCACTGAAGTTACAAGTGCCTCTTCTGGGAAAACTGCAGAGAATCATGGCAAAAGTTAAAGCACCGGCTCACCTTCCAAAAGAAGGTTCAGTAATTAAACGGAAAAATAAAGTAATTTAGTTTAATGAAAAGGATTTCAAAACCTACTTTTCCACTTTTGAAAATGGGAGGAGACAAAGACTAAAAGAACAAGGCTATTAAATGAGGCAAATCTTCACATTAAAGTTAACTTGTTAACTGCCTAGGGAAGCACAGAGAAAGTTAATTTGCCTTTGAATTTCACCTAGGCTGAAGACTGCAACAAGTGTGACTGTGCCCCAAGCAGCTACAGAAGCACCTACAGAAAACACCCAGAAGTTAAGCTGCTCCCAAACTCTTGTCACCAACCCCAGCCAGCAGAGTGCAGGCACCCCTGGCACCTATCAGCACAAGTGTCAGGAAATCAGCACAGGCAAGCCATGAAGAAAACAGGCTGGGGGCAAAGACTAAGTTCCCCTATTAAAATCCAATACAGTAACTGTCTGTAGATAAAAGAAAAATAAATCTGAAGTGTATTCCTGTACCAGTGCAGCTCTACAGCTGTTCTGTAAAGCAGAAGCAGGAGTCAAGGACAGCAGCTAGAACGCTGAGCTGCTTCCTCCTCCTCCCCATCCCCAAAGGAATCAGTTGCATAAAGAAGACACATTATCAGAGACAGCAAGGGTGTATAAACCCCAGCTGGCCTTTTGCAGTCTCACTACCACCTGAATTTTGCATTGAGAAGAAATTTTACTACAGATCTGTTACACATCTTCCTGATTTTAAGAAAGAATGTCTGTTTAACCTCACAACCTTCAACACGCTCAAGAAATAAACACCTCTACCTATATAGGCAATCACAAGAAAATTTAACTTTCCTATCAGTACTACTGCTTGTCCTGCAACAGGACTCCCTTATTAACATGACAGACAGTAAGAGAGTTTATTAGTGAGCTTACCACTGTTCTCCATGGTTTGTTCAGCATTAGCATATGTACGAAGAAACTCAGCAAAAGCCCCATCTTGCTCCAGCAGCTCCTGGTAAGAGCCCATCTCAGAGATTTCTCCATCAGTCATTACCAGAATTGTATCCATCTGAGGCAGGTAGTTGATTGCATGGGTGACCAAAACCCGGGTCTAAAAGGCAAAGGAAAAATAAAGGGTTTCTGTAATCTCAGATTAGTGAACACCATGGTTAAACTACTGCTGTTTACTGCTTGAATTCTGTGTATAATAGAACAGCAATGAGGGACAGGCATGCAGAATTTTAAGAGAACATTGTCTTGATTTTTCCATCAAATACTTTTGAATTACAGAAACCAAAGTACCTTTCACTAAAAAAAAGTCAGTGCTTTATAAAAGTCCTCTAAAAATTGCAGAAGGATCCTTTCATTTTTCAGCTGTTAGAAACAGAAATCTATATATGCAACTTGACAAACTTGGAATCATTTGAACTCAGCCAAGAAAAAGCATTCTCTAGAGACATTATAACATACTTTATTTTTCAGGATTCCTTTTGGTCCAATAACTTTCTCAAAAATATGTTTCCCAACATGAGCATCAACAGCTGATAAAGGATCATCCAGTAAATAGACATCTGCATTGCAGTAAACTGCCCGAGCAAGGCTGACTCGCTGCTTCTGTCCTCCAGACAAATTCACCCCCTGAGGAAACAAGAAAACAGGAGCCTTTATTTACAGCTGAAAGAAGATGTCTTGCTGCAGTTTATAAAAGACACAAGTCACAGGTGGTTTATTTAAATCAGAGGAAATTCAACACTGCATGAAACAGATCTCCATAAATAATTTCACTACCACAATAGCTTAAGCAATCAGTCACAATCCTCTTGCAGCGAAGCACATCTCCTCTGTTCTCACTGTCAGTGAAGGGCTGGCCAAACCAAAAAATAATATTTGCTTGTCCTTAAAAGCAATTAACCCTGACTGGCCTGCCTAGCTTTGTACATTCAGAGCTGCTTTTCTTCTCAGCTGCATTCCTGCAGTGCTGCCTCTGATTTAAGAAACAAACTCTGCACCTTTGCTGCACGTGGGGCTGTCAGCTCTGTGCCCAGCTGGGAGCACAGCCCCTGCACCCAGGCAGAGCCCAGAGCAGGAGAGCAGCAGCTCAGAGAGCCCCCAGCAGCCACAGCCCCTGGCAGCCCCTGGCACAGGGACAGCAGCTCCTGCTCCATCCATGGATGCTTCCCAAGCCCATACCAGGCTTGCTTTGGTAACCAAGGGCCAGATTTGGGGTGACGGTTGTTTTTGTAGATTGTGATTTGGATTTTTTGGAGGGGTGTTTGCTTGTTTTGAACAAAACTGAAGTGTTCAGAAGATTTTTCTCTTCTTGTTTCTCTATATTTTTCTGCTCTATAACCATGGCAACTTAGAAACAATTAAAAACTGTCACTACAAGACAGTTTTATATTTGTGACTGAGCACAGGTTTCCTCCCCTTTCAAGCTTAAGGAGAAGGAAAACACACTGTTCAAATCTGCCTCTTATTCTACAGGATTCCTGCACTGAAAGTTTTATCTCGAAGTTGTATTGAATTTTAAAGTAAAATAAGAGTCACACAGCCTCAGCTACAAGCAATAGCACTGTTATGGTGGAGTGGGCACTGAAAAATACCTTTTCTCCAATTTCTGTTTTGTCTCCTGAAGGAAGAATCTCTATATCAGGCAGCAGGGCACAAGCCTCAATCACACGTTTGTAGCGGCTCTCACTCAGCTCCCTCCCAAAGATAATGTTATCTTCCAGAGTTGCATTTTGGACCCAGGCTTGCTGGGGAACGTAGGCTACAGAGCCCTGCAAGAAAAATAAAGTTCAGTACTTTAGACTAAGAGTCTGCACAGAGAGTCAAGGCACAGCAGGGCTTTGTGAGGCAGGCAGTGCTAATCGCCCCACAAATTACCTACGGTCATTTCCAAACAAAGCCTTCCTTGGGCTCCAGCCTCCTCCAAAATGTTATTTTTATAATCCTCTCTACAAGTGAATGTAACAAAGTGCACTGGTGGAAAATAAAGGGCTTCAAACAAAATACGATTAACATAAACCTGGAGGAAACATTTGTTTAGAGAACGTTTGCACAATCACTGCATGTCAAAAGTCATTACTTCTTTCATATAATTATAAATTATGTTCTGCACAAAAGAGTTTAATCTGGAATGCAAGTGTTTAACAAATGCACCCCTGCCAAGAGATTTCTGCAGAAAGCAGAGGAAGTGGTTTTCATATAAAAGTCACTTCAAAGGAGGAGACTGAGATAATGCAGAGTATTTTGCTTTGAATATCAGCTCTGTCTTCTCTTTCTACACTCAAAATTAGTGACTCAGATCTCAACTAGTTTATTTTTCCACAACAATTCTGAAGGTGGCCAAACCGACAGACTTTTAAATGCAACAGATTTGTTTTGCTCTTGAAGTAATTTTATTTCCAGGTCATTTTTTCTCTGTTAGCTCTGTGCAGCTCTGATGTCTAGGAAAGAACAAACTGCAACACAGCTTTCCCATGTTCAGGTGTCTGGGTGTGCTCTCTCCTTGCAATCCTCTGATGTCTGAGAAGGCAGAACCCAACACTGCTCTTCCTCAGTGAATATTTAACAGGCTCTCCCCATCTCATACCCAGGTGCTAACAAGATTCACCAGAACACTCACCTTTGAGTGCTCCACTGTTTTATTTGGCTAAATCTGACAGCAACAGATTTGGATGCTTTGGGTAAATGACACAGAGTGCAGGCTAAGGCATATACATGGTTTGCCAGGAAAGCAGCAGGCTAAAAAGTGCATTCATTTGAAAGGCTCTCTTCCCTCCTCACACCATGTGGAAAACTAGAATCCCTCTGGCAATACCCACAAACAGCTGAACAACTCTCCACACGTGTCACACCTTGACAACCACGTAGCCTTCCTTTTTGTCCATCTCCCCCAGCAATGCAGACAGCAGTGAGGACTTTCCACAGCCAACTTGACCAACAACAGCCACCAAGGAGCCTTCAGGAACAGTGAAATTAATGCTGAAATAAAGTGCACACAGTTTAGCCTTGCTGGCTGGCACACCCCAGTAGTTAAACAGTCAACTGAACAGCCCATCTAAAACACAAGCCATCAGGTGCTTTGTGAACACCCTCTGCAAACACTGACTCAGCACTGAAACTGTAACTGCTTGAAAACCCAAACCTCCCACTCAGAAAGCACCTAGCTCTCCTCAAACTTAGAATACAGAACATAATCTTAATATGTAATTTAGTCTAAAGGGAAAAAAATAGAAAGGAAAAAAGCACTGTGACCCAACCTTGCCAAGATTTCTCCAAGTGTTCTATGAACACAAATGTAAATACAGCAAATTTTTGTCCCTGAGAATTTGCCATTTAAGGCCCAAGTAAAAGCAGCTTTTAAGGGAAGTTAAGGAAGGGAGCAGGGCACAGGGCAGACACAGCCTGTGGCTGTATCACTGTTTGCTCTCTGCAGCCCGGGATCAGGGACAGCAGAGTGCAGTGAGAATCAGCTGTGAAATGGAGCCTGAGGACACCCAAACAGGAGGGAGCAGAGCTGGCTGAGAGGGGCTGAGCTGGCTGCACCCTCTAGATGGAGCTCAGCCCATCTGCAGCACTCAGCCAGAGCAGAAATCCCCTGCAGCTCTCTCTTCTCGATCCCCACCTCTCCTGCTACCTCCCTTCATGCACTCTATAAATGCAATAAGCTGAAAATCCCTCCAGTTCATCAAGCTTCAATTTAAAAAAAAATACAGAACTGTTGTTATTTGCTCTATTTCTTCATGGCAACAAACTCTTCTCCATATGTACTTTTTAATTCAAATATAGACCATTTATGGTGCAGCAAGATTATGGAATGGAATAAAGAGCACCAATCTTTACCTGCTCAGCAAAGGGGGATCAGTTTTGGCCCAGCTAAACGTTGCATTCTTCACAACAATGCATCCTTCAGCTGCAAAGAGAAAACTCATATTTATAAAAGTACCAATGCAAGCAGCTAAACTGTGTGCTCACAATCCAAAGTCAATCCAAACACACGTGGGCAGAGGTATAAAGTTACTTTTTCAGAAGAACAATAACTCACTGCTTGCTAAAAACTTGTGTTCTGCTTTTACTGAATTTAGTAAGACAGCAGAGGCCCCAAGGGTACCCTCACTCAGGAACCAGGAGCTACATGAACATCAGCTACCTAGAGATACCAACTAACCAGCTGCATCTCCAGCACTGCCAAATGAGTTGTGGAGAGGAAAGAAACTGAGAAAGAAGAAGAACCTGTACATAATCTCCATTTTACAAACTCTCTTCTCTGTTTTCTGTCTCAAATTTAACAGCAAAACCCACCAAAAATGCAGTAAATTTGTTTTAGCAAGCAAAAGAAACCACCCAAAACCTGCACACAGAGATTTGCAAAGAAACTCACCCTCTTTGATGGGACCCCTGACTATGCTGTCTGGATCTAACTCCTCATGGGACAGGAACACCCTGAGGCGCTTCAAGGAGACACTGGCCTGCATGGAAAAAGGATGCAAAAGTCTTTATACTCTGCTCATTACCTTTATGTGCTCACTGTTCTGTGCCACATACACATTATACCATTATTATGCACTCCCAATCCCTCCTTAAATCCACTGCATAGTTGCTTGGATAGCCAAACTTTCACTGCCCAACCCACAAGAAATGTGGGTGATGGAAGGAACACCTTTCCACCATAACTGGGATTATTTCACCAGCACAGCACTTAACACACAGGAACTGCAAGGTCCCTTCCAGAGGTGGCCACGTTTCCCCTGTGCTCATTCTCCAAGCAGGGGGATGTAATCTTTCCACCCAGGGCCTCCTCCTGCACACAAAGCACCTGTTAATGACTGAAATCTTACTTCTACTATGTTGCTGATGACCATAGGGAGCATGTTCAGTGGGAACCTGAGGATGTTGAATAATGCCAGGGAAACAAAGGCCTTCTGGGCATCCAAGATGTTGTTCTTGTCTATGGTGACATACACAGCAAACGTGGACAGGGCAACCTGAAACCAAGGGCAAAGGCTGCAGTGAGGGACATGTCTTAAAGCCACCAGGTCAGGAGCACAGTGTGACAACAGCAATCAGACTATAAATCAAAGAAAGAGCAATGTTCTGGTAACTTTTTGTTCCTGACAACACCTTTAGCAAAACAAACACATGATTTAAATCTGCTGTCGTAAGAAGTTGATGGCTCCTCTTTAAAAAGAGCCAAGTGTTCACTTTCCTCACTCAGCAGAAGTGACACCACAAACATCCCAGGCTATCTGAGGTCACACAGCAGCAGGAGGGAAGTAGAGAAATGATCTTTTTTCCTGATCTCTTTCAGTTTTAAGACACTCCTCAAAGTATCAGATGTTGGATCAGTAACATATATCGACAGAAAAGTTAGAAGCACCCCAATACTAACCTGTTTTGTAGTTTGTAGAGACTACCACAACCCTAGATTTCCAAATACAGCCCACTTTATCATGGACAAGAAACTTGAAATGTTATTGCACTACAAAGATGAAGCCCTTTCTGTTGTGAACCATTTCAGTTTCATACTGAACAAGGAAATTACGCCGAACCACCATTATCATGAAACATAAACTGCAAAAATAATTCAAAAACTCCATACACTCATTTTTAAAATGTATTGAATATATTACAGTAAAATAAAGCAAGCTAAGTAAAACCAGATGTTTGCTTTCCCAACTATTCCCTTCATAGTGTTATCTTCCATGATAATATCCTCACACCTCAGGATATCACAAGATCCAGCAGCTTTTTTCCCACAGACTGCAAATTAAAACAAGAAATCAAAATAGATAAACTTGTGGCATCCTCCCTCCTAAAAGACTTGAAATAATGAGCTCCCCATCTAAGTCTCATCTAAGCACAGCATCCACTGAAGACATGAGTGTTTCTGTTAACAAATCTGACTGCTGTGAAGACATGTATTGTTCTGGGTGCAGCAGCTGACTCAGCTGTGCCTTGTACAGTAGCTTGTTTGTACAGCCCTTAGTTTGGACAACCCTGTCCCAGGGAGAAAGCCCTCCCATGGAGATCAAAAACAAGAGAGAGTCCAAAGAATAACCTCCCAAGCAGCATGTCTGCACTCTTGTGTTAGCAGCAATCAGTCTGAAATTCACCCTCAGCAGCACACAGGGCAGCAGGGGAGCACTGCAAAGCCAGCAGGTCCTGACACTGTTACTGAACAATGGCTCTAAAAACCCTGGCCTTGGAAATGGGAAGGAGTAGAGGAAATAAAAGTTTTCAACGTCAAAAGTGCCTCCAAACAGGCAATAATTTTTTTATCAAAACATACAAAAAACCCCCAAAAATCCAAGCAACAAGATGTTGAAGAGCAGCCTTGCCCTCCGGGTTGTGCCCCCGCAGAGCCAGTGCCACACACCCACCCCTGTGTGTGCTGGGACATCACACCAGCTGCCCTCCCAGGCTCCACACAACAGCACTGGGGAGTCCACCTGCAGGGTTTTGTTTAGAAATTTCATTTAATAATGTATTTATATTCAGATAATCCCAGACTTCTTTTAGAAAAGCATTCACTTAAGAATGCAGCTGATGCTTCTCTGTCTTTCATCATGCCCCGAGCACAATGTAAACACTAAAAATGTTTGCAGGGAAGGAATCTGAGACTGGAAAGTACACTTAAACACCTTCAACTGGAACAGCACATATTTTATCCTAATGTAGTCATGGCTTTTAATTGTTCCTGCAGACAAGAGCAATGGCCCCTCGTTCTAATAGGGCCTGCAGCAATTTTGATGTGATCTCACTCTTCTCTCCCTTGTATTAGTTGAAATGTAAGCTAACCACAAACACAGGAGGGATGTTGGGCATATCATGGATTTTTTTTTTTTTTTAAGTAAGAATTTGAGCCATCTCAGGCCACACAGTGGTTTTGCTTTTTGCACATGGTTCTTACACAGATGCTGGGAGATTCCCAGCCAGAGGCACTCCTGGAGCCCAACACCCCACTCAGTCAGGAGCTCTTATGGGAGGACCTGCTGCTGCTCAGAAACACACTGAAATAAGGGACTTTTTTATTCTCCTAAATCTGACCATACATTTAATCTTAGATTCCTCAAGTACTCTACTAAAAATAGGAGGGGATGCAGAGGAGGTTTTTATTTTCCAATACTTGGACATTAACTTCTAGAATACATCCAACCTGGCTGCTACTGAGTTTCAAAGAAAACAGTAGTGCCTTTCCACAGAGAAATGGACCCCTAAGTGTTCAAGGACCACCATTCTGGAGGGCATTTTGGCTCAACTCATTAAAACACAAAACCAAAAGCAGCCCTCAAGTGCTGCCTTGGAAAGCACAATCCCAAAAAGGAGAGAAGACTTCCAGATTTGTTTCACTTACCAAAAACGGAGCACAAACCCAAGTGAAGGTTGCCACTGCAGCAAGGTAAGCAGATTTTTTTAGGACTTTGAGTTCTTTCTGTCTGATCTCTAATACCTTCTCTCTAAAGGCTAATTCCCAAGCATAAAGTTTCAGAACTTTAATCCCATTGAGAATTTCATTCATCAGCTTAATTCTGTTGTCTTTGCTCTTCATTTGAGCCACCTAAAAACAACATTGCAAAAAATAATTAACAGAGCACAATACTTGGCACAACCTCAAAGTTCTGAGCTTTCTATTTTGCAATGGCAAATTTACCTCATTATCATCAAAAGCTTACTAGCTTCCCAAGCAGGAAATCTGAGATACTATCTGAACAAACAAATATGCAGAATTAACAAGATGTTTTAAACCAATTAAAAGAATGCTTCATGTAACTACAAATCCAAAGCAAGATCAAAACAAGTGTGGCACTGGTTTAAATGTGATTAACCCTGCAACAGGGAGCCCTGGGACTCAGGTACAACATGCAGTTAAAAACTAAACCAGTGTAAGATGTGCAGCTTGAATCTAACCTTAGACTAAACCTAATTTTGTTTTATTTTCAGCACTATCAATGGCTTTTTTCTTCTTCATCTCTCCAGGAAACAAACAAAAAATGGAACAAGCCACACATCCTGGAAACATGAATATTTCATTCATGGCCATTAGCTTCATTAGGCAGACAGTACTTTACCTTTGCACTTTAGTTTTTAGGCAAGTTAAAAACTGAACTAATTCCTAATAATTCAATCAATGGACATCTCATGAAGCTGTCTGAAGTGCTACCTTGGTCTCCACTACTGCAGGTTTTTAGACCATTACATACAGATAAGCTGTAAGGCTGAAAAATACATGAGTTTGTTTATTCTGAATACACAACACCTCTGACCTTTCTTTCCTTTCTCTTTTTTTAAGGGCTAGTTAGAGGGATGGAAAAAAAATAAGGAAAAACCTCCAGGAACAAGCCAGAGAATAGATGTTTCTTAAAAGCACTCTATAGAGATGCTAACCTGATAGGTTTTTGTCTTCATTGCCATCACAGCATTTATTGGAACCAGAAGGATCATGACAGCCACACCTGCCAGCACTGAAGGACCTAAATTCTGAAAAGTACATCATTGTAAGCATTTATTCAAACTAATTCTTTTACATCTTGGCTCAAATCACTGCATACATTACAGAAAATCATTCTGACTTAGGCTTTCAGCTTGGGAGAAGAAGAGAAGGATCAAGTGGAGGCTTAGGTTAATATCTATGTACTTTGATCTATATGTACTTCTACATGAGGGATATATATGTATATATAGTCAATCTCTCTTCAAATGTATCTCTACACACACACAAATATGTTTTAACACTTTGCACTTTTTGGTGATTTGTCTGCTCCTCTGAAGAAGAGTCAGCCCAGGGCTGTGTGAACCAGAAACAGCAACATCTCAAATGTTACTCTGAGCACAGAGCAAAGACCACTTTTACTTAAAACAAGGGACAAGTCAGATCCTCCAGGTGCTGCAGTCCCTCCAAAGACAATAGTTCCCCTCTGCATCCTCCCCATTTGAACTCAGATGTGCAAATTCAGAACCTCCTGCCTTCCCTCCTGACAGCAGTGACAAAAGCAGCTCTGACTGGCTTCCTAATAAACAGCACTTTCTCCTCTGCTGCACACAAAGGTCTGAACAACAGGTGTGTGCAGGCACAGAATCAGGGAAGCAGCACACTGCCAAAGCCAAACAAGAAACACACAGTGCTCACCCTCCACAGTAGGTACAGTGCCAGTATCACCTGCAGAGGGGCAGACCAAATCATGTTTATGTAGGTAGCCAAGTCCATGAATCTCTGAGCATCCACAGACATCAGATTCACAATCTCACCCACAGTAGAAGTCTTCCTAGCAGAATTTGTGATAACAAGTGCCTACATGAAGATAAAAAAACAAAAAACAATTAAAACAACATGAGGGCAGACTTAGTCATTTGTATTTTCTCCACAGAAGTCAAGTGCTTTACACAACTGCATCTTTTAAATCACAAGTAACCACTGTCCTGCTTCATATTCTGTTTACCCTGTACATCCTGCAAAGTGCAAGTTGTACAATTTGAATCAATCAGCTGGGTTTAAGCTAATATAGAATTAAAGTCAATAAGCTTTGGGGTATGGGCTGGTGGTTTTATTGCTGGGGGCATTGTTTACTTGGCTTGTTACTTTTGTTTTAGTCTAAGAAGTGGAGTCTTCACTTCTTGTGACACATTTTTCTCATACAGAGCTATCAGTCCACAGCTTTCTGAAATGTTCCAGCTTATTCTAAGATGGTACTGCTGGTAAATCCCAAAGGAAGCTGTAAATGTAGATGCATCTTTAATTTCTGCACCAACTGAAGCACTGCACGCCCCAAGTCTAAATGAGGAAAGTTTTCTTACTTGGCAGTGAGAAGCAGCATGTTAAGTAGTGAATTAGAAAGGCTTTTATTTATAAATTAGACATGCTCTTATTTCTATTAAGAGTTAGGAATCAGCATACCAGAGTTTCCTACCTTATTACTCAGACTTAAGTGATGCATTTTCACAGTCACGGATATTGCATTTTGTAGTCACCGTATTGTTACATATTTAAAGAAACACCTACCTTTCTATAAATTACACCAACAATGGCTGTTTTGAGCCTCATTCCAGTTACAAAGCAAATATGAAAATACTGGTGAAGGATCAGTGTCTGAAGACAGGCACAGACAAACAGCAGTACTGTATAAAAGTAGCCCTGCCAGTTTGGGGCAGCTTTGTTGTTCACAAAGTTGAGCAGCAATCTGTGGAGAGAGAAATGAGTTCTCTTGATAGATGGAAAACAAAACCAAATGTCATGGTTGCAGCCTTAGGTTATTCCAAACATTGTACAGGTCATGCAAGCACCTGAAGTACCAAACTTAGATAAAACACTTCAGCAAACTTCTTAGAATCCCTTGGTATGAGCATAGATCACTCCCTCCTCAAGGTACCAGTCTGAAACATGAAGTATCACATAGCTCACATGTACAGCATTCTCCTGGGGCTACACTGAGAAGCCTCTCAGCCCCTGCAGCTGAAATACAACCACCTGCAGCTCCTTTACTTCTCAGCTCAAAGCAATACAACCCTCCCAGCTCCTCAGCTCTCTGTGGCATCACACACTGATGTGTAGGCACAGAATAATTACAGGTTAGAACTGAGCAAACTCTCCTGATTATGTTCCTGCTCTGCCTTCCCAGTGCTGGAAAGGAAAAGAAGTTAAACATTTATTGCATGATGTTGTAATTTGAAAACCAATGGACTGAAATCATGTTTGCTCCCTTTTATGACATCTCTTCCTCATTGTATCAGCTGATGGCAAAGCAGTTTGGGGAGTGAAATACCAGCATGTTTGAAATCCTGTTCATATACTTTTAAAAAAACAATAAAGTATATAGGTCTTACTTCAGAATTTCCGGGCCTGCAAACATCAAGAGGTCATGTGCAGCCTTAAAAAGGAAGCTCATGAGAAAATATGGTCCAAAGGTTTTGTATAACACCTTGAATAAAGATGCTTCAGGGCTCTTCTGAGATGGTTTTATAATCAAAGCTTCAACCTCTTCTGTCACATCACCATTTGAGTCCCCTGATTTTTGCTGCTTTTTGGGTGCATATAACATGTTTAGTGGTTGCCTGAAAAAAGATCAGATAGAGAATGCAGCCTTTATTCAAGCATAAAGACAACTGGAAAATGTTCCCTGTACAAATGAAATAGAAATGAGCTGCTCATTGTGATTCTTAACAGTTTAACTGAGTTTTACTGTCAAATGTATTTAATCATACAACATAACTAAATGAACTGGCTGCTCAGAAATGGCTTTCTTTGCTTGGATAGGTAACATTCCTGGAAATCTCTCCCTTAAGTCTGCCCTGGGGAAGGAGGAATAGAGCTGTAACTCATAAGCTTAAAGAGCAGAGGACATTATTATCCTAAAACCTGGAATGCTGAAATTTCATCAAAACCAATGCTTCACTGTACCACCAGAGTTAACAGACTGAAGTCAGGTTAATGCCAAGACATCCCCAATGGACTGAACACATTCTTTTCTTACATCTGGCTTATGCTAAACTGCATGCTCTGAACCTCTGAGGACAAGCTGGATGTAAAACACTCTGTGTGAGCAAGCACACCATTTCCCTTCAATGAAAAGGTGCTCCTGTTTGCTGCAGCCAAGGATGATGAAAGTAGGATGGGGACCAGAGGCATGCAGGCTTTCTAATTTTAGTCATCTGGCTTAGATCTCAGACTCCCTATATAGTCAAAAGAAGGGAATAAGCTGCTCACTTTGACACCCTGAACTACCCTCCCGAGGCTTTGCCAACTACAGAGGGAGCCCAAGCTCCTAAATTACACAGCAGAAGTTTGTGTCCAAATGCTCCCTGCCCAGGGGAAAACCACACATCAAAAGTCACAGTAATAAGTTTTGGATCATGAAAGATGAAGGGAAAGTCAATGCAGCTCTTCATAAAGAAGAAATAAATGCCCCACTTGGTTCCAGGTCTCTGAGCACTCAAGGACAAACAGGGGCAGCCTTACAAAAGCAGGTTTGGTAACAAACAACAAACACCTCTAAGCAGAGGCTGAGTCACTTGAGCTCTTAAACCTCTGTGTCTCAGCAGAACCGAAAGCCAGGATAACTGAACTTACCTCTTGGTCTTTGACCACTCTTTTGCCCAATTCCTAGCCAAACCTGGCACTATTTCCTCTGATTTGTCCTCTTTATTTAATGACCACAAATCCTTGGCTTCCAAAGGGTTCCGATAACCCTGAATCATCAGCCTGCATTAGAAGGAATCAGCAATATAAATTTAAGAGCACCAGAAATATTTGTGTATATACACAGACAGATATATAGATACAGCTGCATCCAGCCCAAGAACAGAGCCAGCTCTCCACAAAGATGCAAGCAAGCATTAGTGCCTGCAGGTCCAGATGCTAAAACATCCATCCTCCTTTCTTTACTGGGAGAACTAGACACCAAAACAGCTAAGGAGCCAGGATATGCCACTGAATTCAAATTCCAGGGAAAATAAAAGAAAGGATGAAGTGATCTCATTTGAAAATCAGCCAGGCAATTAATATTCCCATGCCTAGCAAGTTTCAAAATCTTTATTAGCCTTTAATTTCATAAAGCAACCATCCTTTCATCTAGTTTTCTGTTGGAACTCTGGCCAAGTACCAGCCACAACTACACACCAGTATTATTTTACATGCTTCTGTGATTTAACTCACAAATCATACAGCATAAGTAAAACTATGTTAATGGGAAAAAAAAAGAGCCTACTGGACAGAAAGATGTAATAGTTTCCAATGCCTTAGTTTCTAAATACAGCAGACAATTTCTCCATTCTTATATTTCCCAAGGGGTTTTTTTATTATATTCCTTCAAACATATTAAATACAGACTGGCAAGATTTAAAATTACAAAGACCCTACAAAGGAAGTTAAAAATATATTAATCAAGCTTTTTAAAAAATTAAGCTATCTACAAAACAACCAACCATAATTATTGTTGCATAATTATTGCTAATTTAGCTCTGAAAGCAGGATCCCAAAGTGCCATCTGACTTGAACTGGTGATTTATGCAACAGCTTGATCTTACCCAGTGATCCACCAGAATGTGATTCTGGAGAGGAAAGAAGCACTGAACTCTGGACATGGATTCTAAAGGAGAGAAAAAGAAATGAATCCACATACAAAATGACTGCAGGGCCAAAAGAAACAAACAAAACAGAAAAGATGTTTTTGAAATTCCTTTTGTTGACAGAATTTTTTTCACATGACTAAAACTTGCCCTTCATGCTGCTGAGAGCAAACACAAGCCCAGCCTCAGGGCTGTCAGCAGCCTCCACCAGGGACACAGGAACAGCAGTGCTCCACATCAACAACACAACAAACAGCTGGAGGAACTTCTGGTTTGGAAATATTTGGTAAAAGGGCATAAAGAAGAATTTAAAGCTAACTAACATGACTTCTTCGCTCTTTTTCCCAACAAAATGAAAGGTTAAAATTTGAAGTCTGCCCTGTTTCCTGAAGACATTCTAAATTCCTAGAAATCCTGAAGACATTCTAAATTCCTAGAAATACTCAGGACAGAAAAACAAATCACTGTGGTCTCAAAGCACCTTGTAATTATTCCAACCATGATCAAAGAAAAGGTTTCCTCACACCCACAGTATCCTGTCACATACATTTAACCCCTGAATGAGATGAAAAGGACCAAAAGATGAAGAGGATCCAAAGACTCAGCAATCTGTTCCCCCTCCCAGGCACACACAGACTGCCATGGCCAGGCAGAGCCCCTGGCACCAGGACACTGCTGGGGAAGGTGACTGTGGCACTCAGGAAGGGCTCATGGGCCCTTTCCTCAGTTACAAAGGCAGTATTTATTCCCCCACACACATTTCACACCTTCCTCCTCCAGTCAGTGTCACTGAACTGCCACCACACCAGAATCAGACCTTGTATAAAACTGAAATTCCATGCCATAAAGCTGGTGCATATAATTAAGAACACAAGCCAAACAGATCATGTCTAGGTAAAAGTAAATATCTACATCCAAACCCCCTCTAGCACTAGCTGCTCTTGTGTCTGAGCTGGCTAAATCTTCACTTGACACAAGAGTGATAAAAACAGAAATCAACCACATCTGCCCAAGCTGAAAATCTTTCCAGGTCTAAATTCTTCCCCATGTTCAAATGAAAGTGAATCCACAYGCTACTGCCTGCTGAACATATCAGATAACCAGGAGCACAGCATTTCAAATCACTACTTCCCACTGACTGCCAGCAGCACCACTGAATATAAATACATAGAACTTGCCCTTCAGGAATGCTATTCAGCAACCAGGGCAACTGTATTTTTGTGCTTTTCCTTACATTCAGCCCCTCCCTTCCCCTAGTTTTGCATGTTATGGGCTTCTTTTGCATCACCAAATAAAAATTTTAATTATTTGGAGACTATGGCCCTGTAGCTCATTACACAGAATATTGCACATATGATACTTGGCACTCTGTACAGACTCACTCACAGGATCATTTACTGTTTCAGAAAACAAAGGTGGTTGCTCTGGAAAACAACACAGGATGAGCTCTACTAATACCAGGACAAAGTAGATACAGAAGGTGGCATAACGAAATGCATCTTCATCAGCACCCTGCAAAGGAAGGACATATTCCAGTTAGAAGGCTTGAGGAATTTATTTTAAATAACATATTATGATTAAACAGAAAACAGCTCTTTACTGTAAGTTGTGCAAACTAAGTGCTACACTACTCACCCCCACGCAAACGAAAGTCAAAATCTATTTTGGTAAAGGGAAGGTAATGAGAGGGGAGAGGATGTGAAAGACATTTATTTTCATTCAGTCATTACCATTAAAATACAAGCATGAATTTCTTACATAAAAAGTTCTCTTTAACATATGGTTTGGGCCAACACAGCCCCAGTTTGAAGTCAGTGGACTCCTTACAGGGGCAAGACATTTATGCATTGGGTAGCAAGGAGTATTAAAAGCAAACTTTTTAATTCTCAGAATTAAAAAATTACAGAGAGCAGAATTTATATTACACTTTGTTCCATTGTGTGCAAAATTCAGAGGTTCTTTCAGTTTTGAAGACTGGGACTGATGCATACACATAAGCCACAGAAATAAAAGCACAGGTATAGATGGACACACACCCCCAGCAAAATCCCATTCCCAACAGCTGAAGACAAAAGCTGGATGAAAGTTCTCAAACTTGGCAATGTAGCTTAAAGGTTTCAAGAAATAAAAATGCCATTTTCAGGCAGATCCACAATTAGTCTGACACTTGAGGTGGTCTTACTACAGGGGCAAACTGTCATAAAAATATTTCACTTTGATTTTGTCCAAACAGGTGAGACCACACCAGCACTGAACAAAGTGTTTCAGGAAATCCACTGCACAGTCAACAGGAAGGTGACAAACACCCAGCCAGAGCAGCTTGATAGCAAAGATTACAGAGAATTTGAGAGCACTCGAGCAGACACATCCGCTTTCCCCACAGCCAGCCCAATCCTCCTGGCAACTGCTGCTACAGTTAAAATCACTCTGAATTTCATGAGCATTTCAAAACAGAAGACATTAATTCCTGCTTCCCTTGCTGTTACAACCCAAGGAAGGCAGGTACACTAAATGAATCATTAACTGATCTGACTGGTGTGATTGCCAAGCAACTATTCTATCGCTGCAGCATCGGGGATCATTTTCAACTGAATGAGGCTAAAAGTCACTTACCAAATTTAAGGCATGTTTTATTTTGGATATAAAAATCATTGTGGCACATAACAATGAGATGAACCAGAAAATTGTCATTACACCAGAAGATTGGACTCCTTTTATTCTTTCATATTGTATTAAAAATGTGGCCAGCAACTGCAGATAAATAAAATGAAAATATATTCACAAATTAAGTTTTACAACATTATGCACATATAAAAGGTACTGTGCTAAAGTCTGCTTACTCAACATTTTTAACCCAGTATCTCCCAGACCTTCTAAACCCCTGAAATTTCAAGTGTAATTCAAAAATACATTTAAATAGGAAATTCTCTGTATCAGTAAAGAAAAGGAAAAAGGAATATGCATTAAATGGAAATAGACAATCACATATACAAAAGTACTGCCAACCTTTACTTCTTTACTTTTCTGGTTCTATATCACAAATCAACATGGAATTAAGGCATTTCCTGATTAGCTCTTTTTAAAATAAATAGATTTTTTTTCCATACAAGCCATAACACCACACAACACCAACCAAATATTAGTCTATTTCTGTATTTTGTGTGTTTTCAGAGTCCTTTAGCAAGCTCTACATCTCACTTATCTACTGCAACTTGACAGTTGCATTATTAAATGACCACAAACTACTTAACAGCTCTTGCATTTGTCAGTATGTTTGAGGGCTGCTTAGGGTTTTGTTGCCGTTGTTGGGGTCGTGGTGTCCCCTTGAGCATCATGTTTGATCATTCCAACTCTGTGATAAAGCTAAGGCAACTGACAGCAAATGAAGAGCAAGGCACCTGCCTTGAAAGGCAGAGATATTGGTGGGAAAGCAGAAAACCCCAGCACATCCAGGTCAAAGGAGGCAGCTGGGCCTCCTGTGACACCTGTGGCTTTCAAGGCTTTCCACTGTGCCCTCGAGAGTAACAAAGACAACACCCACTCAAGAATGTTATATGACAGTTTGTAATGAGATACTTCCACAATCTCCCCCCAGGTTCAGGGGTTTGTATTATCTAGGTTGAATCAGCTCTCTTGAGCTGATTCCTCTACCCTATGCCTGAGCCAAACTATTAAATGGATGCCAGCTCAGGCCTACCAAAATAACACAACTGAAACTGCCTTGTGTGCTGATGTGCAACACACTGAGCACAGACAGGGTGTTCAGTGAGAGTCTGATTCTTCTCTTTTTTTATTAAAAGAAAGCAGGTATTTCAGAGTCAATATTTCACAGCTCAACTACAGAGTAAGTCTGTATATAAAGGCTGCAGCTTAAAGGGTTACAGCACTGTGAATAACACAGAGATGGTGTTACTGCTTACAGCTTTGCATGGACAGTGGCTGTGCAGGAGAACTTACCATTGTTATACCCAATACTGTAGGGCTAATGAGAAAAAATGGAGCTCGAAAAATATTTTGACTTCTTTCCCAGAAAGAGTAGAAAAGGTCTGCCCAGCAGACTATCCACAGTATTAAGCCCAAAGCCTGCAATAAAAAAGTGCCTTTAATACATCAATTCAGAAAGATAATGCAGCACAATATATACACGAACACTAAATGTTATGTGTTAGCAGGAGTCATAATCAGATCATATCATTTGGGCAATTCTACCACATGCACAAAAGAAAAGCAATTTGGCTTTAATTATTGAATTCCTACTAGAAGAAAAAAGTTTACTGGTTTTTAATTCCATGTAATTCAGTCTATTATGAAGCAGAAAGCTGATCTCCTGAATAACAGAATGCAGAGAAAAAAGTCTCTCCAATATACCATGTTATTACAGCCCTTCTTAAAAATTTGCACTTATTCTACAGGGAAGGAAAAAACCAAAATCATTAAGTACCTATTTCACAATAGAAGTGGAATAGAACACCTGCAGCAGCTCTAGAAATGTATGGTGTGTAACTTAAGAAGCTGACAGGATAATAAATTCTTTCTATGATAGAAATAAGGACCTTGAGATTGAGTTGCCTTAAAATTGTCTTCTCCATCTGCTCTTTAAAAGGATTTGCGTGTTTGTTGCTATGCCAGGGTAAATTTCAGAAAGTCTGATAAAAGGACAAAGGAAACAGGAAAGGCTGGGAAATCAAACACAAGCAGAACAAATAATTTACCCCTGAAAAGTGCACACAGGTCAAGACTGATGCTAGAACAGAGCTGAAAAGAGACTGCACTTTGCAGAGCAGGCTGCTGAGCTGTGGTTTCAGAGGCACGCACCGTTTTGGCTTTGTTCAGGCTGGACACCTGGATGTAGCCCCTGTCATGCCAGCGGAGGTACAGGAAATACACTGGGAAGCAGAGCCACAGGTAAACACAAGGGATCCACACCAGGACTGTGTTCTGAAAGCACGGGGTGAAGTCTGGATCTTCTGTGTGCCATGTCAGATTCCAATCCTGGGGCAAGAAAACAGGCTGAGTTACAGAAAATGCCAACACTGAACTTCAGTATTTGACAATCAGAAACAGGGACTCAGAATAAAAAATCCACAATAACAAGGCACTGACTCGAGTAAAAGGCTCACCCTTGAAGTTCGTTTGCTACTCAACAAGAAGAGGATGCAAATTGACATAATTCAATGTTTTCTTACTTCTCTCAATGTATTTTTCAAGCCCTAGGTAAACCACCATACAATCAAACCAAAACTGATGCTCACAGTAAGAAAACCATGACATTTTAATTACTGGCACAAGGACTATTTAGTAGTAACATCAGCTTTCATACCATATTTATGATTGTTCTGAGTAAGGAAAATCTCTTGCAGCAAATTTTACCTTTACCTTGCTGAAAACTTACCACATGCAACACTTTCTCCCAAGTGCTGTAGACTTTTGACTCTCCAATAGAATAATGCAACGCACAACATAGCAGCTGTAGATGGACTGTAGATGGACTGCAATATTCAACAGCCAAAGCATTGCTCTCAGGCTTCTGTTTAAAAGTCACTGAGCCAAGAGCAGCAGCCCCAAGCCCAAAGGCTTGTTGACTGTAGTGTTAACTTTTCAGTGGCAAAGCATTTTTTCAGGCAGTTGCACAGCTTACACAACACAAAACACCAGTACCACTACTGGCACGTAATGTCACTCCTTTACAAAAGCCTGAGCTGGTCACTGAAACAGGTGCCATTATCCACATTTTACAGATGAGGAAACAGACCCAAAAGGAGCTGTAGTGCCTGTTCCCTCTACTCCAACATCAAAGCTGAGAGCAGACCCCGCCGCCCAGAATCACCACACTTTGATCCTTGTTTGTCCCCATGTTCCACTGAATAAACAGCTTCAAACACAATTACAAAGAGAACATAGATCTAAAGAGGGATGGAAGATACATTTTCCTTCCCCATTTCCCTCAATTTCTATCAGATTCTAGGACCTGATACAAGATACAGCATACACAGGACACTCGGTGTTATTTTTCTCCTCTAATTCCACAGCATTCTAAAAATCCTTCTCACTTTGTATCATTTTTAATTTTTCATTTTTAGAAAATCTCTGAGCCAATTCCAGGGCATTAACACTGGCAGAACACAAGAATGCCCAGTTATGTTTGACTGTGCCTGAGGAGGGGTGACAAGCTGTTCGTGACAAGGCAGTGGCTGTGAGATGCTGTGGCCAGCCACATGCTCATTGAGTTTCCTGACTGCTTAACTCATCAGAAATTTCAGCTGAGTCATCCTTACATTTAGCCACCACACAAATGCTTTTGGCTTTCTAAGTCTCAGCTGCACTACTCCAGCACAACAGCCAAGAAAGTCTCATGACTCTGTAGAACAGTTTACAATTCACAAATTAAGATAGCCATAAGATTATACAAGTAAATAAAGCAGATGCAATCAGCTTTACAAGAAGCAAACAAAAGCACTGACATCTTTTTATTGAATAAACTTTAGGAGATCTACACACCTTTTAGAAAGTTATCTTCTTTTTCCCTGTTTGTAAATGCTTTCTATAAAATTAATCTGGCAAATACCAGCAAGGTCAGGGCAGGTGACACATATCACTGCCACGTGGCAAAATAAGAGCAAGAAGTGCTGTGTGCACAACTGCTATGCACACTGGCTGGGGGATATTCTAAAAACATGCAACCTTCCATTGGACTTTCATTTTACAAGTTATCTGGAGGTGTTTGTTTCTGCATAAAAGGCAAGAGTGTACAATGTAACAGTACTTCAGGGTTCAGAACAGAAAGATGGGACAAGCGGGCAATTTTGGGCAAGACTACTGCTAGAATTTAACAGCAACATCAGTTCTCTCCTTCATACGCTTCCAGGATTTCATCCAGAGGCTGTTGCTTCCAAGTAGGAACATGTTCAGCTTTAAAAACACTTCTCTGTACAAAAGAAATGGCAACACACAGGTGAGACGGAGAAGCCACTTCCATTTTACATTAACTTCAGGTGGCAAAATGCAAGGAACACGTGAAGAGAGACACAGCAGCATTTTCCTGCTGATTCCCTCAGGCTGTGGAGCACAGACAGGAGCAGAGCCCAGCCTTGCTCTGAGCACCCCATGTGCTCACAGGGCCACATGTGCTGGGTCACAGCTCCCCACAGTGACAGCAGCCACGGGAGGGTCCCAGTTAACCCCAAGCCAAAGGCACTGGGACCACTGCAGGGACACACCGGGCCAGCAGATGCTGCAGGACACAGCAGCAGCAGGCTCTCAGCCTGAACCCAGCTGGGATCACCATCAAGAGGAGTCCAGTCCATTACAAAAGGATGGGTTCTGCATGGAGGACAGCACAACTTCAGGAGATTCCACTGCAGCTGGAAAACGTGTCACTCTCATCATGAAACCAGCATGCACTCACATTTAAATGATAGGTTCAGTTACACAAGTCTAGATTAGTGTGCCAGTGGAAAGTACATGCTTCTCCTTTGCCTTATATAAACCCAGATTCAGTTTTGGTTTTTTCCCTTACAAACAAAATGCAGAAACACTCACTGAAGCAGACCTTTGTATTTAACAGACATTAATTAACAAATTAATGACATTTTTTCTGGCTCAAGTTTTAGAAACACTGTTTTAGCAAGTTGCACTAAAACACAAAATTACTCCATTTTTCTCAGCTCAAAGATTAACCATTTTCATTCTCGCTGATCAGTTAACTCTTCTGCTTTGCAAAGTCTCATCAAACGACAGAGATACAACCCCTGAAAGCCTACACAAACTAGCAGCCTCCTGCCATAAAAAAGAGGAGGAAAAAACAGGGTAAAGTCTATAGCTATTACACTGTATAATCTGGAAGCAGCCTTCATTTTAAGCAGCGACTGCAGGAACCCACAGGAGAAGAATCACTCTGATCCTTGTTCCTTTCTTGGTAGATGTTGGGAGAAATACACTGTTGGCTTAGTGTAAGTGTAGTCCAGAAGAACCATAACTCAGATGTTAAATAGTTTCAGGTTGGTTTTTCTTTTCTTTTGAAAAATTCCAGAACAATTTTAAAGCTTCCCAGAATAGCAGATGGGTATTTTTAATTTTACCTGACCTATTTCTCAGTTTTCATTTCTATCATCAGCACTATGGTTCAAAAATACGAGTCCACCGTTCTAGTGCCTTGTAGCATGTTTTCTCTCATGGCACAAAAAAGCTTCCTATCACATCTGAAATTAAACCCTCTGTCTACAAGAAAGGCACAAAAATGCTTGGCATTCCCCAGAATCAAGCTGATCCATTCACAGGTAAACCACTTACTTAACAGTGCATAAAACTTAGGAAAATTAACAGCTATACTAACTCCAGTCTAAAATTTCAGGAACAGGCAAGATAAAAGCATTGGCAGTAGAGCTGTATGACAAAGTTGGAACACAAAAGGCCAATTATTCTGCCTTTGCTGGGGGCAGACAGGCCAAGGACAGTTGCATGCCTCCTGTATGGCTAATCTGAGGAATAACAGCATTTGATGCTTGCTGCCTCTCCTGGCAGCAGCAAAGGCTGGCAAGTGAGCAGCCAGGGGTTGCCTGTTCTCACACCAATAATCCCACTTGACTCACAGCACATTTTAGAATTCTCAGTGGCAGAAATGGAGAGACCCAAATTGCTTGGTTTCATGCCTGCTGTGTTCAAGTGTGCTAGAGATGCAGGCTGCCAGCCACAGTGTTAAATCCCTCTGTATGGATCAAATTGTGACTGAAAAGTGACTTAAAACATTAGCACACAGCTACGTAAAAAATGAAATTACAAAACTACACTGGAATCTTAACATGATGGTCAACACTTACTCCCTCAAATGGAGCTTGACACTGACACTGTGTACCCACTTCTTCAATATCACCCACAGAAGAACCACTTCCCCTGTAATACCAAGATAAAGTTTCTCAATCTTATCTCCCCAACAATAAAAAAGACTTTCTGTTTAACGCAATGTTTACATTTAGCTGACTGAAAGTAATTAGCTCTCTCACGTACTAACACTATAATTGCAGCTGACAACTTTCATTATAACAGTATCATCGCTTTCCCACTGAAATAGGAAGTCATACAATCTGCCAGCTCTAGATACAGGATTGAAAAATGTCCCAGTGTAGCACCTATAAAACCATGAGCTGACTGAACCACTCTCTCTCTCAGTGCAGGCTAAAAGCCAACGGCCCCACGGCACCTATCTAGGACAGCAAATTTCCTGCCTCTCCCCAGACAGGAGATTTGGCAGATCTGGCTCAGCCTTCATCTTCAGAGGAGCTGCATCAGTGCACAAAGGGGAGGGGGAAAGGGAAGTGCAAAACAGGACCTCTCTCTTTTAGGCGGCTTTAAAGGAGCTCTGACCTTGCTTTAAAAAAGTCCCTGGCACCTGATATGCCATCTTTGTTCTGCCATTCACGTTTTGGAGTCAGATCTGAAACCTGTGCTGAGGCTCCCCATTTGTCTAAGAGCATGTTTAGAATGGAGCCCAAACAAGCACAACGATCATGGCACAATCCTCACCAGCATCAGACCTGCTCTGCTGTGCTCAGCCCACACCACAGGGAGTGACAAGCTGCTAAGACAAGCAACAGATATTTGTACAAGAAAAGTACTCCAGAATCCCTGCAAAAGTTTTCTAGCCCAGCTTCCCAAAATACCATGCGCAGACTGAGACCTCAGAAAAGGGAAGACACCATGCCTCTCCTTCACTTCAAATTGTGAAACCTAAGCTTTATCCTTGAAGTATCTTAATGTTGTCAAAGACGAGATTGTTAGAGCAAGAGGTGGAAAAGCTACAAAATACAATAATCACACAATAATAAACAAGGGTCCTAATTTATTTTTAGCATGTATGTAAACAATATTTGGGAGGGAAACACCAGTGTTTCTAGTGACAAGAAAACGCCCTTAATTTCTCATAATGTTTTCTATTAGAAATGGCTTTAGCAGGTAATAAATGGTTTTAATGGTTTAAGTTCTCAACAGTAATTACTTACATAATGCAGATTTGACTTGTTAACACAGACAAGGAAAAGCCTCTACCTTCCAATAGCCGGTCCTGAACTTACCTCTTTGTCCCAAACCCACACATGAGTATTTCCTAATATTTACAAAAAGGTGAGATCCTTTATTATAGAAAGCACTGCATCAGCTGGAATTGTGTGTTAAATTCTAAGAAGAAAAAAAAAAAAGCATATTTTGCTTTTTTATTCCCTTTAGCCTAAAATAAGAAGCAGGTGCCAACAAACTGCCAAAGAAAGGAGCATCTGCAGCTGTGGCATTTACAGGAGCTGAGCTTTGTAACCTAAGAAGATAAAAGCCACCAAAATATGGCTATTTTCTTGTGTCAGAGAAACATATAACAGATTATATTAGAACTTGCAAAATTAAAATTTAGCCTCTATCTACAGATGCTGCATTTCCATGCCCTGCCATATCTGCAAGTACCATAACAAAACATTTGGCCACTTGACAACAAAATATTTACCACTTCTAGTTTCAGAACCTAAGGATGTTTTTTACCTTTCTGCAAAGTTTTCCACTGAAATTACTGTTACCTAAAAAGATAAAAGAAAAATATTCCCGCTCTCATCTCCTAGCACCAAACGCAGCTGCTTCTGCTCAATAATGCAGCAGCCTCTACCTTGAGTTCAGATCACTGAGAAGTTTGAACACACCTGGGAAATAATCTTACAAAGGGACTAAGGTAACAGCTTAACTTGGGATAAACTGTATCTGAAGGTAGCACAGGTGCAAAGAGTGAGAAAACAGTAATGCAAGGAATTCTGACTCTATTAAAAGTAAAGGTCAGTACCCGGCAGGAGGCTTTTTAGAGAAGTGACCCAGAGTGACTTCAGCCAACCCCAGCTGACCTTCACTCGCTCCCAGTATAGCACAGTGTTTCAATGCAAACTGCATTGTGATTGCATGAAATGCACAAGTTACTCAGGCATTTTGGCACCTTTTTCCCCTCTTTTAATTTTCCTGAGCAATTCCAAATTGTTAGCTGTAGAATGGCAGGTGATCTGTTCAGAAAATCCCCATCAACAACAGATTATCAGGCTTAATTCCCCTGGTCTTCCCTTAAATTGATCTACTCTGGATCAAGGGATATCAGTTTCATTTCTAATCTAAGTTTAATTTTTCTATGCACATTTAAATTTTCTATGCACATTTCTATGCACCCTTGTTCATAAATGGAAGAAAGCTGACAAATAACCCTCTGACTTTCATTGCTAAAAAACACAACAGCCAAGGCATGAGAATCATGCAATCTGCTGTTAACACAATAAAGCACCACTTTGTGTAAAGGCTTCCTTGTTTATCACTCTGCTACTCCTCTGTTCCAAATGCTGCGCCCATATGACCTTCCTGTGTCAGTGACTATAAGCAGTTTCATGACCTGCACACTCTAGCAGAGACTAAACTCCTGGCTTTTATCAGGCTCACCCAGGACCCTCCCACAGCACCTCCAAGTCCCTCCCCAGCTTGCCAGAAGCACTGAAAAGCACTAAAGACATATCTTCCAGTGCAAAGAGCTGCAGGGTTCCAAGGGACGTGCCAATTTACTGCCTATCTGACGTGTGACAGCCACGGATCTCCAGAACTTCATGAAATTGCTCCTTACATAAGAAGACTGGTTTTCCTTCAGAAGTCTATTTTGGTAAAACTACCAGTGTCTTCATAAATAACATAAGCACAGCAGCTGTTTGTGTCACACAGTATCACTTCACAAATGTCAGTTAATAATTGCAATGCAATAAAGAATATTAATACTTTTTTTTCTTAATAAAATTCTATCGAGCTGCATTATGAATCTCTCCCACTACAACAATGTCAACCAAATACAAAAGACAACATCTTTGACAAACACTAAGAAAATACACTTATTTGGGCAGACAAACATGCCCAAAAGCCTCAGCCAGAACTCTGCACAATGGCAAAGGAAGCAAAGCCCAGTCCCTCCAAGCTGCTCCCGAGATTTTATGTACGAGGCTCTGCCTCACCTTTACTCACCCAGTCTGTTCTTCTGTAGTTTGTTTTCACACAAAAAGAGCTAAACCTGGCACAGTGTGGATACTACTTCTTTATTAGTGAAGAAGCTTCACAAAAGCTTCTGAACAAACAGGGAAGAAATAGGCCAGGGTTTACAGCTTGAATCATTACAGGATTTTCAAAACAAAACAGAGAATCTCAAAATGTGCTTTTCTCCTAGGAGTGAATGCAATTACTCACTTTCAATCATTTCTCAACAACAAAAAGCCCAACTAAAAAACTGGAAAAAATTCTGCTAAATTTCCACTGAAATAAAGAACTTCTATCAAAATTAACTTTAAAAAAGAAAGTGCCTGCCTGTGAACAACATGATAGGAACTTGTGTTTATATAAACCATTTATGCCACATTCCCTTAAGTATTAGCAGGAAACCCAAAAGTTTCAGATGCATATTTCACACTACTTTTTCATAAAACCCTATTGTGAGCTTTGAAATCCCAAAGTGTCACAGAAACTGTTAACCTCTTCCTTTTGCGATTTCAAACATGAAAAGACTTCTCTAAGCATGATACCACAGAGTTTATAAGCTCTGAAAAACACTGAAACCAAGATTTTATTCAAAGAAAAAACAGCAGATTATTTCAAAATGCACATGCACTGAGACCAGCAACTGTGCATGTGCTGCTATCTCCAGACAGGCAGGTCAGGAGGCCAGAGGGTACAGTGAGTTCTACATCTGCTGGGACATTTATCCTGCTTACCTGGAACCAGTGCTCCTCACCCTGCTTCACCTCTGCCTTTCTGTGTGCTGCTATTGAAACAAGGTAGGCTGTGCTCAGACAGCGGTGATATTCTAGCCAAAGCTATCTCAGCGTCAGGTCACAAAGTTTTACAGCTTGAACAGGCCCTTAAATTCACTGAACTGGAATGCAAGTAATGCACTACTTTTTTCAAGCTTTTATTGTCATCAACAACTATCAGTAAACAGTAACTTCATCTTGCACAGCTGTACCTTTCTTTATATAATGGATGGAATATTCATTCCAGGACACTCAGTGATGATAAAGCAAGCAAGGATTAACTGTACTTGTCCAAAAAGGGAGACTAAAGGAAGCAAGATGCAGTAAAAGTTCTATACAGTAAAATCTGATTGCACAGTTAACACACTGAGTAGTGTGGGAATCCTTAAATTCAGAGGGTTTTGGGGAAGTTGTAAAAGGTAGGTCTTAGAAACAGTAGAATTGCAACTAGAGTTAAGCAGCAGCTACAAGATTTGTTAGTACCCATCCTTCCCAACAGGACTCCCAGGACAACTTGTTGCTGTGTTGCGATAAGTAGGGCCACAGAGGTTAAACAGTGAGAAAGGAAAAAAAAAATTATGAAGATGACAGTCTTCCTTGGGTTCCTGACCTTTCAGAGTAAGTATTAAATAAAACCAATCTGTTTAATTCTCAGACAAGAACTTTCAACAATAACATTCCTTGGGTGTGCAAACAAGAAAAATCCTGGCCAGCAAAGCCTAAGAAGATTAGCGTACAGTTTTAAGGGTCCATTAGGTCCTTTCAGCCACAGTCTCCCCCACAATTTAAAACTGACCTGCCCACAACTCAGGATCACCTTTGACAGAAAACACATCATCTCCTTGAAGCCGAATTTGCCAGAAATCCCTCTGCCCCACTAGCAAGGCTTCAGGACCAAAACAGCCGATGCAGCCACCACAAGAGTGCAATAACACGTGCCACTGTGTATCCAGCTATCACCCAGCTCTGAGAAGCACAAGAGTGCACTCCTCAAGCCAGGAAGAACAGCAGCCCAACCACAGGACATACCTAAAAGCCCAGTAAACTCTGCATATACATAGACAATTTCTGAAAATCCACTACAACTTCAGCTTTAAAGAGCAGCAATAATGGAAATGCCAGAAAAAGCAGCAGCCAGAGTACCCAAAGGCACCCAAACTGGCATTTCTACTCTCCCATACTGGGAATGATGAGGACAAAGAGGAAACAGAGTGTTACTTATGAAGACAAGGTCAGCATGAAGGAAGTTTTTTCCAGGCACATCTAACCCTCACTCAAATGCATAATTATTCTTCTGCAGGATCAGAAGAGCCCAGAAATCAAACAACCACACCCGCAGGATCTTTAGGGGGAGGAAATGAAAGCCAGATTCCATGTGATTTGGAGAAGGAGGACAAATCCAGAAACACTGTGAATCAATGCAACTAGTGGAATAAAATATATGGAGTAGTTTTTCAAAAATACCAGAAATGGCTGTAATACACATGAGAACAGTTTTCCTAATACAAGAATCTGTGAAAAATCCTATATAAACCGGTTGCTTCCAACTTCCTATGTGCGGCACAACTTCTCTTGTACCTACCTGATGTTACAATTCCACAACTCAAAGAATGAGCTGGCAGCTCTTTTTCACAGTCCTACTACTCTCTCAAGTCAGTTTCTCCATAAACTCATTCTGAAACATGCATTCTCCTAAGCCCTTCAAATGAAAAGTCTCATTCTAGGGAAGAGAAAAAAACTATGTATAATGACAACTCATAATTAAGCCAGTTCTGAAAAACCTGAGAAATTGCAGAAAAGAGACATTAGTATAAACAATATAAAAGCAAGTTAGCAGAGTCACTTTTGATCAGCTGAAAAAAACTAATTGTCTTAGTCTTGATGATTTTAAAAATATCTACTCAGTAATATCCTGATTGTTCTTGAGATAAATAGTACAATGGTATTTATTGAGACATCAGATTCTGTTTTATTTTTTCACTAGTAAGGCAGCTCATTAGCTCAAAACTATTTGGCAAACGTCTGATGAATACACAAGTAGTTCTCTTCTTATGTTGACTTCAGTAGCTCTCACTCCAGCTTTATTTTCCTAACCTCCAGCTCCTCCCTTCCTCCATGTAACCTCCTTCTCCACATAACTAGTTTGCTCCTGAGACGAATTTTCGCTCCGGCGCTGCTCCCCAGGTGCCTCGCTGCTCCAGGACCCGCGGGGGCACAGGAACCCGAGATTCAGCTGAGCGAGAGCCACCGCAACGTCCCCGCACCGCTCACCTGCGCAGAGGTCACGCACAGCACAGCACCTGCGCTCACCACTCAAGAGCGAAAATACTGCTGTACAAAGGTGCGACAGAGCTGCAGAAAGCGCTGCTCCGTGGCCTCCTCCAGCCGCTCTCGTGTGCCGGCAGCCGTCAGACACCGTTATTGTTGTTACCCGCACGGCCCCGAGCCAAATGCGGGGGCAGAGCCCTGTCCCGGCACCCGAAGCTCGTTCCCAGCGCCGGGCAGGCAGCCCCTGGCCAGTCCCCCTCCGAGCATCTCCCTGCCGGAAGCCCCGCACACGAGGCGCGCCCGCTCCGCGACGCGGCCGTGGGGACACCGCGCCCAGGCGGAGACCACGAGCGGCCGGCACAGCACGGCCCGGCCTCACGGGCCGGCTCACGCCCCGCACGGCCGGGGCGCACCGCAGCCCCCGCGCTCTGCCGGGGAGCGCCTGCACCGCAGGCTCCCGCTGCCGGGCGCAACCCCTCGGGCTCCGTCACCACCCAAGCCCCACCCGGCTCCCCGCCATCCCTCCGTGCCGACACCGGCAGCCGCCGCCGCCGCCGAGCCGAGCCGAGGCGCACCCGGCCCCATCGCGCCGCTCACCCAGAAAGGCTCGGAAGCGTCCGCGCTGCAGAAGCTCTCGATCCCCATGGAGCGCGGCGAGGCGACCGCGGACTCCCGCGGCAGAGCTTTCCCGTCCTTAGCTCTCCGGCCCAGCAGCGGCGGGCGGGGCCGGGCTGGCAGCGGCAGCTCGGGGCCCTGATTGGCTCCGCGTCACGGGGATGCCGAGCCCGGGCCGCCGCCACCGCCCGCGCTGCGCGGCCCCGCCTGGGCGGGCCGGGCCGGCCGGTCAGCACCGCGTGCGGCACCGCGGGTGCGCCGACAACGCCGGCCCGGGCGCGGCCCGCGGGGCACCAAGGCCTCCGCGACAGAGCGGGCGACGGGCCCAGGAGCCTCGGCCGGAGCCCGACGCGTGCCTTTATCCAACGCCGAAATGTTGGCAGCGTAGCCGGGGCGGAATCGCTGCGCCCGGAGCACCGCGGGAGCGCCCGCCTGCCCGGGTCTGCTGCCCCAGCAGCTTCCAGGGCCCTGCGCCTCGCACCCGCAGCGCACCTGCCCGCAGGGCTGGGCCGGAGCCAGCGGTGGGCATGACGGTATCGCCCTCTCCGAGGCACTGCTCCGGCCCCTGGGAACAGAGTCCCCACGTGTCCTCCGCGGAGAGACACCGCAGTGCCCCGCTGGCATCCGGGCCCCGCAGGGTCCTAGGGGAAGGCCCCAAGGAAAGCCTAAGCTCACCTTCAGATAGCTCACTACTGAGCGTGAACCAGTTGTACTGGTTTCAATGCCCTTAACTAGTTCAAGTTGACTAGCACGAACAGAACCAAAACAACTTCATCCACAACCAGTTTGCATCAAAATACGCAGTAGTTGAGCTGACTGCACAGCCCTGTGGTTGCATTGGGTTGTGTCTCACGGTGTCTTCACATCCTATTTAAAATGCACCAGTCAAATCCGCAGTCAGCTTGCCCGACTACTGTACCAGAATAGACCAGCTAGAGTATGGTGGTACATATGTAGGAATGGCATCACATGCTGCAGGAAATAGCAGGGTGGTTACATAGTACTCTACAGTAACATCTGAAATCTTTAATCACACAAACCTCAATTTAAAATGCTCTTGTCCATCCAGAGCAATCATGGTTACAAAGCTGTTAGAAAGAGACAGATCTTGTTTGTTTAACGTGTAACTCAAAAGCAGGCATTGCACGCAAAAAAAAATATATCACAGACTGCTTCTTTATTCACCTGCCCTTCCAGAGCTGCAGTTTCAGAGCTGCACTAGTGGTGGGCAGATTGTCCATCTGACTGCAATATTTCTGCTCTGCCCCCCTGGACCCCACATTCTCAGGGTGTCAGGTCGAAGAGCAGCAGCAGCTGAGTCCAGCCCGCCCAGCTCCCGTCTGCGCTGACGAACGGAGCAGAATCATCACAGAAAGATCAAACCACACATGCTGGGTGTCAGAAGTCCTCCGAGTTTGTCAGTTTAACCCATACCTTAATCCATATCATATTAAAATCTTTACAGTATTACAAGAGAACAGCTAAATGTTCAAGTATGATTCCCTTTATTTTTATATGCAAAAGACAGGAAATAAGCATGAAGTGAGGAGTGTGCAGAAAGATACATTTTTTACCCACATGTTTACTGTAAGCTAAAAGACTAACAAAATTTAAGTGTCACATTCCAAATATTTCTCTTTCCGCCCCAGACTGTCCCAATGTCACCAATCTCATGCTCCACATCAATGATGTTTCTCCTCAAAAAATTATTCTTGGATTTCCACCTCAAACTTGTTCTCTTCCAATTAATTCTATTCCCTCTTAAACCAAAACACAGTCAAAACACAGAGTAAATAATTAATGTGAGAGGAAGCCAAAGAGTTCAGAAGAAAAATGTAATAGATTCAAAATATTTTTTGTGGAGGAGAAAAACTAGAGCTGACACAAGGCCAAACTTGTAGAAAGACAGAACCAAATCTCAAAGTACCAGGAAGTCACTGAACATGGATTTCATAAACCATTGTTGTAACAGCATCTTTTAAAATACAGATTAATACAAGAAGTAGAAACTGAAATCTTGTCTGAAAAGGAGATTCCCTTGCAAGCATAAAAAAGAACAACACAAAATTCTATGTGATTTTTTTTTTTTGGTAGAATACAAATTGAAGCAGGGCACGGAACTGAAGCAGCGTGGAAAACTGCAACAACTTATCAACGAGAAATCAGGAGTGATGGAAAAGTGACTCACAAGGTAATGGAGAAGTTTGGAAGGATGCAGAGGAACATGTTTAGACTGTAAAAATACCGTAACATTAAACATACGCAGCTGTTCATCCCGGGATTCCCCCTGGGGATCCGGGCAGCAGCTCAGGGTGGCCGGGGGCAAGCACTGCTCTGACTCGCTGTCAGCGACTGCTGGGCTAAGGAAACACATTGACTTCACCACCACTTCTGACTTTCCTACATTTTATTTATTGACCTCTACCAGAGAGGCTTTGGAAGACTGTCATATAAATATTTGCTTTGAGAGGAAATGTAAAAAACAAACAAAACAAAACAATCCTAACAAACTCCCCAACCCCCACTCGTAAGCCTTGTCTTAGGCTTTACTGCCTAAGACAACTCACATTTTCCTTCAAGYCCCAGCAGACAATAGCAGATCCAGTTTGTTCACCCACACCGGCYGCATTTCCTTTGGGAAATACTTCATGCATTGACAGAATAAACACTCTTGACTCATCCCAGCAACACGGAGCACACACACAAGCCTCCAGACACGCCAGGGATCCTCAGGCTTGCAAAACACCCCGTATACAGTTACATTTTGGCAAGTCCTTTTCACTAGAAGCTCAGCTTTGGTGAGTCCTTTTAATCAACAGTACATATGTCAGAGCCTCGGTGCAGAACTCCCCCGCTGCACACATGGAAGAAATTCTCGCTCATTTTCCATGCTTCCTTCCCCGATTTTTGCCAACCTCTGAAATTACAGAAGGAGAAAGCGTGGCACGCCTGACACTCCGCCCACCTGACGGGGCTGGACAGCAGGAGACACCGAGCTGTAGCTCCACGGGCAGCACGGAGGCGCTGCTGTTGCTGGCTATTCTATCCCGGCGCGACCCGGCCCCCGGGCCGCTGGCAGCAGAGGGATCCCCCGGGGCTCCGCTCCCTGAGGGGCCGGGCGGGAGCCGCGCTGTCCCCTCAGGGATCTCCCGCCCGGCCCCGCGCTGTCCCCTCGGGGATCTCCCGCCCGGCCCCGCTCCGTTCCCTCACTGAGCTCCCACTTGGTTCCCTCAGGGCGCCCCCGGCCCCGMKCTGSTCCCTCRCGGCGCTCCCGCCGCCCGGCTCCGCGCCTGCGCAGTGCGTGCGGCGCCATCCGGGTCCCGGCGGCCATGGCGACGGTGGCGGAGCTCAAAGCAGGTCGGGGTTGCGGCCGGGATCGGGAATGTCTCGGGTCACCGGGAGGGTAGGACCGCGGATCGGCCTTCCACGGCCACCCGGATGGGTCTCAGAGCTGCCGCGGGCGCTACTGGGGCCCCCCGTCCCTTGGCGCTGCCCCCAGTSAATTGGCGCTGCTCCCCGTCATCTACCGCGGGCTGTATACTTCAGTATACTTCAGTATTGGTGCAGTAACATCCTGTTTCTTTAATTGCCAAAACGTATGTTTGCGACTAAAAAAAAAAAAAAAAATTTGTATTTGTGACTTTTCTGGAGGCTGAATTTTATCTGGGACGTGCCTGGCCTGGTGGGTCCTGGCACGTGCACAGGTGCCGATACCTTATCGCTGTGGCGCTGGCACACGCCACAACTCTGTTTGTATCGGGCCTAATTAATGCTAATTAATGCTGCTTGAATGCGTTTGGCTTCAAAATAACGCGCCTTTGTATGGTGGTAGTTCTAAAGGACACACTGGAAAAAAGAGGAGCTCTTGCCCAAATCAAAGCGAGGATCAGAGCTGAGGTGTTCAATGCCCTGGATGACCAGAGCGAGCCGCGGCCCACGCTGTCCCGGGAGAACCTGCTGATCAATGAGCTCATTCGGGAGTACCTGGAGTACAACAAGTATAAATACTCAGCATCTGTTCTGACGGCAGGTATTGGCCATGAGTTTGTGTCATTGCTGCAATAGTAATCAGTGATTRTTTGGTTGAATAATTCCATTGATATTATGGAATCAGTAAGTGTGACAAGCTGCATAATCTTGTCTTCCCTTGGGAATTAACAGGGTGCAAACAACCTCTCCACAGCTCTACTTGCAGCATTAAGCCAAATCACTCCATTCCTTTTCAAGAAAACTTACTCTCTTCTCCTTTATTTACCCTTGAGGTGAATTGTTTGACACAGTAGTTGATGCAAGGGCAAGAAAACTTGATAACACCCTGCAAACTCAAATTTCTTGACGTGCCTGAGAGTAGTAGTTTAGAGAAAGACTTGTTTGTCTGATTAATTTATCTTTATACTGTAAAATTTCTTTAATATTTTTCTTAGATTCTTTAGGAGTGAAGACAAAAACTGTAATGTGCTATCATAAATTATACCTGTATGAATCATTAATGCCTAAGTGAGTTCCCTGAATTACAATACACTGTTAGTTATT
Source organism: Cardinalis cardinalis (assembly GCA_014549065.1). NCBI lineage: Eukaryota > Metazoa > Chordata > Aves > Passeriformes > Cardinalidae > Cardinalis > Cardinalis cardinalis. Next base: position 1,952,937 of record JACDOX010000085.1, on the reverse strand, counting down.
AATAGTCTAAAAGGGAGGTGTGGGCTCTCATGATCTTTTGAAGTCTTCCATCAATTGGTGACATTTTTCTTACCAGTCTTAAGATTCAGGGATTTTGTTTTCCAGAATCCGGCCAGCCTGAAGTGCCCTTGGATAGACAATTTCTTGCCAAAGAGCTGAATATAGTTGAAGATGCAAGTGGAAAATCAGTGTAAGGAGGAATTTTGGAATGCACAGTATATTCTATATTCTGTATGCCAGTATGTTTTTCTCTTTAGTGTATTTATAAAACACATATAGATGTTCTCACCAGTTAAAATGTGGTTGATCTCACACATGTTCTCAAATGCTGGATTCAGCTTCAGGATGCCAAACATGAGGCCATGTTCAGACATACTCCAAACTAACACTGCATTCTGCCAACACTGTGGCATTCTCCAGAGAGTGCCCTTGTGCACCAAAACACAACCCTYTTACCAGTACATTCTGCTTTCTACAGAAAGCAGATCTGCTCTTTGCATATCTTTGAGTTGCTGTGTGGAGCAATAGAAAAATTACTGTGAGATCAGATATAAAATCAGAGTGCTGCAATAAAAGTGCATTAATGACCTGAGGCTGAGGCAGGTTCAGACACGTTCAGCATTCTCTGTGCTTGTGCTGTCTGAACCTGTCAGTGCTTAGGAAGAGCCAGGTTTGAGGTGTGCCATGGTGGACTGGCACACCAAAGTCTGATCTGTTGTGAGTGTGTGGATCCCTCTGATCCATGGCTGAGAATGTGGAGCTGTGCTCCTGTGCTGAACACACTCCAGTTCTTCACCTGCCAGGGGAGCTGAAGTTCAGTGGGGAGTGTCTCTTAGTCTGAGCTTTTTAGGGCAGTGTCRGTGCTCAGGGGGAGCTTAGGTCTATGCTTATTTATGTAATGGTACTTGGATGTGTTTTAAGTCATTAAAGACATATGTACATATCGTAGAAGTAAATGTGAAGATCTAAGAAGGGTGTATTTTTAATGCTCAGTATTTGATAGACTTTACAGACTACTGTTGAATTTYTCCTTTAAGCAGACCACTCCTGTATGGAATTCTCTCTCATTTCTTACATGGTGGTAAAGAAGAAAGTACCCAGAATATCCTTCCAAAAGTGTCCTTGCTGAATTATCCAAAGCAKAACCTTGGCAAACCACTTGCTGAGAGAAATCAAAAAGGTGTGTGCAATGTTATTTTTGCAGAACTTTTACCTGTGACCAGATTTCCTATACCCTGGATATGTTTGTAATAGCATAACCATGCAGCTGGACACTGTGTACCTCCTTCTCTATGCAAGGAGTGCTTTCATCTGACACCAGATGCCTTCTCCCTAAAAGTTCAGCTGGCCAAATTGTGCTCCCTTATATTAATACAAACCTGAAAAGGGTCAGCTAGAGACAGTCTCACTATGCTGGGAATTCAACACAACATTTTAACCTAAATTCTCAATAAAATGTATTAAATAGTGGGCATATCTCTGTTTCTTATCTGGTCTAACCTAATTTCTCTATAGAAAGTTCTTAACTCTTTAGCTGTCCATTCTTTCCATGGGCATAAACCTTTTCTGAGAACATAATTCAGATCCTTTTTGCCACAAGAGCTTATGCCCAAAGTTCATTGCTCTACAGTAAACACTGCTAAATCTCACTTGCCTTTTCTGGTCTGCTTTTGGACTGCTTACAATGAATACCACCTAAGCTAGAGAATGAAGAGGTTCATTGGCCCAGCTTTTTCCTTCAAAGAGCCTGCTGGGCATATTGCTTCATTTTTTACTGTGGAAATTTATTACTCTCTGTTAATACTATGAACTGTTTKGTTTGTATCCAAAAATTTCAAAAGTGTGAAGCCTGAGATTTTACTGACATCTAAAAAGGGTGAGAAGTACTAACAGTTTTTYAACAGTTAATTCATTGAGACAATGATGTTTTTCTTCTGCCAGAAGAGGGGGCTGAAGAAACAAAATTTTCATAGCAAAACTACTATAAATTACCTCTTTGTTAGAAAACAATTATTCCTATCAGAAATTCTTCATTTTTAAAACAAACTGAGTGTATAGGAGAATTGTTTTTAAAGTAAGTTTTGTTTCTGGGGACTCCGCAGGGTCACCCTGCCCTCTTGACTCCAATATAACTTCACATGGAGATTTAATTGGTTACTGTTAGTTACAGAACTCAGGATCAATCATAAGACACAACAGCACATTGCTTTTTTTAGAACTAAACAAAAACATAAAAGTTTTAAGTCTTTGAACCTTTAAGTAAATATATTCTGAATTTAYTTTCTGCATGTGTTTGAGGAGTATGTTAGTAGAGACCCAAAGGCAGTGGGTTTAAAATACTAATTATCCTATTCTTGTCATTAGGCTGCATATTCATAAACTCAACCTGCCAAGTCTCTTATTTAACATCTAACCTGCTTTTCACTTTAGAAATTATCTTGTTTATTTCGATACATGAGTATCCCAGCAGACTGTGATCCTGAGAAAAGGTGTGAAATGTGGTGTTTCTTTACCTCATTCATACAGTTGAGTTGCACATTGTCTGAAATCTACTCTAAGTAATATAAAGCTTCTATCTCCTACAGCTGCATGGAAACATTTTTCTGTAAAATTTCCTAAATTCCCTATGATGATATTGTGCATCAAAGTTGGTAATAGTAGAAGATAACAGACCTTGGAGCTCCAGATCATGAGAATATTTTTGTCTGTGTTTAATTTTCAGACAGAATTCCAGAACCAGGAAGGATGGCTGGCACRAGCATGGAAGAGCCTCTTATTTTACAAAGTATAAAGAGATGATATCTTTCATTTTCTAATTTCTCATTTCAAGGTCTGTCACATTTAATTTAGGACATTCTTCATTGCACACATTTCTCCAATAAATCCAGTGGGACCATTTTAGGTTGTAACATCTACTCATGAGACAGGATGACAAGGTCATGCTTGCTGTCAATTTTCAAAATGCTAGCAAAGCTCTCTTTCACCAGTGCTGATAGAAGGAAGACTGTATAGGGACTCACATTAGTGAATCCTGTGTCTAAAATTGCACCTGAATATACTGAGTTTATCCAATAATTTTTTATATAATAACTTRTAATTCTTACATTTATATCTTTGTGTGKTTTTYCTGTGTTTCTGAATAAAAATTTTCAGTTTTATTCCATGTGGTATTTTGAGAGTGTTCAAACTAAACATTTTAATCATTCTTTTTAAAAAGAAGCTGCAACTTTCAGATAAGTAAGGGAAAAGAAATTCTAATAGAAAAATTGAAGTGATTTAGAGGGATAGTTGTTTTTAATTCTCCAGAAATGGGGACTATATTTATCTTCATTCCAGCAAACAAACAAGGGTAAGTTTTTTCCATCTGGAGTTGCTATAAATTGTGCAGTGTAACACTGGGTATATGGGAGGCAAAGGAACTTCTGGGGTTTTTTCCCAAACACCATGAAACTCTAAGCTGGGCAAAGCTAAAAATAAAGTTGATAGTAGATTACTGATTCCCAGAACTCTTTTTTAGCTGAAGTATTTACATGTTTTGAAATGGTAATTTATTTTAAAAGCCAAACTTGCAGGGGTACATAAAAAATAACATCTATTTTTTTCGCTTCTCATTTTAACAAAATGCATAAATTTTAAATATGTCCAGTGGTACTGAAAGGAGTTTTGTATAAATAAATCTCTAGAGACAGGTCCTTAAAAACCTTCATTGTTAGATAAATGGTATAGTGGAGGAGGGAAGAGAGGAGGAGAACCTGCAGTTTGTGAAGTTGCAAGGACCCTAAGTTGTGAATTTCACACTGAAATTCTGCATTTATCTTGATTTGACCCAGTTAGCATTGCAGGGATACTTTTTACTTCTCCCAGCAGCCTGTACTCTAATGTGGGATTGCAGAGAGGCTGCAGTTCCATCTGAAGCCTCAGCAGTGAGCTCATCTCCTCCGTGTGACTGGCAGTGCTGGCAGCTCCTCCTTGGCTGATTTGTGAGTGTCTCAGGAGTGCTGCCAGGAGGGGAGGAYGTGTGTTTGCAAATAAATCTCAATCAAATCCATCCCTAAGTCCCCTGCAGCAGTGGCAGCTGACCACTGGATCAGGCAAGGCACTCTCTGTGTGCTCTGTGCTCACACCTCTGTCACCTTCAGCTGATGGGCTGAGGAGCCATCCCTGAATTTTTCATTGATTTGCTGGAAGTTCAGTGCTAGACCTGTGTTTTTCCATGAAGCAGTGGATCAAATTGTTATGTGTATTTGGATTCTGAATTGTCTTTTCAAGGGCAAAGAAAAAGGCTCTGAAAACACAAAAGCTYAAACCTTCTCTGCTATGCAAATGTTTCAGTGTAACCAAAGCCACTGCTTCTGCTTTCTGTCTTGCCACCATAGATCATTCAGGTGCTGCCCAGGTGCCATGGAGCTCCCTGGGAAATTAATTTTTGGTGGTAGAAGTTAAAAAAAAAAATTGCCCAGGCTGAAGAAGGCAAAGGGAGGTTTGGTACTTGCCCTTTCCCAAGCATACAGCTCAGCAGGCTCCTCTCCACAGTCAGGACAGCAGAGGCTGCTACAAGGGCATCCTTCACTGAGCTTTGAGGTGAAGATGTGTATCTCAAATCAGAGACAAAATACATTTGAAACAAAGGGAATCTTTGGACTCTTTTCTGTGGGGATTCACCCATTGTACAGACACTGTGCTGGACAGTGGGTGGAATTTGGCCTGTTTGTTCTGGGTGTAACTTGAATTTCATCTAATTCTCCAATACCCTCASAGCCCACATCTGGGGGTTAGAAACAATCTCTTGTTTCAAAGTATAATCATTGTACAAGCAAAGTAAAGGCAAATTAAAATGTATTTCCAGTGATGTTTATTTACAACAAAGCTTTGAAATATGTCTATGAAAATATACTCGTCTAATAATATTATTAATCATCTAGCATTTATCTTGTCAGTACATTAAATATGAGAGTATCTTTCAAGATGCTGACATTCAGCAAGTCTTATGACTGCCTGTCTTGTTACTGGGTGAAGAGGAATTGCAAAATCTTTTCCACATGGATGCATATAGCATTCCATAAAATTTTAATATGAGATCAATATTTAGATCAAAATATTTCACAGTCCTAGAGTCACAGGTTCAGGTTTTAGAAGAAATTGCCAYCTAGGTGAGCATACACAAAAATTATTTTCTTAACTTCAGAAGTTGCATAATTACAGCCTGGGATRTCTTGTATTAACTGCCCTTATTCTTTCTACTGACAACAGAAAATGAAAAAATAAAAAAGATACAAGCATATAGTAGTTTAGGGTCTTTAAACAGCAAAATGCATTTGTGAGTTTTGTTGGAGATTGAATGTTAACCAAGAGCGTTATGGAGGGAATGCCATTAAAAGAGGCTGTTTGTTGTCTAAGCACATTATCACAAGTGAAGGTGACAAGGAGCCAGTGAGGTCTGGTGTGGATATCAGATCTGGAAGGCACTTTGGAAGAACTTAACCTACAAGTTTTAAAAATAAAAAAATTCTTCAAGACCAAATTTTTGCTCTCCCCTCAAAGGAGAGCAGACTGTGTCTCTCGACTGCAGGGCAGCCGTGCTGTTTGAGAGGTTTTAGTTTCTGTCCTGCACAGAGGAGATTTTTTGAAGCTTTATCAGCTCCCGMTGAGGAGTCAGTTACATTTTCCTTCCTGAGCACCCCCATGTCAGGCTCCCAATCTCGGTGTCACTGGATCAGTTTTCCGGAGGACTGATAGCCTGGGGTAATCACGCTTAGGAAAAGAAACCCCGAAAGGTTTGTTCACACTTGCAAACACACCCTTTCAGCAGCAGCTGATTCTGACCTGCTCTGTGCACTTCACACACTTCACCTGACACCTGCAGCAGCGTGAAGCACAAGCACCAAGCAGTTGGTGAGTGCTTTCCCTCATCAGGCTGTTCTCAAGATTGATTGTCCTGGCTTGGACACAAACTGTCCCTCCTGCTGCAAGGGCACAGGTTGACACAGGGAGTAATCCACCAGTACAATTACCTGTTCTAATTACATTTGTCATCTCAGAGAAACATGGCTGGTAAAACTTGAGTAAAAATATTTTTAAACAAAACAGAAAGATATTACCTGATGCTTTATTTAACAAACCAAAATCATCATCTGTGCTTTTCTTTTTTCCCCTCTCTTGTGTTCAGGTTACATCATCATCAGGTAAGGCAGCTAAAAGTTCACTTCTTTCCTTCTTGGGTCCTCTTTCTTTTCCCCAAGTACAATATTTACTGTGCAAATTCAGTAAGGAGGTATTTAAGGGAAGGCCACTTAATATTTTATTTTTTTCTAGAAAACTAATTAAAGCAAATAAATAAATCAAGGGGGTTTAAACAAAGCTTATTTTCTTGTCACAAACTCATCATCCTCTGGAAATCCACAGTTTTCATTTAGGGGCAACTTTGGTTTAAAGCAAACACCACAACTTTCAGGAACCCCCAGGCAGGCTGTCAGATTAGTAAATTCTTACGTTAGCTTTTAAGTGAAGGGTGGAAGCCATGCTTAAACTCATCAATTCCTACCCCACATGGCTTGAGAGTGCAACTCTTTCAGTCCCAGCAGTAAGCAGTAATATTTTTTTTGGACTTTCCAGCTCCATTTAATGTCACATCATATATCACCCTCCAGCACTGCTGCTGTTAAACTCCCTCCTCGGGCAGCAAGCCTGCGTGTGCAGGGGTTTGCAGACCAGCCAGAATAATTTCCACTCCTTTTTAAGCTACTATTATAATGTGTCTGCTTTTGTGAAAGAGCTGCATGTGTTTAAAAGGAACTTCTTAGAATAACTTTGATGAATGTTAAAATGATCATGCTTTTCAGAGGATTCCCTTGCATTTCATTGTGTTTCTAATTAAAAGCTAAGTTTGCAATCAAGAAACTGCAGGGGAAAAAAGTAAGATAGGGGGAACTACCCTGCCTGTGAGGAACATTTGGCTAACAAGGACAAGCTTCTTGGATTTATGTGGTGGTGATCATTTCCCTGGCTTTGCTCCAACAAAGTCACACATGCACAGGTCTGATATGGTGCTGCTGGGTCCTGGAAGGTTCTGCATGGCTCCATGGCAGCCCCACACCTCTGCAAACACCAACCCTTCCTCTGGCAGGACAGTCTGTGACCTCTGGGACTGTGTCACTGCCCTGGCAAATCTGGTCTTCTCTAGCTGAGGCCCAAACTTGACCCTGCATCTGATATTTCTGAAATGTTGCAGAGCAGAAACCCCAGGGCTCTTTCCCTCTCTCCTCTTYGTCCAAATTCTTTCACCACTGGCCAGAACTAGAAGAAGGGGCTACAGGTCTATCACACCTGCAAGTTCCTGACCCAGTGACAGCAGAGGTTTTCAGCCCAGCCTCCCCTCATAGGTATTTTTTTAAGATGGTGAGACCAATATGAGCCCCATCCATCTTCCCCAGGAGGGTTTATTTTCCAGAGAAGACGGAGCTGTTGATGTTAAGAGAAATAATTTCACTCAGGCCTGTGCTCTGATCCTTTGGGTATACACCATATTTAGTCTGTTGCTGAGAGGGGGTTGTTTCGGTATTTTGTATTTGGCACGTCGATGGGAATTCCTAGAGGATCCTAGCTTTCCCTTTTTGGGATATCTCCATCCACAGGTCCTACTGCACAAGGCTGTTGGCTACTAGGGGAGGAAGGAGGGGGGACAGCCGGGACTGAAGGTTTGGGGGGTGTGAGGAAGGTTTGATGAGGACCAGAGCAGTCCCTAACCCCTGCAGGTCTGGCTCCCAGCAGCCTGTCCCGCTCCTGCTGCCAGCACACGGTGCTGCTCCCTGTTCTGTGTGTGCCCCCCCAGCTCCTCACCACTTCTCTTCTACATTTACGGGCTCAGGGAGATATTTCTAGGTATTTCTTATTTATGAACAAGTATTTACAGTCCTTTCTCAAGAACTGAGCTGCACACTGGAAAGAAACTTTGGCAAATCTGCTGGGAAGGTGGCAAACAACCCTCTCGTTTCCCAGGGGCAAAAGAGGCTTAAACCAGCCCCAGGCTCCAAAAGTCATATAAACACAGAGAGACCCAGAGCCACAGTCCTGCTGTGTTAGGAACAACCCTCTTTGCCCAAGCAACTCCTAAACTCAGARACTTAGCTCCAACAAAATGCACTGACAGTGGGTAGGACCCATCCTGTGCCACACGGGCCATGACCTGTCCTTTGCCCTTCTAGGCACAGGGCCATGAGGGGCACAGAGACTGCCAAGGCAGGAAGGAGTTAAAGGTCCATCTGCTTTGTCAAACAGCAGGGAAAAAGGGTGAAACCCTGAACTTGTGACTTAGGGGCACCCCTTTCATACATCTTTTTGAAAGCCAGAACCAGCTYGCCTCCCTAAAAAGTGGTTCAGAGCAGGGGCCACAGCCCAGGGTTAGGCCCTGCTGGGAACGAGCTCCTTGGCTCAGGCTGTGCTTTTTAAGCCAGGTACCAAAAGGATTTTCCAGCAGGACGTGGTTTCCAGGGCCCCTCCCCACTGACAAGATTCTCCTCCTCTATATAGGGAGGCTGCAAAGGCAGCAAGGACTGGGCTGTCCCGGCTGGTGGCTGTGTCTGCAACTCACTCTGCTCCCCCCAYTGGACACCTGTGAGTACCAGGGGGGCCAGGTCCCTGCTGGGGACAGGGCTGGGGGCTCACACGCTTTGGGAGGGGGACTCTGCCAAGTTAACTCTTACTCTGCTCTGCAAACACATCCAGAGCATTAACCTGGGGATGGGAACAGATGTGCTCGGGCCATTCGTCCTGGTTTGTGTTGCTGCTTGGGTTCTGCTTAAAATGCATAGGCTCTGTGCATGCTGACAGAGGGCACAGGTGTTCTAGCCTGCCTCAGGTCACTGCTGGCACTGCCATTGCTGRGTCGAGCCTGAGAGACACCAGAAAGGCTGCAAGGAAGGAGTCCCAAGRTGCAGGGCAGTGCAGGTGGTCCCGGCAGCTGCTGCAGGTAACCATCACTTGTGCATTTGGGAATGAAAAWCCTGAGCTGCTGAGGTTCCTAACCTCTCAGTCCTAATAAAAAACTGCTGAAAGAAAGTGCAACCAAATAAAATAATCAGYTCATCAGTAACTTGTTCTTTAAAGAGGAAAAATGCTTAAAAATTAGAATCACTTTAACAGAAATGCCTCAGCATTACATATGTATGTTTTTAATACACTGGGAACAAATTTGAAGCAAAACTAATCTGACAATTTACTGRACTACAGTAATTTCAAAGGTGATATGCCTTTTTAAAAATGGAAAATAAAGCAACAAACTTCTAAGAAAATCTCGTTAGTAAATTAAAACGACAGTAGATGGCAGTGCAGAAAGCAGCTTCAGCACCATCCCACAGGCTCACGGGCTTCTCTCATCTATATGTGTGTGTGTGTCTGTGTGCATGCACACCTATAAAATGCTGATATTTCTGTGAAAGGCATATATGTTTGCATAATTAAAAAGCCTCATGAGATATTTTCAATATAAGAGAAATCAGAAGGCTTGTCATTATCTAATACATCCATACTAGTAAAACCTTTTCTACACTACACTTGTTGAAAGACAAGCCCACCTTGCCCTTCTCTCCCAGCTTTGCCCTGGCAGGCAGTYTGCAGCAGGATTGTGTGGATGGACTGACTGGCTGAACTCCCCAGGCCCCCCCTTCCCTCAAGCCTCTCAGGCAGGGCTGTGCTGATGAACCCCCCAAGAGCAAAGCTCTGATTAAATTGTCACTTCAGTTTAGTGCCCAATTCTGCCCTGGCCATGTTCACTTGGATGTAAACAATGAATTTTATTATCTCATTTGCAATTGACACACTAGTCCCTAAAAGGTATTTGTTTTGAATTTGTTATCGTTACATTTTTGTGGAACGGGGAGTATTGAGCAGAACATCTCCATAAAAGGCAGTGTGGGGATGTATGCAGAGATCCCAATGCTTTGGAAATCACAGACTTATTAGTTGCAAATCTGATGGCTTTTAAGTGTGTTAATTTCAGGAGAAGCCAAGAGCTAGAGACAGCTTTCCAACTTGTGCAAAGTCCAGTTAAATTATGGATTATTTGTGAATTATAATCAATATACAGAATTTTATTTAGTTAATAGAATGACATTAAAAGAATTTGAAAYAGCAGGTATTTTCCAGATAAAGGGAATCTATCCCTTTTTTCCCCTCTTTTCTGATTTTTATGGTTTATAACACTGGCAATAACTAGGGCCAATTTCTTTTGAAAATTAGAAAATTAATCAAGTGTTTAGTCAGAGTTATGTAGTAAATCACATTAAAAAGGTGAGATARTGTTATTATAAAATGAGGCACTTACAGAGAATTTGATTGAAGTATATGGAGAATGCATTACCAAAAWAAGGTGAAAGGCTGGGAGGGATTGATAGCAGTGCTCGTGATAAAGCTGCCAATGCTGGGGAATTCCAGTTGCTAAATGAAGGTCACAATGTCAGGATTCACCCCTAGATTATCTTTTGATTATCTTTTTTTCCAGGCAGAGCTCAGTTGGATGATTCAGTTAAGTCTTGGAAAAGTTAAAGATAAGGAAACTGGAAATATCATAGTCAAGAATTACTGTAGCCCAAGAAATGCAGTTTGAGTCGAGAGCAGGTTACTGCTACACTCTTCCATCAGAAACTACTCCTGAGAGCAGGACTTAGTTTTTGAAAATAATTGGTTCTATGTTCCTCTGTTGCAATAATTATTCCCTGTACAGATGTGATAAGGCTTTATATTGACCTGCACATCCTGCAGAGGAAGGGAGAAGTATCCTTTATCTTTTCCTTAGGGGAAAAGTAGTCTCTCCAAGCTCTGACTCAGGAGGCAATTCTGCTTGGCCAATAACCTTTTAATTAAAGTGAACTTCCTGGGAATATTTATATTTCATTCTTGAAATAATATACTCAGGATAAACTAGTTATAGAGACAGCRTTCAGCTTCTGTCATTACCATGGAAAGAGAAAGGACAGGCAGATATCTCCATAGTGGGACAGCAGACAGAGGAAGAGCTGTGGAAGTATCCATGTATGTTTGTGTGTTAGACAAGTACAACAAATGGGTCAGGTTAGGTGTAATTTAGCACAATTCTAAARCAAGAAACTTCACATCAATAGTATTTTTGTGATTGCTTTTCATCCTCCCACTCTCAGGATAACTCCCCTCTGGGTATGAAGTGTACTCTTGTGCATGGTTTGGGCTAAATGGATGAGAACCTCCTACCACCTCTTGCACATGGACTGGGGTCTCCATTTCTCTCAGCCAGTCSTATGGGTGAAACCCAGGAACTGGCTGAAGGGTCAATTGTGCCTTCCCAGGGAATGTTCTCAGCAGGCTGTAAGGAGCCTCTCCCCTTGGCCCATACTCCCAGTATCAATCAGTGCAGTCTTGATCAGAGATGGACCAGAAGATATAGTGCCAATTATTAATCAGAAAGCTTCAGCATCTCATTAGCAGCTCATTAGTCCTCACTAGGACAAATTTAGTTGAGTTTKTGGAGCTTATATTCTACCCTTTTCATTCAGATCGAAGACCTTCCTTTATAATGAAATGAATAGTGCACATTAATAAATAAATTCAATTATTAATAGCCATTAATCCACACTTCATAACTGCATATCCCTTTTTACTGCACTGATACTCAGAAGCTGCTAAAACTTTATCCTTAGATTCCAGAGGTTCAGTCATGAAAAGTTCTTTTCACATAAATCCATGTTTTCTCCTCATTGTGTTTCAGAGTAGTTCTGGGATCCAGTTCAGACTGTCTATTCACTAGTTCTTGTAGGGCATCTATTCTTACCTTATTCAAACTAGTCCTAGTGTTTGGATCTAGGGAATAAGAACCTGTATTTCCAAGTTCTGGAGTTCTTTCCACCTTATATACCTTCCAAATGGATCTTGYTTTGAAAAGGATTGAATTTAAGACTTTCTTCACCTGTACATACAGGAAGAAGTAGGAGAATACAGGAAGAAGTAGTCAAATACAGACAGACCAGCTCTGAGTTTCATGCTAGAATCTGTGGAAGATGCTTTTGACTTAGCCTGTAACAAAGAAAGAAACTTTTCCTTGGTCCTTGGGCAACAGAACAGACAAACCTCTGGGATGTCCCACTGTGACATGCTTTGTAACAGGCCAAGAGTTTTAGCTACAATTGGGTTTTTGAAGTGGATGGTCAGAATTTGGCAGTTTGATTTCCATCATCATTTTCTGTGAGCAGCCTCAGAATAGCAGGATTTCACCCCATGAAGCTCAGCTCTGCAATTCAGTCTCACTTTTGGTGTTTCTGAGAGCAGTACCTGATTCCTATTGACATAAAAGTGCTGTCACCTGGCATTTAGCCTCAGGCAGCACTATCCAACCTTTCTGCTGCTTTAGCATGGCCATGGAGCTCTCTTCTGGCCATAGGATGGGCTGAAATCCCTGTCTCCACTGCTGCAGCAGTTCCTGCCGTGCTGCTGGGGCAGTGGGGTGGAGAACATGCCTTGCCTGTTGCCACAGCAGTGGGAGAGGCCAGGGCAGCCCCTGCTGCCCCCTGAGCCCTGTGAGCTGCAGCTCTGGGATGGGCAGAGCTTCCATGGCTCCCCTGTGAGCAGCTTCCCCCCGCAGCCGCCAGCTGGAGAGCTCAGCAGGAGAGAATACCATCTCCATTATTGGAACTGTGCAGCTCTACCAGCCCTCTTGGCAGCCAGGGAGCATTTTCTGCCTTAATCCACACAGAGGTCAAATAGTTTCCTCTTGCTCTCTTCCAAGAATCTCCTGGGAGTGAGCAGAGGGACACATCCTACAGATGCTCCCTCGCAGAGCCTCGACAGCGAGGAGCGCTGCTCAGGGGCCAGTGGCACTGCACAGGCTCTCCCTCACACATTGATTGCACCTTCATGGATTATCTGGGCAAATTTTCCTCTTTGGGATTTCCAGGCAAGGCTCTAGAACAAGCACATTTAGCTTTTTGCCGTTTTGGGTTTTGGGGGTTTTTTTGTTTTTGTTTTTTTTAAGACAAGACAATTGTCGCAGGAGTTTAAAAGAGCTGGGGCATCTAATTTCCACTGGATATCAGTGGGTTATCACCTAACCTTCTTAGGCACCTCTAAAAATCCTAGTTTTGTTTTTAAGCTTTATGTCACCTTCCACATGATCCATGTTTCCTTCTCAGATCCCTCATACAGTGTGGCCTTGCATAAAATCCTTAATCTGTGGGAAGGCTTCAGGGACAAATATTTGGAAAGGAAGCTCTGGTACTCCCAGAGCACAGTGTGTCCATTTGGCTACATACCACAGAGCTTGGTCGTTACAAATATTGTCCTGCTTATGGGTTGACTGCTGACATCTTTAGCAGTCAGTTCTCCAAGCTCCCTCCAGATTAATGTTTTTTTGAATGCTGTAAATATTAAACTCATTCTCAATAAGGAAATGAAACAGCCTGTCTCCTAGAGATGTTTTTCTTGGGCACACACTCTTTTAGCTCCTCCCCAGCTCTCCTCTCTGCTCCACTGCACAGCAGGTTTCCCAACCAGCACACTCTTTCTGCCCTGGAGCAAACCACAAATCCTCTGTGTCCTCCATCCTGCATTTAGACCTGTGCTCCCATGGGATGGAGCAGAGCACTTACAAAGCTCCAGCACTATCAGCACTGATCTTGCAGCCGCATCCAAACTTCAGTGGCAGAGCAGGAGAGCAGCTCCCTGCTGTCTCAGCACCATGCAAAGCAGCCTAAACTCTCCCTGGCTCTCACCTATGGGCCAGATACATCCAGCTGCTTTATCCATGTGCAACTGCATGGCATAGCTGCATCATCCTTCCAGTCAGAGTTCAGAGTATCTTTTAGCTGAGGCAATTCCAGGCTTATTCCATTTCTTCTCTCTCATGTGATGGACATTTACCCTTCAGGAATGATCAGCTCCTACTGTCTGACCCATGGGGTGGAGCTAACTCTRAATTACTTCTCCTTCACCAGCAGTATTGGCAACAACATTTTTTTGCTTTTTCTGTTGACCTTGTCTTAATCTTACTCTTCTCCAAATTAAACATTATTAAGTGATTGGAAATAGTCCTTTGCAAGAAAGACTCATTTCTGTCCTTGCTGGAACACAGCCTGGGAATCACCCTTCTAATGTTTATTTCATTATTGCACTGATATTTCAGTATGCACCCAACAGCATTTGGGTGATTRGAAATTTTGTGTTTGTCTGAATTCAATTAACTTTGTGATGGGCAAGAACTGAGGCTGCAGGAAGGTGTTCAGCTGGTGGCCCTGGTGCAGTTCTGACTGTCTCATTGCACAGGCACTAAGTATCCAGGTGGAAATGTGAGATATGACACAGGACCTATAGTGCTTTGGACCTACTGCATGGCAGATTTGACAAATGTGTTTTGTCTGGAACACCTCCACATTTGCCTTCCTTTATCCCTTTAAAGCAGAATATTTTGCTTCCTCAACAGGTGTCTGCTGAGTCAAAATGGCTCAAAAACCTCTCAGCGATGATGAGAAATTCCTCTTTGTGGACAAAAACTTCATCAACAACCCACTTGCCCAGGCTGACTGGTCAGCAAAGAAACTGGTTTGGATTCCATCAGAGAAACATGGATTTGAAGCAGCAAGTATCAAGGAAGAGAAAGGGGATGAGGTGGTAGTTGAACTGGCAGAAAATGGAAAGAAAGTGACACTGAGCAAGGATGACATCCAGAAGATGAACCCTCCAAAGTTCTCCAAAGTGGAGGACATGGCAGAGCTGACTTGCCTCAATGAAGCTTCAGTGCTGCACAATCTAAGGGAGAGATACTTCTCAGGTCTAATTTATGTGAGTAAACCCAAASCCACACAGAGCATTCCCCATTGCATGTGACCACATCCCATGGACAGCGAGGTGGATCCCAGCCCCTGTCTGGGATATGGGCCTTGTAACACTGCCATGCAACTACTAACCCTCAGCAATGGCATCCTAACCCAAAAATGTTCTAAATTCACTTTATTCCCCATGATTCTCCTGCTTCTTTGATAATTGCTTCTTTACTTAAATAATTTAAAACACATGAAGCTTTCTTCCACAAAATTTACAGATTCCAAAAGAATATTGTTGGCTTGGAAAGTACTCTCTGACAGGGGAAGAAAATCTGAATCCTGCTGTTTGAGGAAAAAAAATTGAGAGAGACTTTAAAATTAATTCAATGTAAACCTAAACAATTTTCCAGTAACTTGCAAAAAGAGCAGAAAAGGCAAATCATGCAGTTTTTCTCAGGCAAAACTCCTACTGAAAGGCAGCTGAAGAGTTCTGGTTTGGTGGTGCTGGAGTTAAACCTTTTGTGTGGATAAAGGGACAAACCCACTGGAATTCAGGCAAGAGTGCTTGCATGTACCAGAATGTCCCTGAAGCAAAGTCAGGCATCCACTAAACCTTATTGTCCCTCATGTTGATCAAGTTACAGATCAGACAAGCCTGGACAAATTATAATTTCTCTATGTTCATGTGACTTATGACAAGATTATTCTGTCTTTCAGTCTTCACAAGTACGTGAACACACAAACATTTTGATATTGATAACCCTGTAATCTATCCMCATCAACAGTTAGCAAACAGCACAGTAAGAAAGCCCAAAACTTTTCCAAGGAATTTAGCTGTTGTCTTTGATTTTACATGAAGGATCCCTCTGCTGTGCAGCAGAAGTTATCTACAGTTACAATCTATGAAAATTTTACTTACGTGACAGACCACTGATGAGTGAAAGAAAGCACAGARCTTAAGCAGAAACAGTAGTCAAGGTCTTATTACTAATATTCACAGAATTCACAGAATTACTAGGWTGGAAGACCTTAAAGATTACTAATATGAGGAATGCTAAATTGAAAAGTAGGAAATTAAGCAAAAAGCAAGATAGTTATATGGACTACAATAAAGAAACTGCTTATTTGTTATGTGTAACTTCAAAGAGCTAAGCTCTAGATCTGTCCTTCAGGAATGTACTAAAATGCACATTATCAAGTTCCTGAAAGCTAGAGTTGCCATCTTTTCATTATTTGAATTTATTGGATTTTAGRTTTGCAGGTGAACACGTGAACCCATGTGCTATTATATCAGAACATGCAGCCTTAATGATTAAAATAGACTTTTTCTGAAAGTGTTCTGCATTGTTGCAAGAATTAAAAGAATTAGTAGAAGGTTAGTGGGATAAAATGGGGGATTGGGTATTTGTTGTTGTTCYCAGCAACACTCTGCATAGCTCCAGGGTTTCCATTATGTTTACTTTATAGATATTTCACTTTCTACAAAAAGAGGAAATTAATTTCCAAGAGTGGACAATGCAATTAGAAATCAAAGAGTTCTTCATAGAGGCAAAAATGGAAGTGTACTTGAAATTAAGATTTCTTTCTCAAGAGACTAAATTTTAAGATGGTAAAAATTTCAAAGACATTAATTTGACTTAYAGTGCAACAAGTTATTTGTATTTTCAGTATGCAAAACCTGCTTGAAACTGCCCATCTTTACACAGTGCTGYCCTACTAGATGCTGCCATACCTTTTTAAAAACAGAGGGGGCCTCTAAAGAGAATGCGAGTGTCACCCACTTGCAAAACTAACTGTAAACAACCATCTCCTGACTTTGCCATGCATTGCCTAATTTGCATCCCTTGGAGTCCCACATATTCAAAAAAATAATGACCTCAGCATTTTTCTCTCCAGAGCATCATTGATGCAAATGGAGATTCCCAAATCTGCTAAAAAAAAAAAATCCAGCTGGAAAAAGAAATCATCTCCCCCTTGCATTTACATTAAATAATATTAAATAAAAAGATTCAGTGCAGAAATTCACAGGGTGAAGAAAAACACCCTGGCCTTTTGCTTCATCACAGATAATTAAGATAGAAAGGCAAGAAGAAACATGAGCCACTAACTCATGTTTCACATTGCTCAGAACAAAAAGAATCTGTTTTATCCACACACAAATTACACCAAAAATTATTATGTAGGCAWGAAAAACACAGCAATGCAACTTCAGTGGATTTGAGAGTAGA
The DNA here is from genome assembly GCA_014549065.1 of Cardinalis cardinalis. Taxonomy (NCBI): domain Eukaryota; kingdom Metazoa; phylum Chordata; class Aves; order Passeriformes; family Cardinalidae; genus Cardinalis; species Cardinalis cardinalis. Next base: position 1,935,932 of record JACDOX010000085.1, on the reverse strand, counting down.
TTCAAGTTCCTTGTCTTCATAGTCACTACTTGTTCAGTCTTCACTCAACAGTAAAAAATGCTGTCTTTGGTACCTAAAGCTAAGTATGCATGTTGGAACTGAGGTGGACTCTTGTGCCCAGCCCTAGATATTTACAATGCAGATGAGTGTTTGTGCCAGTCTCTTGTAAATACCCRGCAGCAGCAATCTGAGGGACACCCAAGCTCAGCACTCCTGTGGAAGTATCCCTAAAATATTTCAGATTATGTTCTTCCTCCAGACCCTCTGGGGAGAGATTCAGCCCCTCTCTAGACAGGCTGTGCCCCACAGAGAAGGATTTAAGGCATGGAAGCTTCTTCAGTGCTCCCAGTTTCCATCACACACTTGGCCATGTCAAAATATCACCTRTATTAACCCAGCTCCCCCAAATCTTTGCAAAGCATACACCTAGAGCTACAATCAGCCAAAATAAGAGGGCTTCATTAAATTTCCTGAGGTGAAGAGGGCTTCATTAAATGAAGTGGGCTTCATTAAATCTCCTGAGATCATATCAGTCACAGTCCAGTTAGAAATGAGGATTCTTGAAYTTCATCAGCTCCAGCTTTTGCTCTGCCTTAACAGCCTGCTTCTTGTGCCTCAAAATTAGCTCTTAAAAGCTGTGTTACTGTGTGCCTGGGTGTGCAAACAGCCCTGCATGTGGAGAGGCAGGAAAYGCCTCAAAATCTTGGGGAAGGGAGGCCTAAATAATTTCCTTAATTTCCTCTCCTAATTTTTTACTTGGGTGGGGATGATTAGTTGARTGTGTAAACCTATTTATACTACTAAAAAATGCCTTGCTGTCCTTTCCCTAAAGGCCTTGGTGGCCATTCTAGGATAAAACTGTCACTTTTCAGGTGTGTTACCCTGGCAACACTAAAACTCATTTTGGCATGAGCAGCACAGTTTCATTCTGACATCCCAATGAAAATCCAGCCCAGCAGTTCCCCACAGAGGGGCTCAGGCTGGCAATGCTGAGACCCAGCAGGGATTTGAGCTGGGTTTTCCTGGGCTCAGCCTGGCAATGCTGAGACCCAGCAGGGATTTGAGCTGGGCTTTCTTGGGCCAGCCTGGCAATGCTGAGACCCGGCAGGGATTTGAGCTGGGTTTTCCCGGGCCAGGCTCGGGATGCTGAGACCCAGCAGGGATTTGAGCTGGGTTTTCCTGGGCCAGGCTCAGGATGCTGAGACCCAGCAGGGATTTGAGCTGGGTTTTCCTGGGCCAGGCTCGGGATGCTGAGACCCAGAGGGGATTTGAGATGGGTTTTCCTGGGCCGGGTTGGGGATGCTGAGACCCGGCAGGGATTTGAGCTGGGTTTTCCTGGGCTCAGCCTGGTGATGCTGACACCCGGCGGGGGGGAGTTGAGCTGGGTTTTCCTCAACCGGGGCCAGCCTGGGCAATGCTGAGACCCTGAGCTGGGTTTTCCTAGGCCGGCCTGGCGATGCTGAGACGGCGGGGATTTCAGCGGGGTTTTCTTGGGCCGGGCTCCCACAGGCCCAGGCCGAGCTGTGGCTCCCCGCAGCCCCCGGAGCAGCTGGGCCGTGCCGTGCCGGGCCCTGGGTGCTGATACCATATAAAGTGCTGGCTGTGCCGGGCCGTGCCGGGCCGTGCCCTATTATGGTCAGGACAGGGAAATCCCTGGGCCCGGGGAGCTGGGACAGCTCCGGCCACGCTGGGACACAGCCCCGGGCTCGGGGTGGCGCCCCCAGGGCTCTGCTTCTCACACACAGCAACAAAATCAAACTAATAACAATAAATATMTTTTTAAAAAAACCAAACAAACCACTTCTGACTATAGTAGAAACCTCACAGTTCCATTATTTCTATTTTTCCATAGGCCAGTTTAAATATCGCAATACTCCTGCCTAAYGTGAGAAACTCTCTCCTAATATGAGAATTAAGTTCTCATAACTTGGGTGTTTGTTGGTTTGGGTTTTTTGGTTTTATTTTCTTATTTTGTGGGTTTAAATTTTATTAAGTTAAATACTCTTACAAATTTCTTTTAGCAACTGTTGTGAAATATGGCTCTTCATCTAGTATCGTATGGTATTACTTCTAGTCCAGGTCAAGAGCTGGAATATTTCRAAATAAAGGAAAATTTAAAATAAAGAAATAAATTTTTAAAAACCCAAGACAGGATAGATGAACACCTATTGGCTGGCAGCCACTATTCTTGTTTATATATATATTTTTATATTAATACCTCCTTTAAATTCTAAACAAACCACATTTTTCTTTAAGTTTCCTGCAGAAATAGTCATGCAGTGAAGGCATGGYTAGTCTCTTAAGGCATCTATTTGGAACTTGAGCAATTTTATTTAAGGACTCTCATCAATCATCAGTATTACGTGGTGTTCATGGAAGCTTTTTCTAAAAAAACCTTTCAAGTTTCTTACCTAGGATTTCAGTTTACAAAATTTGATGCCTACCTGAGCAGTTATTTATATCATATTCTGATAAGAAAATACACATATAAATATTAATTATTACAGTTATCACCATACCCTTATGTGTGATAAGGATATGGATTATGTACTGAAAATAACAGAAGTTAAGGAGCTCTAACATCAGRTCACAGTGTTTGTACAGATTGCTGAATTCACCTGCTTCCAGCAGCTCACTTTTTAGCAATAATGATTTGTGCACTTTGAAACCACCCATGCACATACATTCAGAAAATCTGCTTCCTTTGTTGCCCTGGGCAGAACACAAAGGAGCRCTGCTGCTGAAATTCCATTAATTCCCTGCAGCCCCTGCCGGTGTTTCCCAGCCTGGACATGGCACATGGTGATGTTAAGCCCAGCTTTTATTTGAATTCCCTTGCAGACTTACTCGGGTCTCTTCTGCGTTGTGATCAACCCCTACAAGCAGCTGCCCATCTACTCAGAGAAGATCATTGACATGTACAAGGGCAAGAAGAGGCACGAGATGCCCCCCCACATCTATGCCATCGCTGACACAGCCTACAGGAGCATGCTGCAAGGTAGGACAGCCCTGCCAGCCCTGCCTGGGTGCCACAAACACCTGGCAGCTCCACGTGGGCTCCTGCAAGCAGCCAGCCAGGGAAGAGCTCTCACAGAGAGCAGAGCTGCCTTTCTAGAAGTTTCAGAGGAATTCTTTGGCAGGAGCAGCAGTCCACAAACGCTGTGACTCAAAAAGGAAAAACAATCCTTTCACCCATCTGTGTCGAGGCATGTGGGAAGGTTTCAAAGTCAAGCAAATAGTTTTGGCAAATACGGGCATGGAAAATGCTCCCTCTCCACTAGTGGAGACTATTCCAAAGTTAGCTGTGAGTGCTGCTGGATCTGTCAGCATTGCTGCAAAGCAGATTCAAGCAGGGTTTTGGGGMTACTTTCCCTACAGCCTGATGTCTTGAACCCTGAGTTGAGATGTGCTGTTTTCTAACAGGGATGGCAATGGGCAGTGGGAGAGCAGTYGGGCCCCAAAGGGTGCAAACAAACGCCCAAAATTCACAGAGCTCTCTTCCTCCTGCAGTCACTTCTGACAGACTGAGGGGATTTCATCCTAAGGAAAGACTTTCATTTAGGGATGAAAAAGCTAAAGTGATGGATATAGGAAGCTGCAACCCCTGCAGAATATAGGGCATGACCAGGTCCCATCTCACATTGACCTTGGGTGCTACAGGAAGCCAGGAGCTCTACAAAATATTCTGAAGTTTATATGCCCTCATAAAGACCCTGACCCTACAGAAATTCTGGCTGACAACTATGGCTCAAAAAGATTCACAGGTTTGGCCCTAAGTTTAGGGCTCCCCAGGATTAGGACTTTTTCCTTCCTGTGGCTTTTATGACATTTCTTTCCTGGAGCTACTTCAATCCTTTTACTTAAGTGGATCCCAGAAGGCAGAGCTACAGCACAGCAGAGGAGGACCAATAAAGCAACAAAAATATCCTGAAAACAGYCCTTCCTACACACTATATGATATAATCAGAGTTATAAAAAACTTACTTGGCAGAAGGTCATCCCACTAMACCACAGTGACATATCTGTGCTCCAGCTTCCCTCCTGAGCCCTGTGCTCTGCATCCAGCACTGTCCAGTGCTCCTGAAGCCCTTCCTCCCTCTATCCTTTGTTTAAGCAGCAAACCTTGAGGGGAGATCTGGAAGAAGCTCCTGGCTCCTGCAGACCATCAGCAGTTGTGCAGGGTCCTGTACTTGTCTCTAGAAAGGAGGTGGGGGGAAAAAATAGAAAAGGGATATAAGCTATCTGTAGGAAAGGGGAAAAAACCATATGGCTGCAGCCTCTGCTGAAACAGAATTGTCTTGTCCTGACAATACATGAGTTTTCTGCCTAAAGTGAAMCTAGTTCAGCATAGATGAGCCTGATCCAAGCAGCACTGGGATGTCTCTCACTCCTCCTCTCTCTGACTGTCTCCTGTCCCTCCTAGCACGTTCTCCTGAGCAGTAGGAAGCCACTGGAGCTGCTTTGCCCTCACTGTGGCCATTAACTGCACTTAGAACAGCCTGGGTTCAGCTGTGCCTCTCAGGCTGGCTGGAGGAGGAGACAGCAAGAGTGCAGGCTCTTATCAATACACTTCTTTTGGGGCTCAGAATGATTTCTTGGCCCTACGAACTTTTGGGAAGTTACTCCTCATTATTCATGTGCCCCCGCTGCAATTCTTCCTGGCAGCAGRGAGGAGGGGGAGAACAAGTAGAAAGGAACAAGGAGGGAGTAGGTGATCAGCTGAACCTTTAAGAGGATGCTCTTTCACTGCTTCCCACCCCAACCACGCACAGCRGGCACGGCAGCCGGCAGTGGAACCAGCAGAGCTCCCAGCACAAGCYCAGGACACCCACGTTTTACTTGCACATGTCATCTTGGAGTCTCTCCATCTCTGAAGAGGGCCCCAGTTGCTTTTAAAGCTGTGCTTTTGTTTGTAAAAACCTACTCATGTTTTGTGCATGAAACTAAACCAACCCTCAAAATAACTCTGGTTATTCAGCCAAAATTCTGTTCACGTCGGGGCGGTGAAAGTGGGCGTCAGCAGTGAGCCCGCTGCACATATAGGCACAGAGAGCTTCAGGGGGTTGTGAGCATATTTCCTAATGGAATATAAACAAAAGTTCTTACCCATAAACATGGATCAGAGCACTAAATGTTTTCACTGTGAAAAGTCAGTACTGCTCCTTATCTGGAAACTTGCATAGTTTCTGCCTGCCAAAGTAAAATATGTCGTAGATTCATGAGACCGAGGAATTATATTCTGGTATTTCATGACCAGGGCCACTTGGCCCAGAGCAATCAGCTTGTTCGGATGTCTCAGGCATCCTTTATCTCTTGGTGAACCAAGCCTCTGTGTCTGCAGATCCTTGATCCTACTGCAGGTTCATCAGCTGGGAATCAGAGTCCTCTGCATTCTCACCCTCCCCTGTGTTGGCACAAACATCCAGCAGAAAACATGAGCTGTGCACACTGCATTCCTYCTCTGCTTCAGAGACTTACTTGGTTAATGTATTCATTAGGGATGATGTTTAACTCCCATCAAAGCTCTTCTGATAAAAACACTTAGCCACAGCTATCAGCAGTCAGATAATGAGACTTTCTTCCAAATACGCAGAAAAGCTGACATCTCACAGGACACAGGAATTATCAAAGATGTTGGCCAGGCAAAGATAAAATTTCCACTTGTTTCAAGTGGTTCTAAGCACCTAAAACCCTTTTGCAAATCACAGTCATGCTGTCTGATGCTCAGCCAGGAGCGCTGGGTGTCTTGTGGAATCTGCAGATTACCATGTCACTAATGCAGTTTGATCAGTGCCCAGGCACAGCCGTGGAGGCTCATTTCCAGCCAGAATGGGAATAAACTTTAATTTTCTTTAATCTCAAAGATTGAGAATTCTACAAGAGCATTTGTGTGTGTGTCCCCAGGAGTTACCACACTGAACTGGGCCCTCCTGCTGTGTTTGCAGACTAGCTATGGCTGATTACTGCTACACTTGGGGACTGCAATCACAAAACATTTCCCCCTGATCTGCACCCTCTGCTCTTTCCTGTTTGGGATGAAGTAGCTCCATACAGAGGGCTTGATCCCCATCCCAACTCTTGCACTGCCTGCAGGATTCTTCATGCAGCCRTGATGCAAAACTGCTCCAGGCGAAAGCCACCCCTGGGTTTTTGCTGTGCTGAAGTGGGTCCCCCCTCCTGGGGACAGTGTGGTCTGTGAATGCTGGTCACAGCAGCAAGGAAGAGGCAGTGTAGGCCAGGGAAGAGGAGCTGGAGGTGGCTGGATGACCCTTCCTGCAGCACTGCCAGCTTCCAGGGATGGTGAAGCTGAGACACTGCTCTGTAAGGAGGAGTAATTCTGCTGCCTTCTGCCATCTTCCCTGCAGAAACAAAAAATAAGTGGTAGACAATACAAATGTGAAAAGTCATGTTGTGCAGAAGTAGTAACAAAGTTTTTGTGTGGGTGGTTAGACCTTTGTTAAGTTTTCTGGCAGTAAATCATCATGGAGAAGATATATTACAGCTTTCTGCAGGTTCAAGGAGATTATTTTCTGTGGAGCCACTTTTATGCAAGCTTGAGTTAAAAATGGAAAAACAAACAACCTGGTAGTTACTCAGAGGTATGGGAGGGAAACACAGTTCCCAAGGTCTTAGAAAAGGAGGCTGCTGTGAGAAGCCATCTGTTTACTGTGTCCTCAGCAGGACTGTACAGAAATGTCCCCTCTAGGCAGTGCAGTTATTAACAAATGTAAAGAAGCAGTAAGTGAGTGGGGGAACATGGTTTCAGTATTTTTTTTCCTTTTATGGTAAAGCTGCCAACTTGCTGCTTCATTGTGATAAACCATCTGATTTTGTTTGTGATTAAGCAGAGCTAACTGGTCTATCAAGAACAGAGGGGCAGGAAATCTTACAAGCAAACTGGAGGTGTTTGGTGAAAAAGTAAGCAGATTCCAGAGAGAAAAAAACCAACTCTGCTGCGTGTTTAGGAAAGCTCGTGAGGTTTATAATGTAAGTGTAGGTCTGTATTAAAAATGGAGGAGAAAATTAAAAATAAATGTTTAAACATCTAATATAGACACATAGGAGATGGATGATACTCTTCCAGGTAGGGTAAAATTTTCTTAAAAGGCATTAACAAAAAAGATATTAGAATCTGGAAGACCTATTCTGTTGCTTTTTAAGCCCCAGGAATTATATTTAAGGAGTTTTATTTATACAGCTCTTTCTCTTCTGATAGATCTGACCACATAAAGTGGCAAACTCACAAAATAGGTCACAGTCTTTTCTATACAGAATGAAACATTTCAGAACAGAAATAGGATTAATTGAATGGGAGAGCCTTTGAAAGTAAATGAGACCAGTATCTGCAGCTCAGGCCATAACAGAATAGGACTGGACTTCCTGATACCTTTCATCCTTAGAGGTGCAGTTAGAACTGATGCAGGAGAGAGAATAACATCTGGAATTCCCCCTCTGTGAGTGTGCATGGCACAGTTTGCCAGCATGGGGTTTCTCCCATGATTAACCTATCCCTGAGGACATTTGGTGCCCCTTCTGACCTTCCTCATCCTTCCTCTGCTCTTACACAGCCCCAGGCTGCCCCTGCACAGGCCCTCACACAAACCCCTGTGGTGGGCCAGTCTGTGAGACACCTTTGGGAGCCTTTCCCTTCTGAGGAGCAAAAGAAGGGCAGCAATGGGCAGCAAAGAGTAGTGAGAAAATACTTGGCTTGGAGACCAGCTTTTTCTGATGTTCCCTGAGCTCAGAAATTCCACTGGCAACCCAGTATCAAGAGTCATTTTTATTTTCTTTATGGTATTTATGGGTTAGTGATGCAATATCAATATATGCCCATGGTTTCTGTTTACACAACAAAGTATTTTTAGCAAAAGTTCTTCCATGCTTTCACTTTTTTAACTTAAAAGAAAGCCAGCCTAGCTGATACCCTGCAGTGAAAAACAAACATGGCTCACAGCTCCTCTCCTCCCAAATGTTTATGTGGAAGAGTCCTGCAGTGCTGATTGCTGACAAATACCTCTAATAAAAATGAGGAATGAGTCATTTTGTACCAATTTACCAAACAAAGCAGTTAAGTGGCACCATTTGTTGTGTGGTGATCAAYAAAGCAGTTAATGTTATAGCTATTGAGGAACTGAGAGTAAAACAGTTGTTTAATATCAATCCAAGCCATTGCAGAATCCTCTAATGCTTTTCCTAGACTGGCTGTGGGCCAGGCAGCAGTTACAACTTGAGAGCTTAATAAATTGGTTTAAATAGGTTTAAATAATCTCATGATATTTATGACATACAGGGTCAGCAGTAGGGGTGAACAACCAGACAGGTATTCCTGCAAGTGACCCCACACCCTGAGCAAGAGGAGCTCGTGTCTGAACCTCTGAGCAAAGCTTGGTGCTGGCTCTGCTTTGGATAAATAATGCCAAACCATACAGAAGCACTGGATTCGGCCTAATTATCTGCCTCAACTCTCAGATGTGTAAACTAAGCACACTTTTCAAAAATGTATTTGACCTGCCTAGGAATTATTTTCCTAAGTCAGAAGATTTTTTTTACAGTCTGTAAAGGCAAACTGAGAGTCTCAGTCAAAGAAGGGCAAATTCAGGGCTGGGGCTGGTTGCTCAAGGCCTTGTTTAAGTCTGCTTCCAAGTAGTTCCAGGGCTGGAAATACCACACCTCTCTGGGAAACTTGCCCTGGTGTTTGACAAGTGAAGGAAACAGTTGTGCTTCAGAAGAGATCACAGCAAACATGCTCCTCATGCCTTTTGGCAGAAAAAATCTGTGTAAAAATTCTGAAGGTAGAGAGAAACTCCAACTCAAAAGGAATAAGCAGGGAGCATTGCTCCAAGAACAGGTCATGGAGATGGGCTGCAATCCTGACCCTTYCTGCAGCATTACAGAACTCTGGACACTCGTGTGTGAAACCTCTCACATGCCTCACCTAGCAGAAATGGAAACTTTGCTCCTCCTTTTTATAAATCTTGATCCAAAATGTGTTTGATGGTCTGTTCATAGTAAAAAAACATGAAGAATACTTACATATTGTTGACATGATCTTGTATAATCTAAAGTATCTTGTTTTATCTTATTCTTTGGACGATCTCCCAAAGAAATTATTTGTTCTCTTGATAAAAGTTGTCTCAGTCTGAAATGAAATACAGGCTAAATTATTCAGGTATTTGAACTGCTTTGCTTTCAAAAGTCAAAGCTTTGCATGACCAGCTTAAAACATTTTAGTTGTTGCTGCCTTATCTGTCCAGACTTTGTTTTGAGTGGGCTGCTGGCCATAGTTCATAAGCATAGTAAAAACTTGAGTTTCAGGTTTGAAATTTTGTTATAATCTTCTTACAGAGAGCCTGATCTTTTTGCTGTCCTCATTACAGTTCATCTCTAATGGAATTTACAGAAAATATTTTTGACCTCTTAACCTTTTGTTCGTTTTTTGTACAAAATATTTCCACTAGAGATGGTTATTTAAATTCAAGGGCAAATTAAATAAGATGTGAACCCAGTACATTTTACTAATCATGGTCAGCCAGATTTTAGAAGGTCTAGGCTGTTCAATGTAAATCCTTATAAATATAAGTGCTTCTGTCAGAAAAGCCATTCTCTCTAATTAATGGATTATTTTTTCTTTATTCACAGATAGAGAAGACCAGTCTATCCTGTGCACGTAAGTAAATTCATCTATTTTTGTACATCTCACTGTCACAATGTATTTATTCAAATTTGATTCAAATTCTGGTGGAATGGACACATTCTCCTCACCTTCAGCAAGCTTGAGCTCCAGTCCCAAACTTACTTCATTAGATAGACCTGTTCATAAGATAAAGAACAGGTATCAGTGTCACAGGAAATCTTTAATGCATAAAATTATTTCTTTAAATTGACTTTCTGAACTTAGAGATTTAACAGTTTACAGTGAACTACTGGGGAGTGTGGTTATTGCTCCACAAAATCCCACTGGTTTGTCATTCCTGACTGTTTTGAAAAATCACTCAAAATGTTGAACTGGAAAAGGATGTCCTTCTTGACCCTCAGTTTTAAGTCTCTTTCCATTCTTCATTCAACAGAAGAATGGAAAGAGAGTTTTATTTGCTTGAATGTCATCAAGAATGCTTTTGACAAAATTTTGTMTCTGTTAAATTTGGCATTTTCCAGTTTTCCTGATAAAAGATTGGATTTGATTCTATGTAAATGCTAATATATTGGCAGAGCTGGCATGTGCATTATTTATAGCAGGTTCATGCAATGATGCTGTAATGTGTCAGGTTTAGGTTATCTGAGAAAATGTGGCTACTGGCTGAATATATATTTACCCTCAAAAAAGCACTGCAACTGATCACCAGCCATAACATTACTTTTGACTGCCACTGCTGACTGAAAAAAAAATTGTCTCCAAATAAAAATTGTACCCTGTGTTGGTACCACAAGGACTATCATAGCTCTAACCTCTGTTCCAACAAGACTTCAATATTTGTAAGTATATCAATCAAAAATCTGCCCCCAAATGCATTAATACCAAAAGAAATCTAAAATTTCTGCAATGATGAAGTAAAAATTGACCATCATATTCTTCCCAGGATGAAACATGTCATGGTTATTAAGACTAATTTACAATATGCATTTCCTTTTTCTATTTTTATACTTTAGTTTATTTTTCCACTAGTAAATCTCCTTTTAGCTTTGGAACATTGATACTTTCAAGAAAGGGATTTTCTTTTGCAAATCTATGCCTTTTTGTTCATGAAAATCCATTAAAGGATCCACTTCTTGCASGTACCATTTATTGAAACTACCTGGCCATCTTGGAAACCTAAAGTGTTTCATTCCAGTAATATATAAAATAGAGAAAATTAATTGCCTTTTCCWTCCAGTAATATTTAAAATAGAGAGAATGAAATGCCTTTCCCATTTTGAAAACAGCACAGCAAGTGATTCCCCAAGATGTTTGGAGTAATTGCTGTGTGTTGGATGTGCATCATAACCCATAGCTTAAAACAGTCCTCACAAGCCTTCTCAAGCAAAAAGGCCAAGCTAAAGCCAATGTACACAACTTTAACCACTACTGGTTTAACATTCTTGTTTGCCTTATTTGTGCAGAAAGAAGAAGGTTCACTTGGCTTGCAGCTTGGCAGCTGTCAAGTGGAAGCAATTTGCAGTATTTTATAGAATTGTTAGAAATTCTAAGAAATTATCTTCTGGCCTAAAATATGTAACAATAACTGAAGACTTTATGGCATTGATCTGCCAGAATTTTTTTCTTGAAATAGCTACAGGCTTGAACTTTCCTGGTACCTAAATTGTAAAAGAATAGCGGTAAGGATTCATATGGATCCCCTGAAATGCTCCTGGGACACAGGCAGGGGGGAAGATCTGAGAACTGAGCCTGATTCTGTGTTTCTGACTATAAATATACCCATTCTCAGAACTTCACCCTCACCTCATTAAACCTACCCTCATGTGGTTAAGTACTGTTTGCATTCTTTACAATCCCTACTATTTGTGTGATTAACCATGGTATGTTTAAAATCTCCATCTGTCTTCAATGCTTATGGGTTCCAGTGCTTCCTAAGAATTCCCTGTCTTTCTAGATTTCATYATTTTCTCTGCATTTCATTAATAACCACACTCATACTGCCTTTGGCCTCCTGTCCTCTGTGCACACTCATCCTTTTGCTGTTAGYTCTTTCCCATGGGTAGCATCACTGAATATCCTCTGTGTCATTCCCTGCCAGTTGCTCTCTGGCCCTTTACAGTCAGCCTCAAAATCCCACATCTTATCATGCACATTTACAGCACAAAAAGCTTTATACCATGTGTTTACTAATATATCTTTGGTTGTATTATTATAACATAACACAACGTAGCAAAACATATATAACACATACACAATACATAACATTGCACTAGAGGTATGAAATATGAAATTTTACTCTTTTATGTGTCTGAAACTTAGGACAAGTAAGACTTTTCCACCCTTGTGTCTTGGTCTCTACTGTTCTGAGCAGCCTTCACTGCTCTGCCKGGCTGTAGGGATTTCCTGCAATTCCTGCCTGTGCTTAGGCCTCCCCACTGTGCTCTCTCGTTTGACCTCTGAGCTGGCCACAGAATAGTCTGTATTCACTCTTAGTCCATACTGACCAGCACACAGGTGTTGCTGAAGGAAAAGTCCCAAGAAATCTGTCCAGGTACTCAGAGACCTGAGCCAGCTCAGTGCATCAGCAATGAAGTGTGACTTGACCRAGGCCATGGCCAGTGACCAGACTTGTGGCTTTTCAAGCTTCCTCCAATGGTARTAGAGGCACGAGCCCTCAAAGAAGACTTCTGGCCTCTTGTAAGGACACAAGTAGATTCTCCTAGAGTTTTCAAAATGTTTTTACTAAAAATTAACCATGAGAGTTTCAACAATTTCCTCATAAACCTGCCTGATCTTGGGGTTATCATATTTTAGCTACTTCCTGGAAAGAGCAGGTAGAGTATTTTCTAGAAAGCAAATGTGGCTTAGAGGACTGTGCACAAATTTCAGTTTAAAAAAACCTACCTTAAAAAAATGAGAAAATCTGATCAAAGTTCTGAGTGTTTGGGGTATTATGAAGCCCATGGAAACAAGTACTTGTGAAACACCTGTACCTATAATCAAGTACTTTTTCATTACCTTTCTGGTTTTTAAAACATGCATTCAGTTTGAGTAGCTTCTAAAAAAACAGAGAAGTAGCAGGGTCATAATTTGATATGGGAACAGACGAAACATTGAGTGGGGCAGTGACCATCCTGCCCTGTTCCCCATCTTTCCCTCTCTCTCTCTGGGCAAACCCTCCAGAGCCTCACCCAGCCATGGGACTCCAGCCCATTTCCCTCCCTGATGCGCGTTAAGAAGCAAAATCCCCTAGAGCATCTCCAAACTGCAAAGCCCCATTAGTCAAGAGACTCCTCCACRAGAGAGCTGAACTCCTCTTTCCCAGCTCAGTAAATCTCCAAGGCTGGAGCTGGCAGTGGCTGCTGCTTGGCCCCTGTCCCACACAGATATCTGTGGAGCTCCAGCCSCAGGCAGAGCCGCTGACCCCGCTCCGAGTCCTTGGGGAATTGTTTTGTAAGTAAACCCGTCGGATCAGTGGGCTGGCTTCTGAGACAAGTCTCCARTGGGGTACAGCTGGGACAAAGCTTTTCATGATGTTTGCACATCTCATACTGCAGGACAAAGGCTGCCAAGCCCTAATGTGATTTAGAGCACCTCGTTGAGTGCCCTGCGCACAGGGGCTTCCCACAGTGCCAGCACATTGGGATTAAGGGATGTGTGAACGGGCAATTCTTGTGGTTCATTGCTTACTGAACAAACGCTGAAAATAAATTCTGCTGTTGCTTTTCTGRTGTTTCCAAAAGTGGAATTAAGCTAAGTCTCATATCATAATACTAACATGGAAAGCTTTCAAATTTTCAACAACAACAACAAAAGAAAATACACTTTTAAAACTCATTTTTCTCAGTTGTTCTCAAATGTACAAGAGTCCGAGTTACACCACAGGCTCAACCCCAACAGTGGGGCCAACCTGCTAGTGTCACCTTGCTCTTCTTTGGAAACCTATTCTATCTGGGATAATTTTCATTTAAGGTGAARGTAATGGAGTCATGGAGGATTTTGKAGCTCAAGAGGTACAAAAACTCTGTTATAGCTGAGCACTATATATGTGAGTTTATKGGCTTCAAATCCTGTGCYGAGGTCCTAAAACAATGACTGGCAACGAAGGAAGGATAAGTTGAAGTTATACCCCTCATTGTGAGAGTGGTATTTTTAACAGAGCAAGCCTGTTAGTCTAGTGGAGCCCTTTGCTCTGGGAAAGCCAAAGAGTTTCTTAGGAGGAAAACTTGCATAGGAAGTAGCTGAAGTACTGCTGTTGGACTGCTCAGAACTGTGCAACTTGCTTTTGATCTGTTTTTTTGCATTGGCCATTTGAGCTGGGTGCAAAGAACTGCAGGAAAAAAGACSCATCTTTAAAAATTCAGTCACTGAGCTCAAGAGAGAAAGCAGATTTTAAAACAAGTGGGATTTCTCATATATCTCACAATGGAAGTTGCTTTTGCCCCCTCAGAAATGACAGTACTTCAAGGCAGRTGCAGAGGAAAAACCTGTTGTGCATGACAAATTCTGTCACAACTCAATAGTTCTAGGAAGAATTTCATCCACCTGTGAACCAAGATATTCACATGCCCTCCTCCACCTGGGTAAACTTATTATTATTTAGAGGCATTGACCTGACCTAGGCATTCTTCCTCCTTGGTACTTTTACAAACACATGGTATTTCATCACTGAGGGGAAATTAGATGTCATATGGCAGTGATACATTCTTCAGAGTTTCAGGRCTACTAATGTTAAATGGATACTTGTTTGTCAGATCTGTCTGTTGTCATGGACATTTTATGACTGATCTGATATGTAGAAAATCAGAGGTATTCATCAGCTAGAGACATTATTCTTCATTAGTTATTGACCTTGGAGACTTTCCTCCTAATTAACCTACAGCAGTTGAGGTTCTGTGTGTTTTCTGTTTCATGTTGAGGAACTTTTCTATTGTCTACTTCAAAATTAAGTTAAAGCCCCAAAATCTGTCTGCAGAAAACAGGAAAGCCCTCAGCCTGTGCAGAAGCAAAGAGTTAAGGAGCATTACAGTTTGATGGGATAATTACAAGTAAAATGATGCCATATATGGTAATACTCACAGGGATTCAGGGAAAAGCCAAAAGATGGGCACTGTTGCCCTGGGAGAAAGGAAATGCAATGATGATGTGATGAACTACAAATAACCCTTAATAAAATGGGTTCAAAGCCCAGGGTTTGTTTGAAGAAAGTTGTTTGGGTTGTTTTTTTTCCAAAGAAACAAAGATGTAAGGTAGATTTATTTGAAATGTTTGTATGCATAGGTCTTCAAATTGGTGTGCTTGGTTTGGAATTGTTCCCAGGACACTTAATTTTTATCAATAAAACATAGAAATGTTTTAGCACTGAAGCCCAGACAGAGATGAATCCAATCTCTAAACTGTGCAAATTAACTCAGGTCTTGTGAAAAGGAATCTATTAATCTCACTTATTTGTGGTTCAAACACTAAAAGCCAGAAGAAACAKTTCTTATCATGTTGTACCTCAGGCAGGAATTGGTTCTGGTCTCCTAAGGTTTAKATCAATGTCATTCTGTATTGAAAGTTCTGTCCAGCACTTCTCCATATTTTTATGTCCATTTATCACTGGTCCTTTGGTAGGGAAAATTAATTCCTCTATTTCCTAATTAGGAAAAGAAGCAGAACTACAGTGGACTCAGCTAAACAGTTTCAGACTCAAAAAAGCTGATAAATATATCTGGGATTTTTGAATGTATTGTTCTTTTCTTTTTCTAAAATCCATTTTATGATACACTCAAAGAAAAAGAAGTCCAACTTAGATGGTTGCTCTCTMACAGCACCAGCTCAGTTGAAAGACCTCGTTTGTCACATCCACACCCTCTTTGCTAAGCAGGACAGTATAATAATATTTTTGTGCATATAATCATCAGAGGCAGAGGTATCAGGTATAAGATGATGTAATGTAACAATTAGAGAGGAAAAYTGGCTGGAAATTTCTATTGAGAAAAGACTCTGTCAACCTGTAGTTTGAAAACCACTCTTTTACTTTAAGAGAGGGTTTAAGAATTGTTAATAAACTTAATCTGGAAGTCTTCCAAGAGAGAAAAAGTTACCACTGCTTTCCTGCTTCCCAAGGGATACTGCATGGAGCAGAGCTGGGATGCCAGTTCTGCTGGTCAGACAAATCCCCACCATGTCCCCTATAACCCAGGGAGCAGGGACACCTCAGGCAGTTTCATTCCTGGTCCCACTGAATTCAAGCAGCATCTGAATACAAAATTCAGATGAGGCAGGATCAAGTCAGAGACTTTAATGCCAGAGTTTCAGAAGAGAAAACCATTGTATTACTGCTGATGTTTTCTTTTACTGCTGTATCACATCATAATTAATGTTGTATTTTTTGATCTTAAAATATAAGCAGACTCCTTGCCAACTCCACTTCTCTTAAGTGTTCAGATGCTGCCAAAGCAAGATGAACTGCTGTTCAAAAATGCAACATGTTTTACAATTCCCTTAAATGGCCCAATGTGCACTCAAARTACTACCAGGACAGAGATATAACTCTGATAATGCATTCTTTGCAGGCTGAAGTCAGGTGCATTTGGGAGGTGCTGCTCTGGGGTAAATAAGAACCAAGCTGGGCAGTTTCCAGCCCTGTTTTTTTACACTAGGTACATGGCAGAAGGACTCCACTGGTTACCTACCTTCTTTTGTGTTATTTTCTTTCCCCTCAGAGGTGAATCTGGTGCTGGCAAGACAGAAAACACCAAGAAGGTCATTCAGTATCTGGCTGTTGTCGCCTCATCACACAAGGGCAAGAAGGACACCAGTGTCACTGTAAGTGAGCTCCTCCATCCCCAGCTCTCCCCAGGCCTCTGGGGCTGTGCTGAGGTCACTCTGCAGCTCAGGGACTGGGGCTTGTCAAGCACTGGCATATTAAGAGTACACAATAATGTCACAGCCCTATATTTATGGAAGAAAAAAATTGTTTGACACCATCTTAGGCATCGARTCAGAATGTACTTAGGGAGAACAGAAATATTCATAATTTTCCATAGGCATAGCACCTATTTATATCCCAGCATGAAGGCCTTGAAGTCTGCAAGGGCCCAAGTCCTTGTTTTACCCTTGACCTCTGCCAACTGAGAAGTTTGGGAAAGCCTGTAACAAACACATTGTCCAACTGCATCACAAAAATGTATGCCAGCATTTAAACTTCCAAAGTTTTGGCTGGATTTGTTATTAAGTTTTCTTAGCAACTAGCAAAGAGTCCAAGTATAAAACTTGTCTTTTTGTTTCTACTGCTCTGTCAGAGGTAACAATTCTGAAAGGCACAATTTTTTCTAAGTGCTTTGTTCCTTCAAAACATGTAATAGTCTTGCTTGAAAGACTAGAGTTAATTTTCTTACTTTGAACCATATACCTGCCCAGTTCCTGGAGATCATTACCATGGCTAAGGCTCTCAGCTGTCTTTGCTCTTCTCAGTGATACAACTCCAGGTCCTACCTAATTTCCAGCCTTTCGATTGTAACTCAAAACTTCTGCAAAAAAATGAAGCAATTCACTTTTATCACAAAACAGGCTTAATTCAGGACAACATTTCATTGTGTCACAAATACAAGATTGGGTACAAGACAAGTAATTAGTAGGGAAGTGGGAAATAATGTAAAATTCTCACAGCTGCCCCTGCCCATGTGTCAGCAGAGCACAAGGTGTGCAGCCCTCTCTCTTCCACCACAAATAACTGGGCTTTTATGTACAGAGGATTCTAATTGGGAGTAGGGGAGGGAGTAGATGTCCTTTTGAGTAGTATTTTCTGGAAATCTGTGATGTAATTTAGTGGAAACAGTCCAAGACTAATGTTTAATATTTAATGTTTATGCAAAAAAAWAATTTCTTCCTATTGAGTCCCTGCTCAGTAGCTGGGGGAAATGAACTTGGGGTGCCAAGGCCATCCCTAACTGCAGACTGCTCTGGGGAATTATGTAAGTCTCAGGACCAAATTTGCCCTGAGACAGACTTGAAGGCAAATATCCATCAGARAGGAGCTGAGAAAAAGTCCAATTTGTTCTATATCATGCTGAGAAATAGTAATTCAGTGGTTGGGACTACTGACACTGCAATTCCAGTCATTAAAATATAATGAATAACAAAATGCACCAGAGAAGAACTAGAGATTTATCATAAAAATATATGCTCTTGTCTGGTCCTGAGAGACTAACCTGGGACTGGGTCCAAATCCCATCTCCTTACCATAGGATTTTTCTTTTCTTCAGTTAATATGCTCTAAGTATGTTAATGGTATTTGTACCCTTGGTATGTCTGCAATAGATTGTTCATATCTGTATTCCTGGTTTGTTTGCATGGAAACTGTACTGGTTATTTTAATACAGGAAAAACAATAAAAATATCTGTCTAATGGAAAATATACTGACACTTGTTTTATACCATGTTATTCAACACAGCAAGGTCCATCTTTTGCCTACGTGAGTAACTTAGACTGTTTGATGTGTGTTTAAGGCACTGAGTGTAGATCTGCATGCTATTGTTGCACCCCAAAAATTTAAGAGAGATTTTGTTGAAATATGTTGTATGATATGATCAAAAGCAACAATAGCACCAATGCTCTCACGAATCAACCCTAACTGTGTTAGGCCCCATGGTAAAGAATGAGGTCTGACACAGGCAGGGTCATCTTTCAAATATCACTCTCTTCTATATCTCTGTGTGTGTTCAAATTGCCATAGTTTGTATTAAATTTCCCACAATCCTGGAAGAGCCACTCAGCCTGAAATTTAACAGTGTGGTTTCTGAATGAAATACCCAAACACTTTCTGTGCTTCAGGTTGAAGTTTTTAGGACTGTTGTGAAATAATTCCTAAACCTCACGGTGTCTGATTTGTTTGGCTGCATGCTTTCCATTTGTTATTGCTTGGAATTTTCCATTTCCATGTAACTGTTGAGAATTGTTCACCACCRCAAGAGTTAGCATGTTCTTAGCTTGCTGCTGTGGCGTGTACCAGAGCAATTCCCACTGCAGCACCTGTCTGCAGGTGTGTTACAGGCCCTCCTCTCTGTGTGCCATACACATAGCAATGCTTTGGGAATACAGGCAGGTTTGCTGGCACATTCTTGGTGTTCCTGTGCCAGGCAAATGAGATTTATTTTCTTTCATGCAGTCTGTTTTGCCCCATTTGGGCTGCTGCCTCTCAGACTTCAGCTGTGACAGTGTTGCCCCTTAGTTAATTTAGTACTTCCTTTGACAGTCTCTCTGAAAATAAAAATTATTTCATGGTTGTCATGGGCAGCTCTGTGGAGTTTGGTGGACTTACAGCTGCCACAAAGTGCTGGAGCCAAAGTTTTATCCCCAGCTCTATGGCGTAGTTCAGTTCTCAGTAGAAGCAGGTGGTGTCTGTCTCATTTTAACAGACTAGGTTCTATTGTAGATGCCACCAGCTGATTGCAGCAACACTCTTTGCTCATACTGGAGTTTTTAAGTCTAGAGTATAACTGGACAGAGCTGCCTAGTACAGAGAATCTTCAGGGATTTTTAGGAATTCATTTCTTATTCTGGGATTCCTRTATGAACTTGTTAGGAACTCTGCCTTCCCTCTTCCACCAGCTCTTGGGTAGTAAGCTTTTTAATGATATTTTTGACATTTAGAAAAAAGTTACCAGATTTACACACTAATTGGGAAGCGCTTTCATTTTCCAAATTATTTCCTAGATTCAAACAAAATATTGCCTTRATTTCTACTTAAAATTATTTAAATCATATCTCATTATCTATCAAGGACTTTTTCCTTTTCAGGGTGAGTTATTTGAAATAATGCATATTACTACAGAGTAATACTCAAAGAATAGTGTGGCAAAGTAAATGTGAATGTAAGTGATCTCATAGGACAGAGTTGAATGAAAAGTTTTGACAAGCTGTATACATATGCAAAGTATTTTTTCAACTTCACTGGTTTGCTTAGAAACAGGATTAGGTAAATATATAGAACTAAATGCATGCTTGTTTCATTGCATGATTTGTTTCCTTAGCAATTACTAACCACAATTAATAATATAAAATGAAGACTGTGTGTTTGCATGAGAATTCATTATCCTAGTTTGAAATAAATCAATGCAATTCCATATTTAACCTACATAGCCTTGCATGGATCATTATTAATAGACTTGATGAAATCTGCTTTGTAGCTTTGTGCTGCATTACATTAAAATTATTCTCAGCAAGTTATTCTAATTACATTGTCATTTGCTAGCAAAGGGTCTCAATAAACTAACTTGGAAAAGACATGCTAGAGGTTCCTTTAAGAATATCCCTCTAAAAAATTACATTAAACTGGAAAAAATAATTGACATTGAATGACCCTTTTTAAAGAAGGCCAGTCGTAATGCTAAACAGATTAATAGAGTTTGATCTGTCACWGGCAACAAGGCTGGAAAAGGGTCATGTATACAGGGCAGCTGTTAACTGCACAAATACATAAACACAAAGTTTAATAGATAATGAAAACAAAKCCACATGAAATGCAGTATTCAGCAAAAAAAATTAGAGACTTAAATTAGATTTCACCTTTCTCTGCCTTTCTCTGAGTGTTAGTTTCAATAAAGTAATTACAAATTTTAGTATTAACTGCTTCTGAATGAATTTTAGGGTGAGCTGGAAAAACAGCTTCTCCAGGCTAACCCTATTCTTGAAGCTTTTGGAAATGCCAAAACTGTGAAGAATGACAACTCCTCCAGATTTGTAAGTAGGAGAAATGCTGCTTGGTCTGTGGGTCCATGTGGGTCAGCTTTAGCAGAGAGTTTCACAGATCCAACCCTGTTCCCTCACTGACCTTGTGGAAATCAGAGTAGAACAAAGATGTTGTCCTACCCCTGCTCCCAAAGCCTGGTCCAGTAGGGAGAACTCCTTTCCCTCTAAGTGCCTGAACAAAATGTGGGGGGAATCTGTACAGAGGGAATATCAGAGAAGGTCACTTCCTTTCAGGCTGTTCCACAGGTCACCCCAGCAGGAGGGAGTCAAGCATGTTATTCCAGGGAGGGTGATGTACACATCTTATGGAACAGGCTAAATACTGGCTAATACTGAAAAACCTGGCACGTCCTGAAAGAACAGCCCAAATAAATCTTCTTTTCATTCACAGGGCAAATTCATCCGCATCAACTTCGACGTGACRGGCTACATTGTGGGAGCAAACATAGAGACTTGTATCCTTTGCAGTGAGCTGCACCAGGCTGGGAGGAAGGCACATAAACAAGCTCACTGCATGTCTAAGAAAGGCAAACACTGCTGAGGCTGCTATAAACAAAGACAGAGGGAAGTGGCCCCGTTTGTGCTGATACCAGCTTCTGTCCTGCTCTCAGTTTTTTGTTTCCAGGGCTGTTTTCTCAGCTATAGGAAAGGGAGCTATTCCTCAAATACAGCTTCAGGAACTGGRCAGCCCATACCTAAGGCAGTGACAAAGGACATTTTTGTGTCCAGAGGACTTGTCTTGCCTGGATGCTAAATACTAACTGCTGTGTCAAATGTCCAGAGCAGTGAGCTGAGCAATGACACCCAGAGCAGTGAGCTGTGTATCAATAACTTCAATGTATTTTTTCAGGGAAAATGGACTGAGAAATTCAGCTCAGTCTGACCTTACTTATCAGGTATGTCCCCTTGGTATGTTTATGAGCTAGTATATTTTAATTAATATATTAATATGCAGGTGGTTTCCTAAGAGTTGCACTGCTCATCTTTGCATGTAGAAAGAGCTTCTTGCTCAAATAAATGAGAAAGAATGATGCAGCTATAAAAAACTACCTTATCCCTTGCGTGTAGCATCAAGCAACAAACAGTTTATCATTCTGCTCTTACTTTGACAACTGATCTTTAGAAAAAATCATTAACATTTTAACATTTTTGGTCTTAATTGAAGTTTTACCTACAGCACTTTAGCTTTTAAAGAGTGAATCACTGATTTGATATCAAAATACTTACATTATTGATAACTTCATTTTTATTAGCTTATAGTCACAAAAATGGTACATAAATATAATTTGATTTTATTGCTTTTATACCTACAATACTCACCTCAAGAACTCTTTTTTTCTAGCAGCCCCCACCATATGTTGAAAGAATTAATTGGCGCTTCATTTTCAAAGTGGTACAGGTTATATTGTGACTATTAGTTTTAGATCTTGGATTTTAGAATAATTTAGGTATGTTTTGCTTACTGCTGTGATTACCAGCATTTACCCTGCAACAGCAAGTAGGAGATTGATCTGCTKGTTGTAGTAATCATTATACCAATACCAGAGCTCCTGCCACAGAATTAGACACATATTCATGTTAGACAAGTACATGGCAAATATTTCAACAATGTTGTTCATGGTTCTGAGGCTGATGGCACAATTAAGAAAGGACTGAATCATGTTATTGATTTTTTAACACACTTTACAAACAGATTTGCTTGAAAAATCCCGTGCAATTCGTCAGGCTAAAGATGAAAGAACATTTCACATCTTTTACTATTTGATTGCTGGAGCTTCTGAACAGATGAGAAGTAAGTTCCTTACTAATGATTCTCTTATCTCATTGAATAGTCTGAGCAATGGCTTGCCTAAGAATTTATCCTAATTTCTGTAATTACATTTCCTTCAATCCTGACTATAAATAAACAGCCATAGAAATAGCTATGTATTTTAGCTAGAGAAAACAATTTTCTCAAGTGAATTATAAGAAAGCATCAATTCATGTCCACCTGTTTGAGGCAGGTTGTTTGTAGTTTTCAAGATATTTTAATTTACAGGAGATGTAGACCCATTCAGATCCCATCTTGAATAACAGCAAGAAGATAAATTGGGAAGAGTTATTAATTGCTTTACACAAAAGAGCTTGGGGGTTCCAACAAGAATATCAGCTCATTGTTTTAAAATAAATTAAGAGAATGTCTTTGCCACAGCATGTTATTRCACTGTGAAAGGCACAGTTTCAGATGTATTGGAACATCATGGTTCAAATATGATATATTTCCCTAAATCACTCATTGCTAAAGAATGTATAAAACAATGGGTTACTCTGTATTTCCCYTGGCTTTTATGTTCCTTATCTAAGACTTTGTTGTTGGCCATAGAATAGGGTTGAACAGTCTGTTAGTTTGGCCCACTTTGGTTGTTACCTTGTTCTATTTTTCTTATTGCAGGCAATGAAACCCCACAGGGAGAGGCACAATTCTGAGTAGGTTACATATGGCACTCAATAAAAGGATTTTGAGAARAATGGCTCAGATTTGAGTCCATAGGAAACAAAATTGCCCCAAAGTGCAGAGATGTTCTCCAGTCGTTAATGAAAACTAGAAAATTAATACCATCAAAATAGTTGTTAAATAGTTATTTTCATAATATTTGACAAAACCCTAAACTCCTCATACAAGCAGATTTTTTCCTTTGGTTATAATTTTGGGGTTTTTTCTGTTGTTCTACCTTAGAAGAATTCATGAACCAAGAGCATTAAGTAAATGCTCTTAAATAAAGCTTTTCTTCTTCTTCTTCTTTTTAGATGATTTGTTGCTGGAAGGCTTCAACAATTACACCTTTCTATCCAGCGGCTACGTGCCTATTCCTTCTCAACAAGATGATGAAATGTTCCAGGAGACCTTGGAAGCCATGAAAATTATGGGCTTTACTGATGAGGAACAGACATGTGAGAATTGTTGTGAACACTGTATTCAACATTTACATCTGCAAGTGACACTACATAGAGATGCAAATGCAGAGGTTAACTCTGTCCAAAATACTCACTTTGCAAAGCTAATTTGTGTTTATGAAAGGGAATATTTCTCATTGGAACCCCCTACATATCCAAAAAGAGATAACTGTCTAAGCCAGCTCAACTGTAATGACCATTTAAAGCCATTGTTCAGAACTTTCCAACTAGCATGAAAAAGTTGCAAAATAATCAGATTTATTTTTGAGGGAAACAAAACAGGCTCAAATAGCTCATATGTACTCACTGATTCAGAAAGAAGAGAAATAAAAACAAAGAGCATGAAACAACAGCTAAACTGTCTTGAAAATGTGGGCCTGCCAGAGACATCCACCTGCATAGCTTTTACCTCTCAGTGCTGCTGGGCGTGTGCAGGGCTCTCAGATGCAAATTGCCATGTCCCAAGTGACACCTGGTGGCAAAAGCAGCRTCCTCCCATTGCTGAGCCTTGCAGCAGAGCAGCAGCAGCAGAAGGGCAGATCCCTCACCTGCATCAGCGACCCAGGGGTCCTGAGCAGAACCCCAGCCCTGCTCAGTCTGGATGATGGTGCTGGTGCACACTGCTCTGCTCTCCTGCCAGTACTGCCATGGACAGCAGCATTCTCCACTGCAGCAACAGGAGTCATTCTTTTGCTGTCTGAACCCCCTGCTGTCATGCTCTAAAAAAGAAGCCCATTAGGAAAATATACTTTATACTAATACTTTCTACTTATACTTTACACTCCTGTATAAATCAGATAAATTTACAGATAAACAAACAGAATTCCCCAAATTGATACAACCTCATCTGTAACATATCACTAGATTTTACTATCCGAGATTAGGTGCCATCACATTTATGTATATTTTAGTTATCAAACATTAATAAATACCTCTTCTAGATTTTGACATTAATCCTTTTAAAGACATGTATACATTTGATTTTAGTTGCACAACTAAATGTCCACATGTCCCTGAATAACTGGACATCCAGAGTTGCCACAAATTTTTGAAGCTGCTGGTAATTCAGATTTATTTTTTATTTTAAAGACTCTTGAGTGACTGAGCAGGGAAGATGCTACAGGCACTGTGAGTGGGAGACAAATTCCTGAGATGTGGGGATCTGCCTGGGGAGCCARCATAACTTACTTGAGGTGCTGGTGTTCCCAGCCTGGCCCATTTGCTCCACTGCACAGATTGTGGAGATTTTTGCTCAATCAGTTCTCAAACTCCTGCAGTTTCAAGGCACAGGCCTTTAAAACAAGCCGTACTCTTTCCAGAGAGGTACAGACCATCAGAGGCACAACAATGTTATTGCAGAGAACAGAGTTTTCAAAACATGGCCGTTCTGTTCCTCATTTATATGATCTGTTTCTCTTACAGCTATTCTGAGAGTTGTTTCATCTGTCCTACAACTGGGTAATATTGTCTTCAAGAAGGAGAGAAACACTGACCAAGCTTCTATGCCAGATGATACTGGTATGATTTTCCACTTCAAAATATAGTTAACATTAAAAAATTAATAAAACAGCAACTGAATAAGCACTCTTTAGCAATATTTTTTATTTAATTGCTATTATCTGTGTAGCTTTCAGCTTTAAAATATAAACCATGCTTAAAATCAGCTCTATTATCATTACCTTTTCTAGTAATCTTGAATCCATAAATTGATGAATGGTGAATTTGTTGCCTGGATCACAAATGTTACTTTTATGGTGTTATCTCTTGTATGTAAAATAGAGAAGCTTTAAAGGAAGATAAATAATTCTGCATACTTGCTGAGGTACTCATATTCACAGTGACCAGCTAAGAGGCAATTCAGTCTGAAATAAAATCTCACTTTTTTTATTCTAGCTGCACAAAAAGTGTGCCACCTGATGGGGATTAATGTGACAGATTTCACAAGATCTATTCTGACCCCAAGGATCAAGGTCGGACGAGATGTTGTCCAGAAAGCTCAGACCAAAGAGCAGGTACCACATGCACTCTGCTYAGCCCTCCTGAAGCTCTTCTCCCTTTTCCCATTTCTATTTCTCCTTACATCTTGTCTRAAGGGAAACATTAATTTTCTGTCTCATTTCTACAGAAATTAACAGTTAAGTGGGTTTYTTCTTTCACTTACAATATCCTCTGACCTTTTCCAGGCAGACTTTGCCATAGAAGCTTTGGCCAAGGCAAAATTTGAGCGTCTGTTCCGTTGGATCCTGGCTCGCGTGAACAAAGCTCTCGACAAAACAAAAAGACAAGGAGCTTCTTTCTTGGGGATCCTTGACATTGCTGGATTTGAGATTTTTGAGGTATGTACTGTGGAACACAAGCTGATTAAACTCRTATAAATCCTTACATTTTAATTATTTTAATATGCAAAAATACAAAATAGCAAATACCATCTTGTCATTTAAGTTCAGTCTTGAAGGTCTCTTTCTAACGTTACGAATTCACTTCTTTCTTCTTCACAGATCAATTCCTTTGAGCAGCTGTGCATCAACTACACTAATGAGAAACTTCAGCAGCTTTTCAACCATACAATGTTTATATTGGAGCAAGAGGAATACCAGCGAGAGGGCATTGAATGGAATTTCATTGACTTTGGCCTGGACCTGCAACCTTGCATTGAGCTGATCGAAAGACCAGTAAGATTCTCTCTCTGTGGGTGGGATACTACAGAGGTATCAGTTATGTGTCAGTACAAGAAGAGATCCTTTATTTCCTGGAAGGATCTGTAACCTCAGGGGTGAGGAAGGTGGTGCTCTGTCTGTGCCTCTGCTTGTGATGATTCTGATCTGACACCACTCCCATTGCAGACCAACCCTCCTGGTGTCCTGGCTCTGCTGGATGAAGAGTGCTGGTTCCCCAAGGCTACTGACACGTCCTTTGTGGAGAAACTAATTCAAGAACAGGGCAACCATCCCAAATTCCAGAAGCCCAAGCAACTCAARGACAAAACAGAATTCTGTATAATGCACTATGCAGGAAAGGTACTGGAAAGATTGAGCTATTTTGACTTAGGGAACTTTGGTTCTTTGATACCCAAAGGATCAAAGAGAAATATTCTTGTACCTGCATTGATGAGACATGGCTTTAATTATGAAATGTGCTTATTAAGTGCTTTAATTACACAATAAATGAAATAAGATTTGCAAATCATGGTTGTGCTAAGCTCACAAGAAAACAAAAATTACCATCACTAAGGTTATTGAAAATCCAAGTAATTTGGATTCTTTTCTAGTAAGCAGACTTTTTAATGTGAGAATAAATACTCAGCTCTCAACCCTAGAAACCTTTGCACATTAGTTGTGTGATTTTGTGTTAATACAGTGCCCTGTGTTCTTGGACACTCCAGATTTCTTATCAAGAACAAATTTTTGATGTAGCACTCACTGTTCCCTGCAGGTTACCTACAATGCAACTGCCTGGCTGACAAAGAACATGGATCCACTAAACGACAATGTGACTTCTCTGCTGAACCAGTCTTCAGACAAATTTGTAGCAGACCTTTGGAAGGATGGTATGAATCACAAATCTAAACCACTGATGGGGTTTAAAGGGAGAAACTCCTACCAGAACCTTTTGACAGCCATCCCTTGCTGGCAGCACACAAGCGTGAACGTGATAAGCATAGAAGAGACTGAGCTAAGACATAAGAATAATGTGTTCTAAAGACATAATTAATGAAAAAATTCATTAGAGAGTTTTAAGCACTATCAAAAAATTTCCTTAATATTATTATATTCCTTAATATTATTCAGCAACAAAATAAAAATTATTCATTACACTATTAAAATGTTGCTGAACATGTAAAATTGTAGACCTCACTTAGTAGAGGTTATTGTTAGGTTTTATGAAGGCTTTCATGTAAGTTCTGTGGAGTTCTATTTAATTCATGGACATAATAAAATATATTCTAGGTATTCAGTTGCTCCATTCTGTCACTACTTAACAAAATCCACATTTTCATCTTTGATAGAAGTAGACTATTTACCCAGAARGACTTTTATTACATTTGTCAGAATGCTGGCAAGCTGCAGTGTAACCATGGCAGTGATGAGTGTGATGTGAGGCAAGGAGAGTTTATTTAAACTGTTCCATTTTTCTTTTTCTATTTCAGTGGACCGTATAGTTGGGCTGGACCAAATGGCCAAGATGAGTAGTGAAAGCTCACTCCCCAGTTCCTCAAAAACCAAGAAAGGCATGTTCCGTACTGTTGGACAGCTCTACAAGGAGCAGCTGACCAAACTGATGACCACCCTAAGGAACACCAATCCCAACTTTGTCCGCTGCATCATTCCAAATCATGAAAAAAGGGTAAGTTTCAGATGCTCGGTTTTCAGACCCCTGCCACGTTACTCCTGTCGAGCTGCTTGCTGTACCTGGCACAGCTGAACAATGGCTTCAAACACAGACACGTGGATGGTAACATTTTTGTAAGTCTGTGTTAAAAATACCTTCTGYTCCCTTTTCAGTCTGGCAAGCTTGATGCCCATTTAGTGCTGGAGCAGCTGCGCTGCAATGGTGTCCTGGAAGGGATCCGCATCTGCCGCCAGGGATTCCCCAACAGGATTGTCTTCCAGGAGTTCCGCCAGCGGTACGAGCCCTCAGCCCCAGCTCTGCCCTTAGCAGGGCTGTACTGCTGTCTGTCTGTCTGTACCAAACCACCCAGTGTGTTTCAGCCTCCCTAACATAAGCATCTTTTGGCAGATATGAAATTCTCGCTGCAAATGCCATTCCTAAAGGGTTCATGGATGGGAAGCAGGCTTGCATACTCATGGTGAGGAAAGCAGTTTTGATTTATTATAATCAGGCCTATGCTTTTTATATAAAAGTGTTGAGACTGAACAGAAATGAGAAGTGATTTTTAGTACCCTAAACCTCAGCACTGGAGTTAAAAATATCCCTGTTTTCCTCCAGATAAAAGCACTAGAGCTTGATCCCAACTTGTACAGAATTGGACAGAGTAAAATCTTCTTCAGAACTGGTGTTCTGGCTCACCTGGAAGAAGAGAGAGACCTGAAGATCACAGATGTTATTATCGCCTTCCAGGCTATGTCCAGAGGCTACCTAGCAAGAAAGTAAGAATATATGCTGACAAATAGCATGTTTTCTGCAGCAGAGTATCTGGAGGGGCCTTTAGTGTTCCATATAACAAACTGAAGCTACTGAGACATTTCATTATTAGTTATATTGCATTAGAGCTAGTGTCCAATGAAGGTTTCACCTCCAGCCCAGAAAAGGCTGATCAGTGTAATTACAGGGAAGCAGTTACACTGAGAGGCTGCTCACACCCCTCTGTACAATAARCTGAGACAATGACCCATCATTTAAGCATCTATGTGTTTATACCAGCAGGAAAGGAGCATTTTAAGCTGTTACTGGAGTCAYATGCACTACAAGTAGCAGCACCCCTGGCATCTATAAAACATAAAATAATTTCTTCCACAGCTTCAGTGTGGAGCACTGATCATCTAGCATGATCTCAGTTAATGTACACCACAAAACTATCAATAATAATGCCCTTTTTTTTCTGTATACTATCAAGGCTTTCAAATTGCCAGACAAAGAAATGTGTCTCAAGAACGATAATCAGTGCAAGATCTGAGTGCCTGTGTACTCTGGAAAGGTGTTCACACCCAGAACTAGATCTATACATCTGTGCCTATTCCTGGAATGCAAACAGCCAAAAACTAAAATAAAATATCAGACAGCTAACCAGAGTCCTCAGGAAAGCACAGGCACTGTTAAAGCAACAAAAGAATTTGTGCCAGACTCCCCAAACCATGTGCCTCATCAGCAGTCTCATGCCAGAGTTTCTTTGCTTAATGTGTGTACCTTGCAAACACTTTCTGTTCTCAGACTGAACCAATTTGCTTTGTGTTTTTAATCACAGAGCCTTTGCCAAGAGACARCAACAGTTGACTGCAATGAAGGTTATCCAAAGAAATTGTGCTGCCTACCTGAAGCTGAGGAACTGGCAGTGGTGGAGACTGTTTACTAAAGTGAGTGACTGCTATCAGTAAATCTCTCCTCAGTTTTCCAAAAGAAAAAAAATGCACATGATATCAAGGTACATCTTTTCGGGGACACTCCTTGTTCCAAAGCCCATTGCAGCTGGTGGCAAGAGCCTCATTAGTTTCACAAAATTTGAGGTTAGAGATACCCTGGATAGTTCTATAATGCCATTAACATTAAAGTTGGTTCTAACTTGAGAAGAAAACAATCTAGTTAGGCAGAAATTCATAAAAAGGCAGAAATTAWTTTGCATGCTTGGAGACTTTTTTAATTGCCACAACATGAAATAATTTCACAGGGGTGGATAATGAGAACACCAAGTAAAATGKAATTTTCCAAACATCCAGAGTGATGTATCTATGGGGAACCAAACAGCTTGGGAATTCCTAACTGGGACACTAAACATCTTCCTGCTGGGAACCCATGCAAATTAMGTCTATTTTCCTATTAAAGAGGCTTGGGTGTTTCAAGAATGGCCTTYAGTTTGGATTCAGAAATCTTTTCCTACTTGGATTGATAACAATTTCCTCTGCAACAAGAAACAGGCAGTAACACACAGCTGTGTGTGCACATTGCCTTCCCATGCAGATGTAACTTTTGTACATTATCAAGGGATGAAAATAAGCCTGGACACATTTCMAAAGTGACGCTATCAGAGGTATAGGTGCTCACAAGGCCCCTGGAATTAACACAGAGACAGCCAAGAGCAACACTGCTGAGGCTTGGGGATTTAAAGATGTTCCCATCAAGCCTGGCTGGACAGTATCTGTCCAGTCTTGAGCAATGACAGCACTGCCATTAGTGCCAGTCAGCCCTTGAGTCCATGCTCAGCAACACAAATACTGACAGGAAACATGCTTAAAAAACCTTTCCATTTCCAGGTGAAACCACTGCTGCAAGTCACCCGCCAAGAGGAAGAAATGCAGGCCAAGGATGAAGAGCTACAAAAAACTAAGGAAAGACAACAAAAAGCAGAGAGTGAATTGAAGGAGCTGGAACAGAAACACGCACAGGTGATTTACAGCCCTGAGCTGCTGGRAAACACTAGCTGTTCTTTTACCATGTCTAGAAACTGTTATAATAAAGGTGTCTCTCTCCTTTGCACTCATGATTGTCTTCATAGCAATGGTCCAGAGCAGAAGGTCAATGCAGACAAGCTCYCAGTCCCTCCAGTAAAGGCCCAACATCCACACAAGAATGTGTGGTGGAGCTGCCTGCCTGTACCCCAGCAACRTCCAGTAAAACAATCAACTTGCACTCCAAGCTTAACCTCCTCTCCATTTTATTTGTGCAGCTTGTTGAAGAGAAGAACCTCCTGGCAGAGCAGCTTCAGGCAGAAACTGAGCTGTATGCTGAGGCTGAGGAGATGAGAGTCCGTTTAGCTGCTAAGAAACAAGAGCTGGAGGAGGTCCTGCATGAGATGGAAGCCAGGATTGAGGAGGAGGAGGAGCGCAGCCAGCAGCTGCAGGCAGAGAAGAAAAAGATGCAACAACAAATGCTGGTAAGGAGAGATAAGTGACAAATAACTTGGATCTCACTGGAACACAACAGAGACAGGAAAACCTCAGATCCTAGGACAGTGCTTGCTGTAGGATATATATCTGTGCTACTGAAGGACAATCAATTGATGCTTTTTCCTGCAGAGTTCTCTTCCTCATCTCAACCTTAATATTTTCTCTGAAACATTAAAAATCTTTGCTTCTATGCTGTCAAGTATTACAGATTGTCTAGTTCTTAATAAAAACAACAAAGTTTACAACATGSAGTAATAAACATTAAGCATTTTTTAAGAACTGTAGAAGTAGTATTTTATTTCTAGAATTCATGTTTTGTGGGTTTCTTTTTCCCCCCTAAAGGACCTTGAGGAACAGCTGGAAGAAGAGGAAGCTGCAAGGCAGAAACTGCAACTTGAAAAAGTAGCAGCAGATAGCAAGATAAAGAAAATGGAAGATGATATTCTGGTAATGGAAGATCAGAATAACAAGCTAAGCAAGGTGAGTTCTGGGTCCACTTCCTTACTCTGAAAATAGTGAAAGTTGAGAGAAAACCTTCTCTTCCACTAGAACACCAGGAACACTCTTGGCTATCTAATCTTATGGATGCACAGTTACACCAGACCATCAGTCCAGCCTGTATCAAATGCATTTGATAATTTTCCTGTGCTCATTTAAACAATCCAAAATTGTGTAMAACTACTCTGTTTGAGACCTGTTGTAGCAACAATATTTTCATGCAAAATATTTACAGCAGTCATGCACAATCAGTGGAAGACATGTCTTCTTATCCAAGAGCAGACTAAGTAATTCTCTTGGTTTGCAACTCATTTCAACAAAACTTCATGATTAAAACTGGAAGGTAAGAATGTCTTCCAGTACTTTTTAAAAGGGATTGCTCCTATAAACTGGGCCCTGTACTTAGCAGCCAGCAGAGAGCAGAAGATTCTAAGAACAGAAGCTTAGAGAACATAGAAGTCATAGACACCCCTCCATAGCTCCTCTGTAACTGAAAAATTGAAATGTATCACTACAATCTCAAGAAATAYAGCATAAAAGGACAGTCTATTGGACATTTTTGGTTGGCAAAGAGTTGATTTTTGATCACCAATGACAGACATGTTTGCTAACAAAAATATTTTCTTTTTCTTAAGGAAAGAAAACAACTTGAGGAAAGAATAAGTGATCTAACAACAAATCTTGCAGAAGAAGAAGAAAAAGCCAAAAATCTTACAAAGCTCAAGAACAAACATGAATCCATGATTTCTGAACTTGAAGGTAACATGAACAATAGTTTATTGGGGGTTTTTGTAGAATTTCTTCTTTTTCCTTGGCACAGAACAAAAAAACCTCAACAGAATCTGGAGAGAACTTTTTAAAAATGTGTGGGSTATTTCCAAACATTTTATGCTGAACCCAGATTGGTGATAATCACCAAATCTCCACAGTGCCAAACAACAGAAATCTTTTATTCCTTATATGTAAAAGAGTAGAGAGAAAAATGAGGGGGGAAAATGCTTATACTGGAGAAAGATAAATTATTCTTCAGGATKRSTAGAAATAAGGCATTGCATGTTGCTCCAAAAACACAGTGACTTGTAGTTAAATGCATGACCACACTGGAGGCCAGAACCATTTGCTGCCTGAGTTTGAGATCAGATTAAGGACTCCTGGCACTACCACAGWGTGGTGACCAAAATCCCTCCCTTTCCAGTGCGGCTGAAGAAGGAAGAGAAGAGTAGACAAGAACTGGACAAAGCTAAGAGGAAGCTGGAAGGGGAGGCAAATGATCTGCATGAGCAGATTGCAGAGCTCCAGGCACAAATTGCTGACCTGAAGGCACAACTGGCCAAGAAGGAGGAAGAGCTGCAGGCTGCTCTGGCCAGGTACTCACACCTGGGTCTGCACATGGTGGAAAGCCCAGGCTGGAACTTACCTTGCCCCTTCTCAGACACTGAGGAACTCCAGCTGTGAATCTCATCTCTCAGTTCATCCCCTCCATGTGCTTCCCCATTTTTCAAATGTCCTTTTGTGAAAAGTAATTATGCTATTGTTTGTCCATAGACAAATAATCTCTTTTATTAAATTACCTCGAGGTATCAATGAAAACTCTTCTTCCCACAAGGGCAAGGGCGGTGCTGTCAAGTATGATGAAATGAAACAATCTACTTCATAGGCAATAGCCAAAAATTAATTAAGAGCCCRATCTTGAACCACTCCAAAATCTCAGTGGATTTTTAAAAATAAATTTAATAGGGAAAACACTCCACCAAAACTTGCTGAATCAACTGATTAGCATCTCCAGACATTGCATCCAGCTGAAGTACAGCTGTCTAATCTTTTTTGCGTCAGTCTCCCTTTCTTTGGCACTTTCTTGCACAGAACTTATAAATCTTCAGTGTATACTGACTGCCTGAAATAGTTATTACTTTTTTTAATTTCTAAAATGAAATGTTCTTTTTTCAAAAAGGCTTGAAGATGAAACTACTCAGAAGAACAACGCCCTGAAGAAGATCCGTGAATTGGAATCTGTAATTTCTGATCTCCAGGAAGACTTGGAGTCTGAAAAAGCTGCAAGAAACAAAGCAGAAAAGCAAAAGAGAGACCTCGGTGAAGAGCTGGAGGCCCTTAAGACAGAGCTTGAGGATACTTTGGATACCACAGCCACCCAGCAGGAGCTCAGGTATGGATATGTAGCAAAAGGGGCAAAAAGGAATGTCCCCAAGCTCAGTACACTGGCATTGCAGTAGGGCTGGAATGCTCTTTGGGGCTGCTGCTCCACTGRTGTGTGTCACCTTCCAGAGCAAAGCGTGAGCAGGAGGTCACAGTGCTGAAGAGAGCCCTGGAGGAGGAGACTCGAAGCCATGAAGCCCAGGTCCAGGAGATGAGGCAAAAACACACTCAGGCTGTGGAAGAGCTCACAGAGCAGCTGGAACAATTTAAACGGGTAAACAGAAATCCCTCTCACTGAAAACTACCTCCTAGATAACACAATTTCCTCTTAGAAATCATCTTTATTTATTCACTTCTTCACATGCTTGTAGGCTAAAGCAAACTTGGATAAGGCCAAACAGTCACTGGAGAAAGACAATGCTGATCTGGCTAATGAAGTCAGGAGCCTGAGTCAGGCCAAACAAGATGTGGAGCACAAGAAGAAGAAGCTGGAAGTACAGCTGCAGGATTTACAGTCCAAATACACTGAGGGAGAGCGTGTTCGGACAGAACTCAATGAAAAAGTCCATAAATTACAGGTAGGAAGGAGTTTGATGCTCTGCTGTGACACCATGGGACTGAGAAGCCCACTTTATCTAGAAGAATTATGGCCCTGCAGCCAAAATGCTCATTTTTTGTCACCTTAAACTCCTACCTCAATTACCACACAATTAATCAACTACAAACACTCCATCTCATGGAAGTGGGAGCTTTTAGTCTCACCACCCCTCTGTACGTGTTGCAGTCTGTAATGCCATCACTGATTCAGTGACCATGATGCAGATCTGACAGTTCTTTCTGTTTGTTCATTTCTGGGTGGTGGGGAAGATTGACAGGTGTGTGGCTTTTGGGAATGTATTAGACAGCTATTAAACACRTGTGCTCAGAAAAGATGACAACAAAAGGAGAATGCTCACTTAGCTACAGTTTAAGAAATAACTAAAGATCATTTTAAATGGTTCTCTGGTAGATGTTAAATGTCCAGATATAGTAATCAAGCTTATTGTTACATCTTGTTCATTGCTGCAGTAAGCTTTGCTTTATTTTAAGCTGGTGGATAAAAAAGAAAATATAATCRAATGCATCAACT
This sequence comes from Cardinalis cardinalis, assembly GCA_014549065.1. Classification (NCBI taxonomy): domain Eukaryota; kingdom Metazoa; phylum Chordata; class Aves; order Passeriformes; family Cardinalidae; genus Cardinalis; species Cardinalis cardinalis. Next base: position 1,901,286 of record JACDOX010000085.1, on the reverse strand, counting down.
TCTGTCAAACTTGGGGAGAGGAAGGAAAATCCATCAAAAATCCCCATTCTCCTTTGCAGTTCATTGCAAGGAACATATTATTATTGCTTTATGAATATGACTAGATATAGAATAATAAATGCTATGGTAAAATAGGCAAAAATGGCATTAAAGATAAGATTTCAGACAAATACAAGGAAACAAAAGTTTAGGGAAGCTTTTGAAGCTTTGCAAAATAACTGAGTTTATTCTCTATGGCATCTCACAGGTGGAGGTTGAAAATGTCACCAGTTTGCTCAATGAAGCAGAAAGCAAAAATATCAAGCTGACCAAAGATGTTGCAGCCTTAGGATCTCAGCTACAAGATACACAGGTAAACTTGCATCCAAGATCAGCTCACCTACAATATCCATAAAATGCACAATAAAAAGACCTAAACTAATGACTGTCTTGCCAATTGATGTGGTGACTGCAGGAGCTGCTTCAGGAAGAAACGCGGCAGAAGCTCAATGTGTCCACCAAGCTCCGCCAGTTGGAGGATGACAAGAACAGCTTGCAGGAGCAGTTGGATGAAGAAATAGAAGCAAAACAAAATGTGGAGAGACATATTTCAACACTGACAATACAGGTATCARTGCCATAATTAAATCATTAGCTCCATCACTGAGAGCTGTGTTGGCAGTTGCAGAGGATCTGTAGAATTATCCTGGCRCAGCACAGGGACCTTCAGGGAATTTGTGCTGTTAGCCCAGATGGCACCAGTGGTGCTCCACAATGCAGGCAGCAGTCCCCCTGTCCTTTAAAATGTCATCCCTRGGACAGGTACAAATGCAAGGTAGCTCCACACATAGTCTTGCACACAAGRCCTGTATGTGCATCCTAGGTCTGTGCTCTGCCTCGTTTTATGAAGGCTGGGTGATAGGTAACTGTCACCAACTTCACACAGGTCAGACTAGGAAAGCTCCAGGTCTTAGCTGTCTCCTAGCCAAGTTTTTGTCTATCTGCCAAGTTTTGTTGTCACAGCTACAAAGATTTGTCCTCTGAATTCAAATTTCAGCTCTCTGACTCAAAGAAGAAGATACAGGAATTTACCACCACAGTAGAATTCATGGAAGAAGGCAAGAAGAAACTTCAGAAAGAAATTGAAAGTCTCACACAACAGTTTGAGGAAAAGGCTGCTTCTTATGACAAACTGGAAAAAACCAAGAACAGACTCCAGCAGGAGCTGGATGACCTGGTGGTGGACTTGGACAATCAGCGTCAGCTGGTCTCTAACCTGGAGAAGAAACAGAAGAAGTTTGACCAGGTATGGACTTAAGATTTTCCCTTGCTGTGTTATCACCTGTCTGGAACTCATAGAGTGTCCACTGGGACACAGGRACAAAAAAAATTAACTAAAATTTAATTATACAAGAAATTGTTAATTTTGTATTTATGTGCCTTTATCAAAAGCAGAGATTTTTCTCTGTCATTAACAACTGACAAGACAGCTGCAGTAGAAATTCCCTCCTGTATTGACACTACCTTTTCACAGATGCTAGCTGAAGAGAAGAACATCTCCTCAAAATATGCAGATGAGAGGGACAGAGCAGAAGCTGAAGCTAGAGAAAAGGAAACAAAGGCTCTGTCCTTGGCTCGAGCACTTGAAGAGGCTTTGGAAGCCAAAGAAGAACTGGAGAGAACAAACAAAATGTTGAAAGCTGAAATGGAAGATCTCGTTAGCTCCAAAGATGATGTTGGCAAGAATGTAAGTTTTAGCCTTAGAACAATCTCCACAATAATAACTTAAAATAGCAGCTAAAAGAAGATATAATTGTTCCCAGTGTGGGAAATTCTCTGCAGCACACAAATCCATTCAGCAAGATCAGATATTTCATAAAAAATTCAAAGGTTTTTCCATTTGTGTCCAAACTTTCAAGGGACTTGGCAAAATAACTGTAGGCTATGTTTATTTTTAACATAACTTCAAGCATGAAGATTATAACTGATTTCTAAATAATGTATTTTTTTTTACACTACTTTGAAATGGTAAACTCTGCAAATCTTATTTTATTAGTTATATCTGACTTTGCCACCTGGCTTATATTWACTTACATAACTGCAGCAGATTTCCACTTCTGCATTGCCAATCACTTCTTTTATAACAGATATATTATTTACTTCTAATACTAAGTAAATTAAATTATTATATTTGACTAGATGAAAAATGAAAGATTGGGATAAAGAGAATCTTATCATTTTCAGACAGTTTTTCAAGTACAAAATAAAACTAATTTAGCATTTTCAGTGTAAATTAGATGATTCATTGTCCACACCTGATAGTTTCAAATGTGGCCTATACTGCAGGTATACTGTGTATAACTAGAATTATTCTTATTTCTCATAACAAATCCATTAAATTCTCATTGTTTGAAAGGTCCATGAATTGGAGAAATCTAAACGGACCCTGGAACAGCAAGTAGAAGAGATGAAGACACAATTAGAAGAGCTAGAGGATGAGCTACAGGCTGCAGAAGATGCCAAACTCAGGTTGGAAGTTAACATGCAGGCTCTGAAAGGCCAGTTTGAAAGAGATTTACAAGCCAGAGATGAACAGAATGAGGAGAAGAAAAGACAACTCCTCAGACAGGTACCATTCCCAACCACTGCCTTTGTAAATATCTAAACAAGCCAGTTGAAAGGCCCCAACCTAATGTCATTATTAAAGCACCTCACTAACTATAATGGAAAAAAAAGCATTAAATTGCCTTGAACATGGTGATTWAAAAAAAGAAGAAAAAAAGGGTTATTGTACTAAAGAAGGCGGGGGGGGTTCCCTGTTTCAGTAGCAGATGCACAGYTACCAACAAATGTAGCTATTTAACTCTGCAATCAATTTAGTATAAAACATATGAATTGCTATTTCTGACAGTCAGAACCACCTTCCCTGTATTGTCAGTGCAAGTGAAAAAAGACAACTTCTAATATATCTGCCTTCCCAAGGTACACTAGATGCATACAAAAGCATTGGAGATAAAACTTATTTGGATAAAACTTATTGAATAAAACTTATTTATACAGAAGTGTTGTGACAGCAAGGACAACTGCTGTAGTCATCATCTTGTAACACACATATTTCCATTAATACAGGACCCAAATTGCTGAGTCCTTTCAAAAACTTTTAATTTCCAAAATTCCATTTTAGGACAAAATGGAAATCTGTTTTAACTGCCAGGGAAGTCACAATTAACAGAGATATGTACATACTATTCAGACAGAGTGTTTAAGAGTCCCCAAGGACTTTGCTAAACTGAACTTGTTTTMCTTAATGATCAGCTCCATGAATATGAAACTGAACTGGAAGATGAGAGGAAGCAACGTGCCCTGGCAGCTGCTGCCAAGAAGAAGCTGGAGATGGATGTTAAAGACCTGGAGAGCCAGGCTGACTCTGCCAACAAAGGTCGGGAAGAAGCCATCAAACAGCTTCGCAAATTACAGGTAAGTAACCCCAAAAAAACAGTTTTTCCAACTGCTGTGTCTTATACAGCCACAATACAGAAGTTAGGTGACACACTTGAGAGCTTGATGCCCATTACAGATGATTGCTCAGAAGGGGAATTTTAACTAGACTGCCACATTCAAATATCAGTATTTGAATGCTCAGCTTGAATGACAGTGGAAAAATTCACAGGGCAAATGATTAAAATCTAAGATTTCATCATGGTAGAGAGCTTCCAGAATTCTCTAGCCAACACYCATCTGCTACTGACTTACCCATATGGAGGAAAACAAAGATTCACATGAAGAGAAAGGACTATAAGATAAAAATCTATTACAGGGCTTCAGTCTGGGTTCTTCTAACACTTGGCTCTTGAGCACAAAGCACTGTTCAGAAATCAGGTTGTCTGAATTACCATGTTCCTGTTTATATTTTAAACCTCCATATCAACTGTTCTGCCACATGCTAACAACTAAACAACAAACATTTTCTTAATCAGAAACATTAAGACTCTACCTGTACTCAAATATTCAGRGGACAATAGGCATTACAAAAGATGCAGTGTTCAAGTGGAAGCATTGCCCACCTTGGAATAGCATTTCAGATCATTCCAATATGTGCTAACAGATCTCTGCAAAAAAAAAAAACTTCAGCAGCATTATGACAATGTAACTGTGTATGTGTTCTGTTCCATCCACATTTCTTTCAACTGAAATTGTAACAAATTTGTTATTCTTTTCAACAAGGCTCAGATGAAGGACTACCAAAGAGAGCTGGATGATGCACGGGCTGCCAGAGAAGAAATATTTTCTACGGCCAGAGAAAATGAGAAGAAAGCAAAGAGTCTGGAAGCAGAACTCCTGCAGCTTCAGGAGGTAACGTGGGAAACCTACAGCAGAATGAAGGAGATTATACATGGCCTTCAGTAGCAAAACAGAACTGGCAGTGAAGTAATCTAACAGCTCTTAGGCACTGAACTTGTAACAAGTTCCATGTGTTCCACACACTCCACTAAAGCTGTTGGATCTACATCTGAGCACAGTCAGACTGAGCTGAAAAAAATCACCTTAGAAGAAGGTACAGATCACCAGCCTTAAAGGGAAATGAACTGTATGATCCAACAAAAATTGTTTTCAATAGCAATAAATTCTTGAGGGCTTAGTGCTATTATTCCTACCTGTATTAAATGGCCATCTTGTGACTAAAACAAATAAAATAGAAACCCGCTGAGAGGCTGGATAAAGTGTATTTCATTGTACTTCCCTAGGATTTATGACATGACGAGAATTTATTCTGTCAACAAGACAACCCATCTCATACCAGCTTTAGAAAATTTACAGTCCTCTGAATCATGCTATAASTATTTGAACATTTACTCATTTCCTTACTATGCTGCTTTTTCCATTTCTCTAGGACCTGGCTGCTGCAGAAAGAGCTCGCAAACAAGCAGACCAAGAGAAAGATGAGATGGCAGAGGAACTTGCAAGCGCTGCCTCTGGAAGGTAGGAACACACCAAAGTACACACAAGGCTCTGAATGTGCTGCTAATGCTGCCAAGAGAAGTTTTGCTCTGTTCCCAACAGCCATCTGCCCTTGACAAGACAACATGCACACATATGACTACTTCCATTGAAATATCTAGTTCTTTTCTGAATTAYTGGCAGTTCATAATACAATCATAACATATGGTCAGAGCCAGAACTACTCACTTTTCAAATTTAAATTTCCAGGACAAGCCTTCAGGATGAGAAACGGCGCCTGGAGGCAAGAATTGCTCAACTGGAGGAAGAGCTGGAAGAGGAGCAAGGCAACATAGAAGCAATGGGTGACCGCATGAGGAAAGCAGTACAGCAGGTACAGCCCATTCCAGCACATGGCACTTTCTGTTCATATTCCAGCAAAAGCTACTTGTTGTTCTGAGTATCTGGAGGATTGCCTTCCCAAATTGCCACCTGTCATTTTCTGAAAGCATGCAACACTTGTGACAGCATCCCTTCCCTCCTTGCAGGCAGAGCAGCTGAACAATGAGCTGGCAACAGAGCGCTCAACTGCACAGAAGAACGAAAATGCCCGGCAGCAACTGGAGAGGCAGAACAAAGAGCTAAAGAGCAAGCTGCAGGAGATGGAGGGAGCTGTGAAGAACAAATTCAAAGCCACAATTGCTGCTCTGGAGGCCAAAATTGCTTCTCTCGAAGAGCAGTTGGAACAGGAAGCCAGGTACTGGTCTCCCGAGGGCACCACTGTCAATTTATTGTTCCAGTTAATGAGACAGAAAATAAACAAAGGCAAGCAGGATTTGTGTCAGCAGGCTCTCAGTGCCACTGAACTTGGTAAAGTCTCTCACTTAACATTTCTGAGACATATGGCAAGTAACTGGAGTTGCTACAGTTTCTGATTAAGACCCATTTTTTATTGCTGAAAAGTTCTACAGGTACCATAAGCAAGGATCTGCTCCCCTACATTTTAGAGTAACTGCCCTATGACTCTGCCAGGTTAATTGCCATAACACATTGTGCCACTTGTTGGATTATTCCTTCAGGAAATCACCTTGTGTTTCAGAACACATCCCCTGGAGCACCTGTAGCATACAGCAGAGACATATATTTGGTTTTGTTTTGCTCAGAAGAATATGCCTTARAAGTTTTCCTTAGAATTCAAATTCACCTGTTAAATTCAGTAGGACCTCTAACATGGGGGTCCTTGGTGCTGATTTCATGAACCACAAGCCCAAGGCAGGTGGAGAGTACAGAGCTTCCACAGCACCAAATGCTGCCCTGTCATTGCAGAGACAAGCAGACAGCGGCCAAGACGCTGCGCCAGAAGGACAAGAAGCTGAAGGATGCACTGCTGCAGGTGGAGGATGAGAGGAAGCAAGCAGAGCAGTACAAAGATCAGGTACAGACCATGTCACAAGGGTCTTAGTTGAGGGCACAGGAGGTTTTAGGTTTTGCCCTAAGAAAGGAAGATTCCATGTTGTGCCTCAAGCAAATGCCCTTCTGGAAAGCAGACTSTATGCTTGGATTCTATGCTGGGAGAGCCAATGTCCATTACTAAAAGATGGGACAATATAATTCTTCCATGCTACATCAAGTACCAAAGTACAAGTCCTTGTTAATCAGCCAGATACAATAGTCTGCACAGCATTATACAGGACTGTGCACAACACCCTTAGTGCAACATGAATAGAGAGGCTGAACATATTTTACATTAAAATTTTAGCTTTATCTAATGCAAATCCATCTGCAAGCCAGAAAATCAGAGGTAGGACTATGCAGAAAAAGAAACAATGAGGTTGTGTCTGAATACAGTAGCTATCAGCAAAATGAACTCCCACAAAGCCAAGTTATTTTCAGGCTATAAGCTTCCATCTTTGATTTGGGTCATGTTTCAGTACAACTCCCAATGGAGGCATGAAATTAAAACAAGGAATACAAAGCATTACAAACTAAAGCATTACAAACTAAAGCATTACTCTGAAATCTCCCTTTAGGCCGAGAAGGGCAACGTACGGCTCAAGCAGCTGAAAAGGCAGCTGGAGGAGGCTGAGGAAGAGTCCCAGCGCATCAACGCCAACCGCAGGAAGCTGCAGAGGGAGCTGGATGAAGCCAATGAGAGCAATGAAGCCCTGGGCAGGGAGGTTGCAGCACTAAAGAGCAAGCTCAGGTAGAGTACCCTTGTTTGGGAAAGTCCTTCCCACTCACTGACAGCCTTGGAATTTAGAGCTGAACTACAAAAGTGAGAAAAAATCTGTCAGGTGAGGAACAGGCACTGCTAATGCTGCGAAGTTACTCACTCCTTGTGTTAGCTTGGCACTCAGAACAAAAGGCCCAAGTCAGGAGTGAAGTGCATTTCATAGACTGCAGCAGCCTCAGGATTTCAGCTGAGATGAACTGTGATAACATGGCACAGGCCTTACTCTTCTCTAATCAAAATCCTTTTGGCTTCAATCGGAACAGAATTAGGCTTGGTTGCTTTTGAAAACACCCCTTATATAATGGCTGTATCTATTTGTACAGAAGCAGTCACCAAAGTGTAGAAATGCTTGTGCTTTTCACACTTTCACACATGCACAACTCACACATAACGACTGTGACCAGTCTTGGACATCACAGGCAGTAAAAAGCAAAGCACATTAAATTAATCTTATTCCAAAGTCTCTTTGGACTTCACCACTATGGGATTCAGTGTCATCAGATCAAGGAAAAGATTAAAACATCCCTTTGCATTTTCTTGTTAAARCTGCATGGGAAAAAGATAAAGCTGTGATCAGCCAGCTACATCCCCGAGTTCTGCACTCACTGGGTTTGAAAACATGAGCTCACTGAAATAAAGAGGCTCACTTGAGTTATAAAGAAATTGCTCTATCTGCATCACTATACCATAAAATTTTGCCTTCTACCTAAGACCAACAGTACATCAGCTGAAAAACAAGAACTCGTGTACCTGTGTTCTCAAAGTAGTTTGTCAGACTACTTACCAGTAACGTGCTTCAGTGTTCCTGGATGTGGATTCCCTTCAAAGTGAAGGGTTATGGATGTAGCAGCCTCTTCCACTAGCACCACCTTGGGTAGTTACATGCTCCTGGCTGCTTTATGAAGCAGTGGCTGTGTCCAGCCCTTTTACATAGAACACTATATAGCTCATTTTTGTTTTATCTAAATGTAATGTAATTGGCTGTAATGTACTTTGTTTAATTATTTAAAAGTAATTACCTACCTCTGACCATGACCATGTGCCTAGTTTAACTGCCCAGGACTCTTTATCTCTGTTTCAGAGGGACACAGGAACCTTCGCATGACTAAGCAGGTACCATGCCTTCAACTTTGCAGCTAGCTTGTATTGCACAAATTTCCATTTTCTTTGGCCCTAGTTAAAATTATGTGAGGTTTCTGCAAACTGTGAAGGCTTGGATATCTTGGCATTAATCTGTTTTATCAAAAAAGACAAATATTACAATAATTTAGCTACCATCAGCTGTTCATCAGTGATACATCTTTCTTACAAGTAGRTTATGTACTGACATAGACTTACCAACGTTGCATTCTCACAAGCTCTACCACCAGAGTACCTAAGCAAGTACTCTGATTTTTTTTGCATGGTTTTTTTTTTTTTGCACATCATCTTTGTGCACTGCCATGAAAAGTAAGTTTTTTTCAAATAAAATACACCATTGATTAGTAAAATTGATTAAAAGGACTAATGAATATGGAGTGTCACAGCATGTCATTAGAATTTCACAGTATTTCTTGTGCCTACTGTAATGCTGACCTAAGGTAAGAGCCCGTCTAATGCACCTGAGATTTGGGAAGACTGTACTTGCATGTGATTTATCACACACCACACAATCACAGACAAAAGAGAAAGCCTTGCCTTTCATTACATAGCACTCTGTGCCTGTATTGCTTACAGAGAGTTATTACTGAGGCTTTTAGAGCTGTTTTACAGACATKGAATTGCTTGTTTACTGTATTAAACATAGAGCACGGACATAGACATTAAAGCTGACACTGTAACCTAGCACAGCATTATGTTATACTTACTAGCACATTCTCTGGAGACAGGAATAATACCTGCACTGCAAAAAATAAAGAGCTATTGCCTTGTAATATTTGTATACTTTCTATTTTACATATGCTGGATTTTGCTGTGAATACACAAATATTTAAAGATGATGTCTTGTCCTTGCATGTGCCTTTTAGTCAGCCTAATATTTCCAGTCAGACTGTTACTCAAGCACCACTCCAGTAGCACCAGCTCAAAGGCAGACTAAATACAGAGGTGCTGAGCAAACACTGGTGCTGAAGRCTCATGCCAAATACACACACTGTTCTAAAGGTACTAATACCAATGACCACCTGAATGTTATCAAACACAYCAACTTCTTGATGAGGAGCAGATACAAACAAAAGGTTTTTATCCACAGGGCCAATACCAGTTTAAAGAACTGGTAAGTTTATGCATACTGCAACAGTTTAATAAGTAGTTAGCGTATGATAAGGGGTTCACTTTGTGGCCAAAACTCTAGTGCACAATTTGGTGGCACTCTTGCTGTTATTCCCTCCAGTCCCATGTTCTCTCACAGCACTTCAGTGAATTACTGAAGCACAAATGACTTGTGGGTAACCAAGTCCACAGTCAACACAAGTCCAAGGGGGTGGAAAGCTCTTCYAGCTTAACAAGAATTAACAAATTTATTAACCTAATTAGAACTTATTTGCTAAATAATAACAAATCTCTGCTGCTGTAAAATAAGAGACCCTGCTGTGAGACCCTGCCAAGCACACAGCAGGACAGAAATGACACACCCCTGTGTTCAACACATGCCATCAGCACCAGAACAACCATGGTTAATTACCAGCAGGTCTTACATGAAGCTTTATTAGCTAGTTAACTGCCTGCTCACACTGAAGTAAGTTTAAGGGCAGAATTATGGAAAACAGACTACATGTCACATTTCCATCTTGGAAATGCAGATTCATGCCTCGGAACTAAGTCCAGCCAATCTTCCTACCCTCTTCCCTCATATGGAAGACTGAACTTTGGACTTAAATAGCTGCTTCAGAAAAAGGCACTGGCTTAGTCTKTTGCAAGGACAAGACAAGCCTTTAAATATTTAGGCATGATTGCTGTACCCAAAAGTGCAGTCTYGGATCTATTTAACACCAAATTAGTATTTTTGGCACAATATCCAGTAATCATGAATTGATTTTACTGCTTATATCTGTGGTCTCAAGCCTTTACAAAGGTTTGCTTAATGAGGGGCAAGTGAGAGGCCATGTCACAAAACTGAAATGCTTTACAGCACATTAGCAATGGAGGCCACGGGACAAACCCATTGTCTGTCTCACTTGCTCACACCTCCCCAAAAATTAACCTTGAGGACCAAAGTGTCCCTGCCTTGGGATGTGCCTGTGAAATATATGGGGATGGGAGGGAGATGGGAGATGAAAAGGGGAAAAAGTGGGAAAAGCATTTCCTGTAGGACACTAGCACTGCTAAGCATCAGTCCCTGGGTTACAACAGTTCCAAAGCAATGACTGTTTCCTCTCTCTGCTGGGAAAGACTGGAGTGACTGGAGTGTGTCACACCTGTCACAGCACTGTGGTGCTCTGACCAGTGCAGCCTGTGCACTGTGGGCTCAGAAACRTCTGCTGCCATCCACAGCACTGCCCCAGGCCCTGCAGGAACTGGTGGGCAGAAATTCTGTACAAATTTCTCCACTTGCTCCTCCAGAGGGACAGGAGGGACACTCCTCTGCTGTGGTGTATGAGCAGTCCCTTTTTTCACTCCTTTCAAGTACCTTCAATTGCAGTTCCCTTAGGGGAAAACCATGAAATGAGGGGAAGACTGGGGGTGATTTGGGGCTGATTGGGGCTGATGCTTAGAGGAGGAAAAGGGCACAAGCACAAGAACAGGAAACCAATCTAATTTCCAAGCAGTTGGGAGTCTCAGCCTGTTCACAAATTACAAGTTACAGGACAGAAAGTGGAATTAGAGGCCCACAGCTCTTGGCTTTTCTGCATTTAGAACCATCAGCCCCACAGGTCCTGTTACAAAACTCTAGTTATTTGTCAGGATTCCAAATGACCTAGCACCTGATTTTCTTTTTTCTATTTTTTCCCCTCTTGCTGCAGGAGGGGAAATGAGCCAACATCTTTTGCCCCACCCCGTAGATCTGGAGGCAGAAGAGTAATTGAGAATGCAACAGATGGAGGCGATGATGAAATGGATGCAAGAGATGGAGATTTCAATGGAACAAAAGCCAGTGAATAAACACGCTTCAAAAATTGCACTGCAGCAAGGGGAGGGAGGGAGGACGATATTTAGCACTGTATAAGTCTACTCTTAGTGTCAAGGTCACATACACCCACTCCTCTGACAGATAAAAGCACAACTGCCTTGTCTCCAATGTATAGATTGACACTAAAAGTACTCCAAAACTTTTCGTACCATGAAGCATATTTGAAAAGGTGGGGATTTTTAACAGTCTACAGACGATTTGTGAGATTCTTGCAAGGGAAAAAAAGGCATTGGTCAGTTAATCTTTTCTTAAACTTTCATTTTGTTTTGAGTATTCAATTAATATAGGGTTTTCTCCTGGTTACTACACCCCTGATGCACAATTCACAAGGTGGAAGTGCCTTTTTAATCACTTACTGAAAAATATCATTTGTTCAAATTAAGTCAACTGTTACAGTTTTATATGCACCATGGATGTGCTTACACACTAATAAAAGGCTATAAAAATTACTCCACTATTCTTGTGTACAGGTGTCACTTGAAGGGAAGGGGGGATGAAGCAGAGCTTCTCTAAAACCGAAATACTTCTTACAAAAATTCATCTATAATCATTAGAACAAAACCCCAATTTTCTTCAAAGTAATGCTTTGGAAGAAATACAAAAAAGTCTGAGCTGGAAGTAAAATGGCATAACCACATGGGGAACAGGTTTGATTCCCTCAGGGACACACAGTGCTGAGGTCCCTGGGATGCATCCAAGGGCTGACAGGCACAGGACCTGCAGAGACTCACAGCACTCTGTGCAGGAGCTGGAAAGCAGTGGGGGCCCTACCTGTCTGTCTGTGGGCAATGAACTCAGCCTTTGATGTCTGATACATGCAGAAATATTTCCAGCCAAGCCTCTAGAGCAGGCTGAAACCATTAGAAACAGCAGCAGGGACACTGATGCAGGGATCCAAGCCATCCTATTCTGCACTAAGGGATCAGAATGCAGTTACTTTTTACTGTTGGAGCACTCCAGCAAGACCACAACCTACTCTTGGGGGCTACCAGGACCTACCACAAACCTTTGCAGCTCAAGCACTTTCAGAGAGCAGCAGCTCTGTGGTCACACCGGGGCAGTAGGGAGCCATGCACAGCAAAGCAGGATGCTAAATCACTCTAAATCCAGTGCAGAGAGCTTACTTGATGCCTTTGATTGAACAGCAAGTGAATCTTAAGCAGTGTGACTACAGGGAGAGCAAATCATGCACAAACATCCACCTTGACAGCTAAAGCTGTCATTCTTCKAAATCTAAGCATTGTTTCACAAGTGCAGAGATCACGAACTGGGGATTCAGACTTGGCACCATTCAGCCAGCAGAACCAGAGCCCAGAGAATTCTCTCTCCTCATGAAAAAGTAAAGGAAGAATCAATTTAGAGCAATAAAGATGACAAGCTGAGCAGAGAGGGGTTAGGAGTTACTGGATAAGACTTGATCATTGCTTGATCAGGCACAGAGCTGTAAAGATGCTTGAGAGCTGGTTGTCAACACACTCTGTGAGCCTGCATGGGYAGGAACAAGAAGACAAGCAAGTTGGACTTTGTATTAAAATGGTTTTAAGCACCAATGCTTGGAGCAGAGCCAGCAAATTGAACATGTATAAACCACAGTAATAACTTGCCAAAAAACTCAAAATGCATCAACAACTCCAATTCAAAATAAGCTTTATTCTGCTCCCCAGTTTGACCAACTTCATAGGTGGACTGAGAAATGAAAATCATCTGTGATTTACATATTCTAGAGAAATAGATGCCTCAGTGACTGTTTTCACAGCATTTCCTTAAAAAACAAACAAACAAAAAAAACCAAAAAAAAACCAACCAAACAAAAAAAAGACCAAAAAACATCAAACCCATTTATGYATTCTTTTGTCAAATAAGCTCTCCCCATCCCTTGCCAAAAAAAAAAATTATAAAAATGGTTTAGTCATAATTACTTTTGCAAGTACAGGCTTCCATAAAATACATTAACACTGGGAATGAATCTACTCCATTTAAAAAACAAATGCAGTAATATTCTACTGGGGGTAAAATTATTTTAGAAAAACATTCCCTACTCATATACAGTTCTCTAGCATAAAGGGCTTTTCAGGTTAAAAAAGCATTTCTAAWTAAGTAACAGCTGATATATTCATATAGAAAAATAAAAAATCACTAACACCCAAGGCACCTTAGTGAAGGGAGGTTTGTAAAGCAGTAAAACCCACCTACCAAGATGTTAGAACTTGAAACTTGATCAGGTTTGGCCTCCTACAACCACCAGGYTTTATAAGCCACTATGGGGTTTAAAAAAAAAAAAAAGTCTACATGCTATTAGCTCTGGGATCTCCTGAGCACTCTCAGCACTAGACATATCTCACCTTTAACCATGACCTGTTCTGAATGAGAAATCAYTGCTTACAGAAACATCTTGCCACTACAGAGGCAGGTTTTTGTGCAGCAACATTCTGGTCAGCAAACACCMCATGGGGAGCTGAGCAGCTTCCCTGCAGAAATACACCTTTCAGCACACAAAAACATCTCTAATTTGGGTGACTGCAGCACACACCACCCATGGTAGAAAGCAGAATTCCAGCCAGAACTGGTGGTGTATTAACACCAAAAGCCAAAGCCTGAGGAGCTGCATAGTGAATATTGCTGTGTTGTAGGCAGGACAATTGCTTTGGTAGTGTCAAAAGAAGCAACCTTCAAGGAGCTATTTACAGTAGCTGATGCAGGAAGGAATTCCCAGTCTTGCACTCACACAGTCAGCATTGCTTTGTCACTCCTTTTCACCCACAGAACTTGCCCAGCGGCCACACTGGAAGTCACTGCCAATTGTGACTGCTTGYTCAGCTCTCACCTACCCTGACAGTGCTGTCTGCTTGCTCATTGATACTCTCTTTAAAACTAAAGTTTGAAATACACATTTCTTCTCCTTTCCCAAAGCCAGCCAGGCTTTTCATAGCAGCATCTTGACAACACTTTGTGAGGGATGGCTCACGGGTCCCGGAACGTGTGACGGCCGCGTTCCAAACTCCAGGCGTTTCACCAACCTGCAAGTGCAAAACTGAAGTCAGGGCATTTCTTTCTCAGTGTAACCATGCTCAGAATAACTGCTCACCTCCAGAACAAACCACTCAGCTGAGATGAGAGAACAGCACTCTGAGCACTGCATGAACTCATTCCTTAACTGGGCTGAGCTTTCACTGTAACACAGGGCTCCATTTCCCTCTGAGTCATGAACACTATCTTTTACAGGTGCTGGAATTTCAGTTTAGCAATGCAGCAGCAGACAGATAACCAGCTCATGCATGTGGAAATATATGAGGCTTTCTTGCAGAAGATATCATGAGGTTTCTCCCCRGGCTAGGAGAGCAAGTACAACATGGAACATTCCTTCTAAACAACACCACTGGGCACCACGAAAAACCAGCACAAGGGTCTGGCTAAATAATGAATCCTGAAACTAAGTGTACTATAGACACTTCACCTACCTAAACACAGAACCTAAAGAATGTGCAGTGCAGGATTGGCAGAGTTTAAGCAGACACTGAATGGCAATTTGCAATAACCTTGCTGATTTGTCTTCATTTGATTAAAAAAAGACAACTGGTTCAAACAYTCAGAGAAATGTGTACATTGAGTAAGGTAATTTCTTGTCAGCAGCTACTTAAAAATGCGTCTTAGCAACTCTAAAGCATTCTCAGCTGACCCACTATTCAACTTTTTTCCAGTTCTCCCACAAATGAGAATCTTAACTATGATAAGGGAAGTCTCCCTACATGCCATAACACTCCTGAGACATCTCTTGTACAAGAACATAAAGCATAAAATAAATTGAATCAATAAGCAAAAACTGTTGTATTTTGTCCCAGTTAAACACTGATTTATAATAAAACACATCTTGCACTTGCTTCAGATTTGAGGTATTCAAAACTTGATTGCAGCTAGTCTTTGAATTTCAGCAGCTAGTGACTCCGAATTTTAAACTGACCTGAAACATTCAAATMATAATCCTGAATAACTGAATTTTACATACTTTCAAAATGTGTCTACCAAAACAAATAAATATCAGTCCYTAAGTTCCAACACCAACACACCAGCAGAGCCCAGCACTCACCCTGTGTCACACAGAGGCTGATGAGGATTCAGGCGTGTTTCCAGGACATCTCTGTTCATGTACATGGACACTGAAGGTCTGTTTGGAGACTGGTCATACACAAAGTTTCGGCAAGATGCAAGCTTGGACTCCAAAGCCTGAAGTAAACAGATGAGGTGAGTGTCAGACTGACTGTTCTCTTTCAGAAGAAGGCAGTGGCACACCAAAATGGCACTGAAGTGTGTGGGTTTGGGGTATTTTTCTTTCTTTAAGAGGGAGCTGTCCAGTAGAGTAATCTGCTAGACCCCAGTGCCACATGAGTTCTGAATTTGTGGAGAGGTGAAGACAGTCATCTCTCTAAAGATGAATCTGTTTCTCTAGGGAGCTCATGCTCTTTACCAGGAGGAACACAAAATCTTTACTTTCCTCAGAGAGATTTTTACRTCTTTCTTGCAGGCATAAATTTTTAGATCACTAAATATTCATATGAGCTATCAGCTTCCCTAGACATGTATTAGGTGGTACACCAGAGGCAATCAGCCACAGATATCTTATTCTTCATCACATGCTTCCATTCTAGATCACTCCACCTTTACTGAGTTGCTTTCTGGCTGTATCAGTTCTGCAGCTCAGCCCATCAAAGCCTCATACAAATGTTTGTAATAACATAGCATCAAGGCATAAGGAATGAAACACATCATGAGATAACCTTCCCAACATCAGCACTGCTTTAAACATCAAACTACAGCTTAGCAGGACATTAGGCCTTGCTCAAAAGACCACTGGACTCTTAAGGCAAACTTCACCAGAAACCTTTTGGACAGCAGGTACCACCCTGCTAACTTCTCTGCCTTTCACAGGAACAGATCCATTCTCAATTTATACATGCTGACTTATTTTTTCTGCAYATGCACTTCCAGAAATTCGTAGAGGGAGATCTTATCTCCATCTGGATTAGAACTTAGAAAAACAAGCATGGTCCATTTTTATTTGGGAGTTGGTCAGAAATGTTTAAAGTCCACACCAAGCCCAAGGCCACACTTAGCTAACCTGGGGACAAGAGACTTTTCAGTCTCCTCTGAATAGTAGTGCTGGCYGCAGTTTCCAGGAGCTCCAGCTTTCCAAAAGCATTGACTGGCAGGTAATCACTCACCCCCACTTTTCGCAGCAAGTCTCCCACAATATTAAGTGCAGATATTCTTGCAGCTGGTGTGAGAGGGGTTGCACCATAACTGTCCTCAAGACCTGCAGGGCAGGTTAAAGAAGGATATGTTACTCATGGAAAGAAAAAAAAAATTGACCCTACTGTCTTAGAGAAGATGATTCAAGGAACATGATTAAAGATCACAYGGGTTTTTAAAACCTTTCCCCTAAATCAGACCAACATCTCTGGGACAGTTGTGAACTAATAAAAGTCCCAACTGCTCATCTTATCCCTCATTATTTCCAGACAGTTTAAAGTMAACTGGAAATGAACAGACTATGAATAAACTGAAAAAAATCCCAGTCAATGAGACCATGGTGATTTGATTTAGGTGACACTATACTACACACTGGATTCTGCGGCTAAAGGAGGAATGAAAAGAAGGGAGCAAATTATAGCAAARACAAGAGCATCAAATGGTATTTGTGAGCTGGATCCCTGCCAGTCACCTCTCCTAAAGGTSCCAGGGGTGGGAAGGCTGATGGGCGTCCGGCGCATTGCGGGTGTTGAGGGCACAGACAAGGAGGCCTGAACTGCTGTGTCTGTTCTTTCTGCTTCCAGGGGAGCTCTCACTGGTGTTTTGGGCTTCTCCTGTTTCTGCTGCACTGCAAGCTCTTGTCGTAGATCTGTGAAGGAAGCAACACAAAGCACGTGCTGGAGCTACAGTCACCAAGATAAAAACCAAAAAAGGTTTTTATCAAAAAATCTTCTGTCAAAAGATTTTTCTCTTCATGGAGGTGAGCTAAAGTCACTTATCCTTGTAAAAGCTCACTCCAGGCACATCTGAACTTGGCACACCTTGGCTGCATTCTGGCTCCCTGCAAGGTTGAGATCCTACCTGTTGTACCCTTTTCTATCCTGGTTTTCACGTGAAGGAAATTTGAGCTGAGGCCAGATTGAAGCCACATCATTTTCTACTCCAGGGATAGAGCAATTCTGTCCCACTGCCTGGCTGCAGCTTATGGATACCACTCAAGGGCACAGAATCCAAGATCTGAAAACAGATATTCATTCAGCTCCAGGGTCTCTCTCTTCTCACCCAGCCTTGTTGACAGACAGCAAAAAGCCAATGCATTCCAAGGCAACCAGAAGTCAGTCACAGCCCTCCTGTTTTACTTCCCCATTAGTGCTTCACTGACTCCATTTCCCACAGCCCAGGAAACAATGARGTTAATGTGTATTGGAGCTGACCTTCGTGGGAAGCCACACCAGCACATGCCCCAGCTGGACTGGCTCAGCTCTCTGAAGCCCTGATTAGGAGAAGGCTGGAACAGACTTTTGTTTCTGTGAGTGCTCTGGAATAACGTCAGGAGTTCAAGGAGGGGGCAGAACATTCTTCAGTTTCYTTACTTGTTTCTACATTTCAGATACCAGGTTTTAAAGAAGCAAAGTTAAAAGCCCAGCTCGAAGGCAGATGGAGAGGACTGAACAGCTACAAAGCAGAGGGAGAGAAAAGAAAAAGATACAAATAACTTCTGTCTAACCTCTAGCTTCATCTTTCAGGCGCTGCACAGACTCCAGAAGGTTCTCTTTCTCATCCAGCTCACTCTCCAGGAAAGCATTTCTTTCAATAGCCTGGTTTAAACGCTGCTCAAAATCCTCCAGGGACATTATAGTRGCTCTGAAAAAGAGTGCATTAGATGTCACTACCAGAGGACTGGAGGTAGGAGGACTCCCTCTCTCACAAGAAAATGGATACTTGCATTTTTGTCTGATTTGCTTTGTTTCATTTTTTTTTTAGCTCGTAATATACGAAAGAGTGCAGTCAGGGGACTGGAACAGGTAAAAAAAAAGTTATCACATTGCCCATCTGCAACAAATCTCTTCAACACAATCATTAGACAAGTGATAGTTCAAAATGGCAATGCTAACAAGTAGTGCCACAAACAGCACAGTGCCACCAYGCTTGCAGGACAGAAYAGAGGTGGAAAAAAAAYCCCACAAAAAGCAGATCACCTTTTTGCTCTTTCCAAATCATCATTTTCTTGCTCGAGTTCTCGAATGTATTTCTGAAGCTGCTCTTTAATAGCTCTTGTCTGTGCCAAGTCATCTTCCAGCGCAGAGATTTGCCTGTATCCTTCTGAATGCTGCATTTCAATCTTTTCCTACTCAAAGGCAAATCAAAGAGCACATCAGGTACTTAGCAACATGTTCTCTTTTTGCAGCATTGTCTGAGCTCCTTGAAAGGCAGAGACAGACACTCTGAAAATTTTTGAGAAACATCATTATGTACAGTAAAATGCCAATAAATTCAATTGCTCACACATTTCTGGGCTGCCAGCAGATAGGAGCTTTTCCTGTCACTTCTTATCAAACAAAAGTGCTGGGGAACAGTTCCCAACATTTACAGCACAAGGCCATTCCTTGCCTCTCCCAGACAGCCTGACTCAGCACAGTTTCTAAGCAATACACAAAGCACACAAGAGAAACCACTTATTTTCAACCCTAATACRAAGTCAGGCAATATTTAGGAGCCAAAGTAAGAAGAATAAAAAAAAATTCCAAGTGTGACCCTGTAACATGCTGCTGTGGAATCAGCAAGATTCTGCATTGCCCAYGTGGCTTTATTAGCCCAAAGCAGGTTCAGAATTCTGGAACATTTCAGGTACAGGTACACTTTTGGGAACCTGAACCAAACTCTGTCTCCCTCTACACCACATATACAAGGGTACATTTAAGACAGGCATAAGCAGGCAGGAAATCTCAGCTTCCACATCCGATCTCTTGTCCTGCACTGCCACTAAATGTGGAGTTAGTTCCACAGTATGTGACCTGGGAAAGCTTTCCCATGTGACAGGGAAAGCTCCAGAGCACACTATTACAATACTTTATACTCAACCACCTTGCTACCAGACCACTTCAACATGCCAGAGGTTTTTTGGAAATTCCAAGACTGCTGGGTAAGCAACATTCCTGAAGTGCTCTCCAGACAGAATTGAAGTACAAAACACTTGAAGTCACTGGAAACAAAACCATGCACTGGAATTTGAAAACCATGGCAAGTAGTCTAGTGTGAATGATAATGTGAATACAGCTATTTTAGCACATGAAATGCATAGACAAGGAAGAGGGAAAGAGATATCCATCCTGAACTAAGAAATCCTTATTTGACTGCAGTGTGGTGACACTGCTGTAATTCCAAATCTCTGAAACCTAGTTAAGAGCCTCTAAGCTCCAAGAGGCAGATTACTTTCAGTTAGTTTCTCAGGACTCTCTAAACTAACCCTGCAAAGCACCATTCCCATCAGTTTTAGGTAGTGTGAGCTCTGATTTCTGAGGGGGAGCAGGCACACACRCTGGGCTGGTCAGCTCAGAGCCACAAGCTGTGTGGGCCTGGCAAAGTTCACTGGTGCTGACCTAGATGCAGATCCCAACCCTTGATGGGCTCAGTTAACACTGCTGCTCAATAGCTTCATGAGATTAATGCTTTGCTCTTGAATTGATTCAGATAAAAGAGCAGAACTGCAAGGTCTGAGTCTTTGTTTTTAGCCAATTGTAATAAACTATCAGCTGATCTGGCCCTCAATGGTGGCTCTGTTCCTTCACTGCAGGCTGYTACTGCAGTTTTCAGGCTGCATGAAAAGCCAATTGTTGAATGGTTTATTTCAAGCAGAATGTATTTTAAGAAAGTTATCTACTGTGAAGAATCATTTCAGATTTTCTAAAATATGGCTACCCTCCACTTTTTGAGGCKCTGTATTGCTTCCTACTATTTTCATTCCTCACTGTTTTGCCTGGTTCACTGTCCTTTCCTCTCATCCCAGCTACTCTAGAGAAAGAAAATCATCTACACGCTCCTCAATTAAATGAACAATGGGTTTTATTTTAAATTTTTGTCTTCTCCCCAAACCCATCAGCTTCCATGGGTTTATGTGGCTACATGGAAGAGCAGACCAATACTGCATACAACATGTACAACATCTAATATTTCTAAGGTGCTACAACAAGAACAAGTATTAAAGCAACATAAATRCAATGAAACATGTCTTGGAAGTTCTGCTATCAAAAAGCAGGGAGTGGAGGAAATAGCTAAGTTAGYGCTAGAGTGACAGGACATCTGCCTGGAACAGAAGAATATTTCCTTAATACAGTAATTTGGACAACAGTTTAAACAAAAGGCATTGCAAATCTGGATTCATCCAGTGATTAATCACTTATACAAATACCTTCACTCCCATTAGCTCATTATTGCATCCAATTGAAGAGAAGAAGTGTAATTACATTAATCTCTGCTTCCACACAGATTGAGCTAGCCCTACAAAACACAGTGTAGTATTCCTTGGGTGACTGTAACTCATCTGTAAACAAAAGGCTAAAATMAAACTTTTAAAAGTCACACCAATTTCAGTGACAATTTTTTTCCAAATTTAAGAGAACTTACCACTATTTCCTGAACGTGTCAATCAGCACAGCCCTATCTCATCACTCTTCACACTCTAGATAGTTTCATTGTTCCTTAAGCCACTGTGTTAAGAAGGCCCATCCCAGTAAGTTCATATTCTTTATGTTTTATAGTTCTGGAAGTTAATGCCTTTCTGCTGGTTCTCTTTTTCACAGAATGCTAACCAAGTGCAAAAAGAAAAACTCATTTTTCCCTAAGGACAGACAGATTCAATAACAAAACCAGGACTGAAACTGKTTTATGACTCTCAATTCTATGTGTTACCCACCAGCTGCTGCTTCCCAGCTTATCTGAAATGTCAGATAATAAATACACAACTATGTAAAAAGGGTTTTAAACTGAGTTTCCTTACGTAATGCAAAAACACAGCTGCAGTGTTTGTACTTTGATTGTTCTACAATATTATCTGTAATTGCATGATGCAGACAGCAAGAAAGCTATGAACAAAAGCACTAAATAGATGGAAGAACGAATAGAACAGCAGCTCTCTTGTGTTCACACTCAGCCTCCACTCCACTGTGGACAATTTTCTCCCATCTGAAATCTACCCTGACACACAGCCACAACCTGTGAACAGGGCTCCAGGAACGCTACCAAGGAACACAGAATCCTCAGAGCAGACAACAGGCTGGCATTTCTTTACTTTTCAAGACTTTCCTTTATGCAGTCTTCTGGTCAATTTTRCTGTGATGCTGAGGTGACACCACGGGGCAGAGTCTGCAAACACCTGCCCTGCTCCCCCCTGCCTTGAGGATGTGCCCCCCACGTGCACCAGCAGCTCTGACCTTCACTGACTCCAGCTCCATCCGCAGGCGGTTGTTTTCTGACAGGAGGTCTCTGTTCCTGGACTCTGTTTGCTGCAGCTGAGCCTCCAGCTCAGCTTCGTACTCTCGGCTCCCCTCTTGGAACTCACGCAGCTCCTCCTGGGTATTCTCAGCACTGGGGAGACATTCCAGCAACAGAATTCATCATCATGAACAATGGAAACAACATCTCTTGTACACTCAAGGTAAAAACAACATGCTCTTGAGCACGGAAGGCTATATGCCCTTCTCTGTATTCAACAGGAAGAGAGAAACACGCAAATGCTTCCCTGCCATGCATGGGAAGTCATCCCATGGCAAACTGGTAAAGAAAAAAAGTCCAAATAAACAGAAAAACCCCAGAGTCTGTTTTCACACTCTAGATGTTGAGGAGATGTGGCATCTCTTTAGTTTGTCAACTGTCCACTGCCATCTCACATTTATTCCATTATTCAATTCTATTATTTATTTGGAAATATAAAGAAAGCCGTTACCAATTAATAACAAAGTGAGGAACAGAGAGAAAGGTGAAAGGAAGTGTTTTATATTCTTGAACAATTCTGTTGAAACAATCCCCCAACAAGCTAAACAAGCAGCAATGACAGAGCTGTGTTTTTGCATGAAGTGTTATAGAGCTTAACCAACCACTTGGAGGAATGAAGCCACTGCCTTACCACTGCTTGTATTTCATAGCCAACTCCTTCCAGTATCTGGTTTCCTCTTCCACTGAGCTGAAGTGATGTCCTTCTGAGTCTTCCATAATGAGTCCTCAAAGTCTAAAACTCCTGTTTCATTTTCCCCTCTGAAAAATAACAGGGTCAAGTGTGAGAACTCAGGCAGTGAGCAGCCTCATCCTCCTTGCTGCAKAGCAGAACACCCCTCCTCCCACACAGTCACTGCTCTCCTAGAGACCAATCTAAAGCCCAGCCTTCATAGGACTCTGTCAGACAGACCATAAATGTGAAAGAATTCCTGCTAAGTCTCCCCACTGCTCCCAAAGCTGCTGCAGGCTTACACCACATTCCCAGCAGCAAGCACCTTTGGCATCTCTGAGCACACAAACCCCAAACCTGAGCTGCAGCTGTGCCAGTGCACAGAGAACACAAGGGAAGGAAGACTCAGGCACAACTTCAGCTCCAAACACACTGCAATTCAACAACGCTAAAGACACCTATCATGAAATGAAAGAGAAACTTCAAAGAGACAGAGATTAGGTACTCAAGATACTGATTTCTTGAGTTAACAATTAAAGGAACACATAGTTTTTTTATGGACTTAACTGCTGGACAGGTGAAAAATTTCYTCCTAGGTCAACACAGACAAAGCTACCCAGCTTTAAACATGAACTATCAAAATCCAYGTATAGCTACAAGATATCTGGATACCTCAGAGAGCCATGGGAGAAGGGAGGGTAAAAGCTACCCAGAGGTTTTAGCAGGATACCACTGGCTGGGATAGGTATGCAGTTAAGATAGCAGCAATCCAGACAATCCAGCTGTCCCTGTGCCAGCACAAACTCAGTCACAGGACACAGTCCCAAATGRGAATGACACACTAAAGAGCCACAGGGGAATCAAGTCCCTTAAGCTGGTCACTCCCACTTGAGGACTTAAGTATCTAAACCCTGCAATTAAATAAAATAAATGCCCTGTGATGTGTATGACACTCTGTGTTAAACGGGTCAGCAACAAATATCATTTCATACTAGTTAGTCTTGACAATGGAGAAACATCAAACCTAATGTTCTGCATAATCTGCCCATGTCCAGCCCTGGGTGAGGCAAAGATTCCACTCCAACATTATCAATTTAAACAAATCAATACCAAGTAAGAAACCAAATAAGATCAAGAAGAGCAAAGAGAGGTGGAATGAACAATTTAGGACAGTGACAGTTGTCACAAAACTGCATCATGGAAATCTAATGACTGAAGAAACACAGTTCTACCAAATTTCAATTCCAGTTCTGCTGAGCAAAACAYTTCCCAAAGGTAATTCTGATGGAACAAAGAAGAAGGGATGGCTGAAGACATCACTTAGATGTCAGCCCTGTCTTCTACTCTTATTTATGATACTCCTAAACTGCTAGAGTAGACCCTCTGAGCAGCATATCTYAGCTAAAGAAAATGTGCATACACTGCACATTTATTGAACTCTATGAAAGAAAATATCTTTAACCTCTGTCAAGACTTTCCTCTCCAAAAAATTATGTGGTACAAATAGGATTGAGTAACAGCCACCTACTTAGTAGCTCTACTGAGACAAACCCAAGTAGCTCTTACCTCTACTACGGACAAAAGCACTCAAAGCAGTCTGGCAATCTAAAGCCCAATCCTTACATACCCAAGCAATGCCACAAAGCCCAGTTCCTCTTCACAGCCCAAGCAATTACCAGATTATTGAGCAAGGAGTAAGCAGCGTCACAGCTGAGTGGGGCTGTGCCTGCATACCTCAGTGCACAGTATCAGCTACACACTCACAGAAATTACAGTGTTATYTAAAAGGGGAGTTGCCAGGTCAGGAGAAAAGTTACTAAGCCTTAGTTTTTATAACTGAGTTTGACACAAAATGTTCCTTAGCCAAAGCTGTGTGTTCTTTCAAACAAACAAAAGCACTGGATAATGTATTGATACATTTCCAGCATAAGGTCTCAAGGCTGAAGAATGCACTGARCAAAAAAAGAGGAAAAGGAGTGTGAGTAAGGAGTGATTTCCCAAATAGYACTCTTGCCCATTAAAAAGAAAATCATGACCAAGCATAATTAACATTCTTGACCTAGGATAGTTTATGTCACATCTCCTCTGTTATTTTTAAGTGAACTGAAAGTGCCTTTGATGTTAATAAGCATGTCCTTCTGCTCAAGGCACTGTGTACACTGTGTACACACATACTGATTCTTGCAGCACACTTGTGAAGAAAAAAAAATCCAAAAAGGATTTTTTCTCACACAACCATTATAATAAATCAAATCTCTGTGTTTGGACAGACAACAAAAATAATTCAGGAAAGATAAAGATGAACTGCAAGACATCTTGCTCTGAAAAGCTTCCAAACAACCCTTTGGAACCTAAAGACAGCTTGCAKCACCTTCAAAATCTTGAATATGTTCAGATCTGGCTCCTGTGTTTTCCTATTACACTTTGGAAGAACTAAAAGACTGTAGTAATTGGCATTTTTTGAGATTGTAGGGGTGCATAGAGAAGAACTTTCCTTAACTGATCCACAAAATCCAAGAGAACCCTGTGAACATTCCCAGAGCACAAAGGGGCTGCACCCCTCAGTGCCAGGGATGTCTTTGTGAACATGAGATTATGGTGTGGGCCCACTGAGGATGTCATCCATTAAGAGCTCACTCTGCTTAGTGGTCACCATTACTAAATAGTACTTATAATTTAAAATTAATTGTTCAACTGCAAACACATACAGTGGACCTGTACTTATTCCACAGACGTGGCTACTGTCCTGTGCCACAGGCACATATTTTTTGCTGAAAGATTCAAGGAAGACCTGTTACTTTCCTCCCCTGTGCTACATCTTAGCTCAAACTAAGCTGGGATTTTCAAACTAACCAAAGATGAAAAATACAAACTGAAACYRAAAACTTCCAAGTTTGAGACAAAATATTAAAGCTTTTWAAAACTTTTTTTCCTGAAATTTGTSTAAGAAGAGYACAAATAAAAACYATGTAAKTCTTGTTAAACTGCCTTAGAAAGGGTAGGGCTGTGAYTGGKTTTCCCCTGCTGCCTTCTCCCMTTGATTTTTAACAACTTGGAGACAACATGCAAAATGCCTGAAGAGAAATTAATCAGGAACTCCTCGTGGTCTGGGCTCACTACAAAAGTGGAGAGCAAAGGGGGGTAAAGGAGATTTTAGAAATGCTTCTTTAAACACTGGAAAAGTTGGAAAAAAACAAGGAGAGAAGGTCGGAGTCCGTAAGAGGCACACGCTGGCTGCACCTTGCTTGTTTCCGCACACGTGAAGCCAGAAGAGCCATCTGGCCAGGCCTCCTGSCCGGCGCAGGCAGCACAAGCGCTGGCCACAGGCATTGCAAAGCTCCACAGCATGCAGGAAGTGGAAGCGATCATGGGTGGGGACTGGAATTTTGCAATAAAACACGGCAGCATAAACGCTGCAGAAAACAATTTCGTASCAGCGAGAGCAGAATTGCAAAATTCCTCAGGAAAAAGCAAGCGTCAAGAAAAACAACACACAAAATGATCGAAGGAACTTCAGTTTGGGAATCAGTCTGAATTATCCAAACTCATGAGGGCCCCAACTTAGATTGTTTCAGTCCCAGAACAAAGGACTCAAAACGACCCTGATACTGAACTTTTTTCTTCACAAAACATTTAGTTCGGGGAACAATGTTTGCCTTCTTTTGTAGCAATGCCTAATGGTCCAAGTCAAGGAAATTCATGTTGTAATAAAAAAAGTGAAACCGTACCACAAATACTACTGAATTATCCATGACAGAGATGATGAACCTCCTATTAGACATTATTTTCCTAAATGTAAACCAAAACAAACCAGCTCTTTGCTCCCGAAAAGKAGCTTTCCCATCCTTTGAAATTCAGATTTGCTTAAAATATTCCCCTTGAAAGGGTCCTCCTGTAACACATGGGCCTGTTTCCTTTTGTTTAAGCCATACAAAAGAAAATCACCACAAAAGAGAAAGAAAGGGGAGAGGTCACGGGAGCACCAGGATTACCACAGAATCCCACAGCCAGCTCTGAAAAGAGTTATCGGCTTCTCCGGAGCTTCTCTACCAAAAGGCTGAATTCAGCAAAACCCTCCACTCCTCAGTAACCAGCCCAGCTCCCAAACTTCCAACTTTCCAGTCACTCCTGAGGAAACCGCACACTGTTCTGCGCTGGAACGCCTGACCTTGGTGGTTCCAGCTGCAAGCCAAGAGTTCAGCGGGGTAGCGCTCCCCGTCCCATTCCCGTGCGAAGCACCGAGCCGGGCGGGGGCTAAACCAGCGGGCACGGCTCCCACGCTCCGCTCCCCGCCCCACCTGCGCCCGCACGAGCAACWCCAGAAGCAGGAGGACTTTCAGGCCCGCGCGGGGCCACAGCCAGCCAGGGGCCAGGGTCCCGTGTCCCTTATCCTGTGTCCCTGTGTCCCCCCGGTCCCGTCCCGGTCCGGTCCCGCTGCCGCTGCCCCGGGCTCTCACCGTGCTCCCGCCGCGCCCGCACCGCCGCTCCCGGCCCGGCCGGCGCCGCCGCCCCATTGGCTGYCGGTCACGTGCGGCGGGGCGCTCGGCCAATCAGCGCCACCGGAACGCGCTTCGGAAACTTTGGTGACTTTCAAAAGGCGCCGGGGGGCGGCGGCCGCGGCCGGTCCCGGTCTCGTTCTTATTGCCGTTCCTGATCTCATTCTTATCGCCGTTCCCAGTCCTTTTCCCCTTCCCAGTCCTGTTCCCCGTCTGCCTCGCTAAACACCCCCCAGTCCATGTTCAAGGACCTACAGTCACACGCACAAGGCACCGCGTCTTCTGAGATGTTAAGCGTGTAAACCAGCACGCTCCGTAATTTTAAAGGCGTGATTGACCTTAAAATTGTCTAAAAAAGGAAAAGCTTTACATTCATCCTTTTTTTTTTCTCTCAATTCAAAAGACCTCTGCTGCAAAAGGAAGCAGCGAGACAGCGCCGGTATCTATTTTTAACGCCAGCCCAACATCTTTAGCCCAAAATGCCCTTTTCCCGGCCAAGGACAGGTTTCTGTGTCGCAGTCTATGAAATATTAGACACTTCCACTCATCCCCATCCCGGCATGATGTCACCATTGCAGGAAACTGCGGCATGGGGCAGAGCTGGCTGCAGCCCTGGAATGCCCGGGCAGGATCGMTAGGAAGGGACCCGGGACAAGCAGGGACTTTCTCAGGGGCCCCAGGTGTGTTCCTGCCGCCCGTGCTCACAAACAAACACTCGCTCATTAGTGGTGCCTGGCATTTGTTCGGGAGCCAAAACAAAAMCAGAAATTATCGCACGTGTATCTCTGCGGCCCGCAGAGGCAGGGCCATGTGTCACCGAGTGTCACCGGGTGCCAGCTCAGCCCCAGACAGCAGTGGGATGGGCACCCACGTGCGGAGCCCGGCCCCAGCTTCGTCCGCCTCTGATGTAACACCGGGCCTGGAGCACGGCCTGGTCTGAAAAGACCTGWCTGAACTGGAAATACACCTCTGCCAAGGGCTCTGTAAGGCTGGGGCTGTAACTGAGAGGATGGATGCTTTTCAATAAATATTGCACTAGAAGGAATCTGTCCATAACCCAGATAACTTTAACTGAAAAGGGTGACAAAAACTATTCTACTTYCTTGTCAGRCATTCAGCTAAAYAACTAYATTTTCAGTTCAGATGTTCAGCAGAAGTAAATGGAAACAAACTATCATAAAACTATGAAGAGAAAACTAAACAAGGCATTTAAAAAATTGGGTTAATAGCATTTGCAGTTCTGTCATTACCCAAGAATGTTTTTATTATCAGATAAGTTGCATAAAATAAACCACATGCTATTGTAGTATGTTGCCAGTAATTAAAACAAATTATACATTGTTCACAAGTTTGGGACAAAGGACATTTTACTTCAACACTTTAAGCAAATTTTTGAGGATAGTATGATTATACAGAYTATGACAAAGGTACAGCTGAGGTTTTTAATATTTCTCATCTCAAAATACTAAAACACAGCAAAATTTCTCAGATTTCAGAGGAAGCTGAGAGCCTCTCATCCAATTCTGAAACAGTGAAACAGCACCCTAACAAATGCCAGGGGCTCAGAGGTGCTACTGTACACGAGGAATAAATATTCTTAAAAAAGGTTACTGTAATCACTGTGACTGCCTTGTTTGCAAGAAGAATGAGAACATTTGTCTATTTCAAAATTAGCAGAGGAGGAGAAATTATTTTATGCATTTATTTTTAGTTTGCTGATTAACAATTAATAACTGGCAGATTTTTGTGGTGCTAGGATTCATGGGCTGGTTATTTTAATGAGAAGGCCACACTGATTCTTCCACAAAAACTAAGTGGACAAAAATTTATCCACTGTAAGTTCTGGCAAGGTTGTAACACTTTATCTTTTGGCAATCAACTTCTATTGGGAAAAAATAATTGCTTTTCTTAGAGAATTAAATAACTTGCCACACCACCCACTCTGTGGATGGAACAGGAACTGCTCACCAATTGTCATTACAAACAACTGAACTGCTTTTTTTGTTCAAATGAATTACTGACACCCAWAAAATGTGACAAACATTTTAGAATATCATATAGAAATATTGCTGCCACTAAAGAGCAAGTATTTAACAGCAATGAAACCTTTTTTCTGTCTCTTTAAAGATGTTATATAATTCTCTGCAATCTATATATGCAAAATCAGATTTTCACATGCTTAAACAAGAAACACATTCTCACTACTTTAAAAACCTTCTGATATCTCAAACTGACACATTTTTTATGAAACTGTCAAATGCTCATTATAGCACTGGTTTGTTAAGCAGAGCAGAACACAGCAGCTCTCTCAGCCTTGGCACACAGCAGTGACACTCCAAGTGACCCTGGCAAGCCTGGCTGTGGCTCTGAGTTGGTCACCAGGGCTTCTCCTTGCTGCAGTCTCTTAGGCCAAGGTGCAAGTAAATTCCACCTTAGCCTAATACCTCAGTTATGATCAAAAGACACTGAGGCACCAAAAAGCAGATCCCAGCCTGTGCTGTCACTAACCTCCCTCCTTGAGGGGCTCAGCCACCAGCTGAGGAGCAAGCCCAGCCTGGATGCCAGGACWGGCTGCACCACTTTGGCCCAGCCTTCCAAGGGAGCTGTTAAACCGTGAGACAGAGCCACGTCTGTGGAAAGACARGAACAGGAAAATTAGAAATACAGGTAGGGTTGTTGAGATAAGCACTAATAGCAGCACAAGGATTCAAGAGGAAAAATACCACAGTGGAAAGTTACACAATCCTGAAACGAGCAAAGCCCAGTGACTTCTAGTGAGTTGCCAGCACCACCACATCAACAGAGCAGTGACCCTGAGTGGATGCCCAAAGCTCTCGTGATGCGTCTTTGGGCAGCAGACTTCAGGTGCTTTGTCAAGGGGTGGGGACACACGAATGCCTAACCCAGCGGGTTCTTAGAAGGTTGTTCTTTTTTTTTTTGTTAGCCAGTTATTGCTTTGTATTTTCAAGCTGTGTACATCTGACTTGGGGAAYAGCTAATGATATCCAAGGCACCCAGAGAAAGCACAGAGAGGTCAGACATGTCTGTTAAAATAAGCAAACAGCAGATTTCTGGAATATCTGCAGCGAGGGAGACTCCACAGCCTCTCTGGRCAAYCTGTCCCAGGGCTCGGSCACTCTCAGGGAAGAAGYTCTTCCTCRTSCTCAGGTGGAAYTTCCCGGGCATCAGTTCCTGCCCGKTCCTCCTGTGCYATTGCTGGGCCAGGGAGCAGAGCCCGGTCCCTTCACACTGGGTATGTCACGGCTTCAACGCTGGGTTACGGTGGAGTCTGYGTGTGATTTACCCGGCTTTGTGCGTTTTATCCGCGTTTCTGTGTGTTTTACCCTGGTTTGTGCGCGTTTTACCCGCCTTTGTGTGTGTTTTACCCGAGTTTCAGTGCGTGTTTCGCCACCCCCCGCAGCGCTCCGGGCCCGCCTCACGGCCGCTGCTTTAAAGGAGGCGGGCGCGGGGCGTTACGACGGCCGGCTTTGCGGCAGCGCGCTGCTTTGCGGCGCGCGGCGGCGCCTGACGGCAGAAGGAGCGGAGCGGGAGGAGGGAGGACAACAAAGGGCCGGAGGGGCCGCG
>JACDOX010000085.1:1815863-1870682 GCA_014549065.1 Cardinalis cardinalis | reverse complement strand
GCCCCCGGCAGCGCGGGGCTGCTGCGGCAGCCAAGGGCCGGCCCCGCGCGGCGCGGCCTGTCCTGCGGCCGGAGCTGCGGCCCCCTCGGCCCGGGACGGCCGGAGTCCCGCAGCGCTCCGGGGCCGGGGGGCGGCCTGGGGAGGGAAGGGTCGGGCTGGAAGCCCCCCGGGAGCCTCGGGACAGAGAGGGCAAAGCGCGGGCACGTGTGGATAATGTCACCCTTACTGTTTTCAGTTATCGTGTTAATTCCGAATAAACCGCTGCTTTCGAACGCATGCGAAAGTAACGAACTCGAGAGTTGTAAAACTTGATGAACTTGATCTTGTTGGCAGCGTAAATTTTGGGTCCCTAGAATTCGCGGGAATAAAGATTTTTGCTTAAAATAAAAAGTACAACTTTCGAGGTTAAAAACCATGCAGAGGTAAATGTAGTGCCATGTAATGTGTTCTGTGGTTATTGTGTTTAACATTAAATAGAAAAGAACCCGAGGGAGTGGAGTCTAATGAGTGCAGCACGGAGTCAGAGGGTAAAATGCTTCATTACTAACCATTGTTTTTCTGGTACTGAGCTTTAGGTTGCTTTCTGGTTCTGTAAAGCTAAATTGATGTGCAGTAGGGCAGCTTGAGGGTTAGGAGAAGTGCTTGTAAGTTATTTTAATAATTTGATGCTCTGTTTAAATGCTAAATATTGTGTRTTTAATACAGGTGTGTTGTGTATAGGTTTTCTTGACCAATGGAAAAACAGTGAATATACAGCTCAGTTGTTTCAGCCGAGCTCAGTTGCACCTGTTGTGTATTTACAGTTGAGCTGTTCTTGCCCCCTGGATCTGCTTTCTAGGAGAGTGCACTGAAAGTTTGAGGGTACTGTTTTATGTCAGCAGCTGTGTGACTCCAGCTAATGCYGTGGGCTTCAAGGTGTTTCTCCTCACACTGGGAGCATTCCAGTGTTAAAAAGGAGTTAAGGCCTTGGCCATAGGCATAATTAAATTTAACATAATTAATGCAAGTTCACTGACAGAGCAGTAGTGGAATTCTTAAGGCCACCCTGATTTTTCTCTGTCTTGCTTTAAAAGTTATTTAAAGCGTGCTTTTGTTTTTTCCTCTTAGCAGGTGGGAAGAATGAAAGGAAGGGGGGATGAAAGGATGTTGAACCTTTTTGTTTGGCTGTATGATGGAAGGAAACAGGACGGAGAACCTCTGCAATAGATCCTTGGGATGGCTTCAGAGACAAGAGAATGATGCTAAGCCATGGCTCTGGAAGCTTTCTGATTGCTTTTCTGCTGCTGAGAAGGCTTTGCCTTGTAGTGCAAAAACGGTAATTTCTGCCTGCCCTGGGGGGTGCTGGGGCTCCAGTGCAGAGGGGCTGGGGGCTGACTCCAGTGGTGTTACTGACTGAGGGGGTGGGGAGGGGAGGAGGAGGAGGAGGAGGCAGCAGCTGCCAAGGTGAGTACAAAACCTGCCTGGGAGTTTGGGGGCTTGGGTTGTGTTCCCAGCTCTCACAGCAGTGGTGGTGAGAAGGGACAAGCTGCTTTGCTTGTCAGGCTTTCCTCTCCACAGCTGTTTGGGRTCATGCAGCTGGCTGCCCAAAAGGYSTGTGAGGAGCTTCTGGGGAGCTCTGCTAAGTTGTTGCTGAAGAGTGGAGTGGTGAGGTCATGCTTCCAATTCATCTGTTTAGTTTGGAGGCAAATTTAGCTCTCTGGATTATTATTATGTAGTAGTAGTAGCTACAGCAATTGTGGATACTGTTCTTCACAAGGTCTTACTTTTCCCTTGTTTCAATTTCTTTAAATGTTCTAAATGCATAATTCTATGCATTTAAGATGCAAAGGACTCTGGATTAGAAGGAGTACAACACAATTAGGTACTTGAGCAAGTGAGCTCCAACTGTTAAGAAAAACTCTTCAGACACATTTAATCTGACTAACTAAAGACATAAGAGAAATGGATGAGCATTTGCTGTTTTCATGTGTTGAGGGTTAGGAAGGAAGCTGCCATAAAATCTGGAATTTAGTATATAAATCAGTTCCAGACAGATTTTTGGCTGAGTTTATCTTCATGAGATGTAGCATCAAGTAGAGAGGAATGAGCAATTAATTATTCATTCATGTATAGTAGGAAATGCATTAAGTTCAATTTGAAAAATAAAAGTTGTTCGAAGTTTTGTAGCAATGTTCTGTCCAGGTTACCTCTGCTGACCTTGACTATTCTGTGCTTCTTTYAACCTTGCTTGGTTTTCACTGCTGGCATTTTAAAAAACTTTCTCTTTTTGTCTGTGCATCTTAAGATATTAAATTAGAGTAGACAAAAACCACTTAATTATTGTGAAACTTTAGCCTTCCTCTGCTCTRTTACCTTCTTGATATAATTTCTAATTTTTTAAGTTGTATTCTTTTGATACATTACTTTCACAATTTTACTAAAATTTTTACATCTTTATTCAAGCTAAAATATGATGACTTATGGATCTGCAAGTTGTGAAGTCTCTTAGCCTTAGCCTAACACTTTTCTGCTTTTCTGATTCTGTTTTGTGGACTCCTTGCTGTTTGGTTTATAGCTCTCTGGTTTTGTTGCTTCCAAAGTCCGCTGATACCAGTATTCCTAGGGCTGGCACATGTAACTGGCATGGTTCTCTTTAATATTTTACATGTTCAGTCAGTAAGGTAATAGCAGTCATAAAGATAGCACTTTAAATCTAAAATTGTAATAATCTAAAAATACCTGCTTCTTGCCGTACAAAATTGTTTTATTCGTGTACCTGCATGTAACTGAGCTTTCATTTTCCAGAAAGATTACATGGAGAACAAGAAAGCTGCTGTAGAATTGAAGGATGCTCCATCTCCTCATGCTGGCTCTAAGTTGTTTCCAGCAGTGCCGCTTCCCGACGTTCATCCTCTTCAGCAACAGCAACTACAGCTTTCCCCTGGCCCCAAAGTAAGCTGCTGTGCTCATGGCTCTGACTCTTCTTGCACTCCACAAATGCATTGTGGTGGTGGTGGAGGTGGGAACCTGATTCACCCTGGCACAATATTAGACTCAAAAAGCACTGGGACGATAACTTGTCAAGTGGGGTCAGGATTTGCTTATCAGTCTGCATCTTCACTGAAGAACCCTCCAGCTAGAAGCAATTTGGCAGGAATTTCCAGTGAGTTCTCTGGTATGTGTGTAGAAAACAGTGTATCTTCCTGTCAGCATCTGGCCTGTTGTGGAAAACTCCATTTCCAGCCGTGTCACGGTAACGTGCACAAGCTGCATCAGTTCCCAGCCCTGCCGAGCTGCCCATCCTCCTCTGGCTATTTCCCCTGTCCCGAGTTCACCGCGGGGGCTGCGGGGCACTTGGACGAGCACGGGTCACAGCCGGAGCTGCYGCCACGCGTGTGCGCCAACCCTCTGCACCTAAACGTGGTGCCCCCCGTGTGTCTGAAGGGCTCTCACTACTGCACTGACTGCTTGAGCAAGGTTTGTACACCCCACCTTTCTCCTTCCTTACTCTGCTGCGTGGTTCGTGTCGAAATTGTGTAGCATGAGCAAAACAGCAGGTCCTGTGGGTACAGCTTGCATCCCCCTGGTTGGTGATGCACGGTCCAAATGTGCAGACAGCCTTTTYGGAGCTGAGCTCTTTCCTGAGGTGACAGTGCAATGGGAAGACAAAAGAACTATCACAATGTTCTTGCAATGTACTTGAGTGGAGTTTTAACTTCTTTCCAATCCAGTCATCTCCTCTTTACAGCTCCAATTAAACTGTTCCATGGTAGGGACTCTGGCAAAAGGCTAACAGCAGTTAAGATGTACCCTTGGGCAGCTGATCAATAAAGAGCCATTTGTAAGTCAAGCAATACATCTTATGCTACAGGGTTACTCTAGTCTTGGTTTGGTTTGATAGATCTTAGTTCAGTCTTCCCAAATTTGTAATTTATTCTTCAGTACCAATTTAGCAAAATTCAGAACTATTACTAGGAATTTCTAGTGAAATAATATACTCAACTTTGCAATATGTGTTACTTAAACTTCCAAGTTTAAATTTCTGATATAAAAGTGAGTTATATTTAGCTCATTTTAATAAACTAAATGGTCAGTTCAATATATTTGGAGTTATCACACCTTCTACTCTCCATGTGCGTGTTTTGTATACTAGGTCTCTGGTTTTTGTTGGTTTTTTTAAAGGTACACATTAGTACTACTTAAAGGTGGCAGGTCTTGATATGTTGAGTTTAGTAGAATCTTTCCTTGCATTTGGAAATCTAAACCTGAATATGCTGGGATAGAAGCTTCCTTCATGACGTACTGTTGTTAATTAGCTTTGTAAAGCACATCTCAGCTGGCATTTGTTGCAGAAAGGAAACTGAGTGTTTGTAGCATGGAATAGCATGTGTTAATATTGTATACTAAATAAACATGTGTTCTGAAAAATTGTCCCAACAGCCAACCAGGAACAGCCTAGTTGATGCTGCTAAAATCTGGCCAAATATTCCTCCTCCAAGTGCACAGACTGCACCTGTTCCTATCCCAATCTGTAATGGCTGTGGAACCAAAGGAGCAGGAAATGAGAAGAGTTTGATACTGGCAAGCAGCCTTGGCAAATCACCACAGAAATATGGTAAGCCACATTTGTTTGAAACTTCCATTTAGTGGATGTTCTCCATTTAGATGCTGTTACACAGCAAGGGTTCTCTTAAATTGCACTATTATCTAGAAACTTCTATAAAGTCATAGAAGACTAAACAGTAAAAAAATACCTTGTCTCTGTTTTGAAAATTCATTACTTGGTTTTAATGTTTTGGCTACTTAGCTAATTTACTGTATTGTTTGCATAGAGTTTTGATTTTACTATTATTGTTTTTTACTATTTTAAGACCTAGAAAAAGAAATTCTGAATTGGGAGCTATTTTGTTCTGGTGATGTGTAAAGAAATTACCTTCAGCCATATTTGTAAAGCATTTTCTTAGTCTAGTGTCTGTTGTCATTCCATATGCAGTAAAGGTGTAACATTTATAATTCTCAGGTGTTCTTAAGAGTAAAATACTRTGTGAAATAATTGCTTGGTCTTTCTGCAGTGTTAGTACTGCTTCAACTACAAAATCATATCTAGTATTAAAGTTATAAAGTCACAGAATATTAAGAAATTGAGAGTTTTAATGTTACTTTAAAACTGCTTCCATTTTAAGGTGAGACACATCAGTCAAGTGTCTTTTAGCAAATGCCATTGCAGTGAATCTTTTGGGTAACCAACCAACATACTCACAAACAAATATGGTTGTCAGGTGTGCCTTATTTTAAATTCTCARCTAACATTAATTTGTAGGTTGTTTTTGAACTGTGAGGATTCTGTGGTGTTCCTCATGTTTCTTATCAAGTTGTTTTGTGGGGATGGAATGGTTATATAATGTTAGTTCAAATTTAAATATATTTTCAGACTGCTGAAACACCAGCTTGGCCTGCAGTAGCAAAAGTTCTATAGCTCACTCTCCTGAGCTGTAGGATACTTTGTTAGTTCTATGTTGCCTTGATTTTCTCTAATCCCCATCATGGTACTGGTCATCTCATCCAGTTTTGTTTAGATTTCTTATCTAATCCACAATGTAAATTTGAACAGCTTCCATGTTTTGCTTCTGTTACTGATACAACARCAAGTGTTACACAACTTCAGACAGGTTTTTTTGTTGCATTTGGTAATTTTTTAAAAATACTTGATTGTTTGATAGCTTAAAAGTAAAGTCAAAGTTGTCTTGCATCTTTATCCTAATCTGACAGTGACTAAGTTTTTGTTTAAGACTGATTGTTGGATTCCTTAAGAAAGTAAAACTGAACTTGCATTCCTGGGAATGTTATTCATAAAACTTCCCACGTGCAAAGATCATACTATGCTAAGTTTAATGTTTTCAGTATTTGGAAGTAAAAATGAGCTGTGTTCTTATGCCTGCACAGGGTCCTCAGAAGTTGCAGTAACAGGCCAGGTTCTGGAAAATTTGCCCCCCATTGGAGTCTTCTGGGATATTGAGAACTGCTCAGTTCCCAGTGGCCGTTCAGCTGTGGCAGTTGTGCAGAGGATTCGGGAGAAGTTTTTTAAAGGTCACMGAGAGGCAGAATTCATCTGTGTGTGTGACATCAGTAAAGAAAATAAAGAAGTTATTGAGGAACTAAACAACTGCCAGGTATCCAGCCAGCACCAGCTTGGTGTTCTTGCCTGAGAGTTTGTTTACTTTGAATGTGCCAGGATTGATTCACATTCATTAAAGCTTTATTTGCTTCTGTGGGTTTTAGTGCATCTTCAGTTTATGGATGGGCTCTCTAATACTGATTTATTTTTGCTGCTGTGATAGTTTTTAAAAGTGAATCTGCCTTCTGTTATCTGTCAGTAACTGGTTTAGCTTTAGTTTTAGTTTTCACAAGAGTGTTTATCTCATCCAGTAAAACGTGGTGGTGGAGTTTGTTATCCTTCAAATCTGTGACCAAATTATTAACCTAAAACAGCTATGATTCTGTGAAATTAACTTTTTTACTTTGTTGGTGAATACTGTGCTGATTGGTAAGGACACCTGTAGATCAGTGCTATTGTTTGGAGTACCTTTAACACTACATATATTTTCCATTGATACCTTCTGTTTCTTAATATTTTTTAATAACTTTTTGTGCTGGTTTCTATGCCAGAAATTTCCACCCTCTAAATKACAGATATGTTAGCAGGTTCACAGTTTTTTGGAATGTTTTTGAGGTGTATGACTTGTGATCCTTAATGCAGAACAGCAGAAGTCACCCCAAAGACATTGCTAAACAGCTAGGGTTGAAGYTTAGTGCTCACATCCCTATGTATTCTATTCTGTGCTTGTATACATTAATTTACCTRAATTAAAAGTGCATGCAAGAGCTTGTATTTTAATTTTTTTTAATTCCATTGAAGTAAGCATGATTCACATTGAAGCTTTTCTTCAGAGTGTATTTCTGTATGTCCACAGGTGACTGTTGCACACATCAATGCTACAGCCAAGAATGCTGCTGATGACAAACTCAGACAGAGTCTGAGGAGATTTGCTGATACACACACTGCACCTGCCACTGTGGTTCTTGTGTCAAGTAAGTGTTTGTGGTACTCAGCTACAGTGCTGGCTTCAGGTCCTCTCTTCCATAGTATTTTTACATATGGCACTATTTTGATTTCCAAGGGTGGTGTTTCAGCTTTAACTGAATTGTTGAAGAATTCTTAATGTCAGTGGCAGCAAAAGAAAAGCAGGGACAGTAAGATGAGAACTTGGCTCAGTTCAGTCTCTGTTATGATTTGCTGCCTTTTTGAGTGTCAGTAGGTGTGTGTGTGACTACTGTCTAAAGTTAGCTGCAGCAAGAAGCTCATAAATTAAAACTCATGGAGTTGTATATATGGTCTGAGCAAAATGTATGTTTTTATTTCTCATAGCAGCATGTTCTATATTATACAGTTAAATCAGCGATCCAATCAGCTATTGAATTGCTGTGTGTTGGCCTTGGGTTTCTCCCTAAAGCTAAACAAATGTTTGCTATAGAARTACCCAATACCAGTCCAGTGCCCTGCTGGTGAGTTGCTGCAAGCTGCTGTTCAAAGGAAGCCCTTGTCTTGAGACTGAATGCGAACTGCTGATTTAAATAACTGCTGAGAAACCTTGTAGCTGTTGGTGCTTTTTCATTGGAAATTTCCAATGAGAAATAGAACCTGTTGAGTGAAATTTATGGGGTTTTTCCTTCAATTATATGTTTTAGATTTTTCAAGTGTTTCCTTGCCTGTTTCATTTTCCCCCCTCCAGCGGATGTGAACTTTGCTTTGGAACTGAGTGACCTGAGACATCGCCACGGTTTCCGAATCATTTTGGTACATAAAAACCAAGCTTCAGAGGCACTCTTACATCATGCCCATGAACTTATTTGTTTTGAAGAATTTATTTCAGACTTGCCACCAAGGTTACCACTGAAAATGCCGGTAAAGATTTTAATTCTTGATGCAGCAGACATTTTCAAGTGTCAAATTGCAGGGTTTTTTGGTAATTTAGGAGGAGAGCAGGCTGAAATCATGCATGTTTTAATTATGCTGGGGAATGTCTCCTGTGTATTTGGCCACTGTCTGTATGTCAGTTGCTACCATGTGAATGTTTGCTTTCTGCTTTCAGGCAGGAAGAGTGAAATACTAAATGAGAAAATAGTTAACTAAAAAGTGAAATAGTAAAGGCACATATTTACCAGTAACCATTTTACCAGATACACTWTCTTACTTGCTTTTCTTTACCTTGCAGAAAGTTTGGGTAAGAACTTAGTTGTGCATTAAGACATCTTAGTGATGCATTCTTAAGTTTTGAGTGATTGTGCCTTTTCTTAGGTTTTTGCCTTCCTTGGTGATTCTCTCTGGATATGTTGTAGTGTCTTTGTACAGCACTCATGACTTTTTCTTTCTTGAAATAACTTCSTGACCTATGCTTTCACATGCATGTATAGAATATATAGGTTATTGGTTAGTTAACAATGGTACTTTCTCATCTGGAGAATTGATCAAGGACTCTGTAGTCTATTCTGACTTCACATTATATTGGAGGTGGAAGTTTGAGGATCTATGCTGGTATGAGAGTTTTTCAAACAAATTTAGTGCTGCAAAAGGAATGATGGGATGGTGGTGGTGGGAGGGGGGCACGGTCACCAGTACCATGTTAGAACCAGTGCTTTTGAACCGGAGGGTGTTCTGGCATCATCAAATTCAAACCTTCCTCCCTTTTAACAGGCCTGTCATACACTGTTATATGTCTATAATCTGCCAACAAACAGAGACAGCAAAAGTGTCAGCAATCGCCTGCGGCGTCTGTCAGACAACTGTGGGGGGAAGGTGCTGAGCATCTCTGGCAGCAGCGCGATTCTCCGCTTCCTGAACCAGGAGAGCGCGGAACGGGCGCGGAAGCGAATGGAAAATGAGGATGTTTTTGGAAACAGGATTGTAGTGTCTTTCACTCCCAAAAACAAAGAACTCAATGAAACAAAAAGCTCCAGCTTTGTGGGAACTGACAAGGTCAAGTCTCCCAAAAAAGTTAACAAGAACACGAAGCTGTGCCTCCTCAACAAAGATTCAAATGAACAGTCTGCTGGTACCAAAGGCTCTGCTGGGAGGGGATTCCAGATTCATGGATCTGTCATCAAACCCACAAATGTCAAAAGTTTACAGGTATTGTTGTTCTGCCTTGTTCCCTATTCTTRCTTTTCCTTGTGTTCTGAGGATTGCTTCTGTTACTGCTTTAACTTCTCAGTCCTAATAAATGAGTAACTGTAATGTGTGGTGACATTCCTGAGTTAGAGCTGTGTTCATCTGCTTGGGAAGCAGGCAGTTAATGTGAGGGTGGTTGTTGTACCCCCTCCCTGCTATGTTTTTGTTGGTTTGGAAATACTGCTGGTATTTGCTTTCAAATTCTGGCCGCTTTTGACTTTTGCACTGGTGATGGGTACCATCTAGAGTGATCCACTTTTCTTGTTTTAAGGAGAGGTAGGGTTAGACCTATAGTGTAGCGAAACGTTTCAACTAATTAGCACTCTGTCTTCTGCCACAGAAAATCAAAAATTCCTTGTTATGAAATACCAATGAAAACACTATTAAAGAAAAAATGGTCAGCCATCTAGCCTTCCATGAGAAAGAGGGCCTCTGGCAAGGGATGAGTGGTGCTTTGATGCTGACCTTTTTTATCTGTTTCACACAGGAGCTGTGCCGCCTCGAATCAAAGAGCGTCAGTAGAAATACTGAAAACCAGCAAGAACGTTTAAGAGAACAAATTCCTTCTCCTCAGAGTAACTCCAATGCAGCAATTTCCGTGTCTCTGGTAACCAAAAAAATGGGAGCAGGAGAATCATCCTCCAAAAATAGTCAGAAGTATGTTTAAGAATAAAACAAGATGTAGATGTTAGTTACATATTTTTTAAATGTAAATTCTGCAACATGATGTTTTCTTCTTTTTCTTACATATATTTGTAAATAGAAAAGAGACCTCTGCTTCCAGGAGCATTACCAATTCCCCTGTAGATAAAAAAGATAAAGATGAAACTGTATTTCAGGTCAGCTATCCYTCTGCTTTCAGTAAGTTGACGGCTTCAAGACAACTCAGTCCTTTACTCATGTCTCAGAGTTGCTGGTCATCTCGGTAAGTGTCTGTCTGTCTGTCTTGGGGGGGAAGTGAGACTTCATCAGTATATGCACTTGATTATTTATAGCTCATTTGCTTGTGCTGGAATTTGTTTTGCCTGCACGTGTGTACTGGGAAAATGCCTCTTAAATGCTGTATTTATGCACTTGACCTGTGTCTGTTACCTGATATTCAGATGTATATATCAGAATTGTGCAGTTCCTTCAGCTCATAAATATTTTTATTTTACCCAGGAGTATGTCTCCCAACCTTTCAAATAGATCATCTCCACTCACATTCAATGTAGTGAATCATACCAGTGGTACAGACTGCCCTGATCCCTTTGCAAATGGTGCAGACATTCAGATCAGCAACATAGATTACAGATTGTCCAGAAAAGAGTTGCAGCAAAATTTACAAGAAATCTTCTCAAGACATGGCAAGGTAAAGGCTTAAATTCTTCTATTAWATCTGTGTTTATATAGTTCCTGTTTATGTATTTAGGGGTGTGGTTTTAGGGTCCGGTGAGCAGAATGAGAAAGGTTTTGGACAGGACTACTTTTAAACCTTGTTAAAAGGATGGATTGTGGGTTGRTTTTTTTTTTTMATTAAAAAGATCAGATAACYWCTTGTACARGGTTTTTAATTTGTGTGTGGTCTTCATAGATCTGGTAGATCTGGTATTCTGAAGTTTGTTTTATAAAATTCTTACTAAGTGGCTCATTAGTATGTAGGGATGAGACTTAAGCTTTAACAGGATAARCTTTTTAAGCTGTAGAGCTGAATTYCTGATGTCAGCTTAAAAATCACAGTAAAAAACTGTTTGGAGTCAGAAGCGATCAAAGGCGGGGGAAGTGTGAATTGGTAAAAAGCAATTATGGAGGGTGAGGTCAGTGGTCCTGTTTCTGTCTGATCTGTGGATGACATTTTTCTGGCATAATCTTTACATTGAAAGATGATTCTTGTGTTAAGGAAACACCATGGGTTTGCCTTACTCCAGGATCACTGTGCTGGGCTCTTGTTTGCATTGCCCTCATGGCTGTGGTTCATCACACTCCCTTCCCTTTTGGTGTTGGCTCTTGGCCAAAGCAAGACTCTGCTCTGGTGGTGACTTGCCTTGGGTTAATGTTTTGGTGTAAATGTATGAGGTGTTTTCTTCCTCTCAGGTAAAAAGTGTGGAGCTCAGTCCCCACACAGACTACCAGCTGAAGGCTATGGTTCAGATGGAGAATCTGCAAGAAGCCATCAGTGCTGTCAACAGTCTGCACAGATACAAAATTGGCAGTAAGAGGATCCAGGTCTCATTAGCAACGGGAGCTGCTAGTAAATCACTCTCTCTACTTAGGTAATAAGCACTTTGGCATCTTCTTAATTGTCCTAGCGTGTATTAGTAGCCGAGAAATTATTTAAAATACTGCTTAAAGGGATAATAGGGAAGGAAAGTAAAATCTGTTGTGTGACCTGATGAATGTGTTAAATACAACTGGGCTGGTTTTCAGTTTAGCGTTTCTACGCTGCTTATGTTCTAAGTTCCATCTGAAGACTCTAGATCTCTGTTTAAGAGGATTTAATAGATGTGCTGCTATTCTTGCATAATACTGATATACCTTTAACTTAGTTTGTGCAGCTGAGTTAAGATTACACTGGGCATCTTTATTTCTTCTTTCTTCCAAGAAAGTGTGTATGAATTTAGTTTTTGAGGATGGGTGCACAGTTGGAAATCTCAGCAGCATTTCATTTGCTACCTGGAACAGGATACAACTTAAGAGTGCTGATGCTAGGGAGAATACAAGTATTTATTTTTTTTCTTACTTAAAGAAAGCATTAGGAAAGAAGTTTTCATCATTTATTCACAGAATGAAACTATTCTACAATTATGTACTACTTGCCATTGTRTAACTTACAGCTTTATTTCACTCTTGCCTCTTCAAAGTTCATAACTTAATGACCAGRCTGGTAACTGCTAATGCTGCAGCTTTGTTGCATTCTATAGATGCTCAGATTTTAGCACCACCTATGAAAGCTGCAACTCCTTCAGAGACATGACTGGATGAATTAGCAGAARTGTTACTACTTGTGCTCCCTGATCTAAAGTGACAACTTTTGTACTGCTGGAATGGAAGAGAAGACACTTTGTCCTGTTTTATCTATAGTTCATAAACTGCTTCTGGAAATATCTGCTAATTCAGGCTAGAGTCTAATAACATCAGATTAATTTTATGCTGATGCTGCAAAACTTCTCTTACAGCTCAGAAGCAATGTCCATTCTGCAGGATGCACCTGCTTGTTGCTTGCCTGTGTTCAAATTCATAGAAATCTATGAAAAAAAGTAAGTTCCTGGTGGTTTCCTCTCCAGTGCTTCTAAAAAAGTCTGATCATGTATGATTGTTTGCAGTGACTTAGAGTAGAAGAGTGGAGAATTACAAATTTGTATTCTTAGGTGTTGCAGCATATTTTGTACTCAGAGGCAATTATGGCAAAACTGTGTTGTCATCATATTGCAGGGGTTCCATACTGTTGTCTCCTTATCACAAAAGTTCCATACCTTCTTGGTGTTCCTCATGGGYACCTCCTCTAAGCACTGACTCTTTCTTCACAAAGCAGCCACTGACTCCAGTTCCCTTCTCACCCAGCCACCCCACTCTGTTCTAGCACTCTTCTTCTCATTGCTTACAGCTGTGGCCTGTTAAAGTCAGGCCTGCTCCTAATCTTTGATAATTGGCCCAGCTGCAACTCCTTAGGGGTAAGATTACTTTCTACACTATCTTTATTTTCTTATATTCTATCCCCCTACAAAACTGGCCTTTTTTAGGGGGTTGTACTTTCAGTATTTTACTCAATTCTTCTGCACTGATTGGATAGGTTAGTTGCTTTAACATTCTGCATTTAATAGTTTCTAGCATATTCCTGTTTATTAATCAAAAAGGGAGATGACAGCATTGCCTTAGCTGCCTTTTTAAAGTGCCTTTATTTCAATGTCTCCCTCTCAGGTTTGGCCGTAAGCTGATTGTGTCAGACCTGTACAGACTGACGGACACCGTGGCCATCCGTGACCAGGGCAGTGGCAGGCTCGTGTGCCTCCTGCCCAGCAGCCAGGCCAGGCAGAGCCCCTTGGGGTCCTCCCAGTCACAYGATGGCTCCTCAGCAAACTGTAGCCCAATAATATTTGAAGAGTTGGAATATCACGAGCCTGTTTGTAAGCAGCATTGCCTGAATAAAGACTTTATGTAAGCTGTGTATAAAATATTATAAATATTTCAAATATTTGAACAGSATTTATAGTGAGCAGTATATTAAAGTCGAAATGTGTGTTCTCGTAATGCGCTCTGACCACTCCTCATACATTTACAAGTATAAGGCAGAAAGTAGTGAGATGGGCCAGGGGATTTTCTAGGCAGTTCTCATGGGTTGGTGTGTCCAGGTAAGATGATTGTGTTCTAGCACAGCTGCCAGGATTGAACACCTCTTTAATGGAAGCTGGAAGGTTCCATGCGTTCCTCTGGTTATTTGGGAAGGTTATACATACTCATACTAGAGACTTCTATTACCTGAATTTCATYATGTAATTGTTGCTGATTTTGTCCTCCAGCTATATTTAGTTAGTGATTCATAGGGAGTTGCAGGTTTCTTGAAGCCATGTATTAAGTTTTTTGTTTAATTCAACAGCTGCCAGGTTGTGCTAGTAGAGCAGTTATTAGGTGATTATTGTTAAYTGCCTGGCATGTGCTGCTAAAATATAATTTTAAAGTTTTATTAGGTAATAAAAATAGGGTCTTCTAAATATTACTTCTGGAAGTTTGCTGTAGCTGTATTCTTTTTGGGGAAAAATTATGGAAGTTGGTTGTACTGTACTACAAGTGCTGTTGTCACTAGTAGCAGTATATTGTGCATAGTATAATGTTTAATATCTATGTGAGCACAGATATTATGTTAAAGCAYAAAAACCTGAACCTCTTATTTTTGCAGTGAACATGAGTTTGATCCAGATTCTTATAGAATTCCTTTTGTGGTTTTGTCTCTGAAGACATTTGCTCCCCAAGTTCACAGTCTTCTACAGACACATGAGGGTACTGTGCCTTTACTAAGGTAATGTATTTTAATTTCCCTTTTTAGTAAGTTG
Source organism: Cardinalis cardinalis (assembly GCA_014549065.1). Lineage (NCBI taxonomy): Eukaryota > Metazoa > Chordata > Aves > Passeriformes > Cardinalidae > Cardinalis > Cardinalis cardinalis. The sequence continues at coordinate 1,856,450 of JACDOX010000085.1, read as the reverse complement.
TGATAGGTTGAAGATGTAAAACTTTTTGGGAATTACCTGTTGTATATAAACTCAGTTCTTACATAAAATGGTATCCTTTAGAGCAAATGAATACACTATGAAGTGATTGCTTTTAAAAATCTTGTTTAGCAAAAACAGCACACTTACTTAAAATACATATTTTATGAAGATTTCTGTAATGTGTCAGTAAGTTGTTGAAATCTTACTCATGAAATGTCTCAAAATACTGGTTTTAGGACAATTATTATAGTGATATTTTAGTGTATAATTGTAGCTTTTTTTTGCCTCCATAGTTTTCCTGATTGTTACATGTCGGAGTTCAATGATCTTGAAATGGTGCCAGAAGGCCAGGGTGGTGTTCCCTTAGAACACCTGATCACCTGTGTTCCTGGAGTTAATATTGCCACTGCCCAAAATGGCATTAAAGTTATCAAATGGATACATAACAAACCACCACCTCCTACTGCAGGTAAATATTTCTGCTTAAAACTTTCTCTTCACTAATTTTTTTTAATGCTAAAAAATTAAGCTAATAAGTTCTGCTAATAAAATAAACATGTATAATTGTTTAAACTTTTTATGAGGAGAAACTTTCAGCTTGAATGTTCATACTTTTCTCCTATGCTTCAATCCATAAGTAAAGTTAAGTGTTTAGTGGAAGAGTCCTTGTGGAAGGTACAATAATGACTTTTTTGTTTGTAGATCCTTGGCTCCTGCGTTCTAAGAGCCCTGTAGGCAATCCCCAGCTCATTCAGTTCAGTCGAGAAGTGATAGATCTGCTCAAAAGCCAACCATCCTGTGTCATCCCTGTCAGCAAATTCATCCCAACCTACCATCACCACTTTGCCAAGCAATGCAGAGTGTCTGACTATGGCTATTCCAAATTAATGGAGCTGCTGGAAGCAGTGCCTCATGTGCTGCAGGTGGGTGATGTGCTGCTGGCCACTCTGGCCTGGGGAATTGCGGCTGCAGCCATCTCAATTCCTGGCTGCTGTTGTAGAATAGGTGCTGGGCAATACCTAGTGCCCCTTGAAAGAGATGGTTGACTCAACCTTTGTGGGTGTGTTCTTTCTTGASATGCTGTTTCTGTGCCCACCCTGTCAAAGCCACTTCTGGGGAAACCTCGGGAATAAAGTTTGAAGCTGCTTTTAACCTATGGCTGGTGCTTGGGTAAAAGTTTTAAATTGTGCTGTGTGCAGCGTGAGAACACTGCAAATGCTGAGTGCCCATGAGTTGGGCTGAGACGTGTTGCCTGTGGCTTGAAGGGATTTCTGTGAGAAATGAGTCATGTAACCTTATTACAAAACCCCTGTGGTCACATTCACTTAAAACTTTGAACAGCAGTTGGTTGTAGGATTTTTAAATAACCAATACAAATGTGCAGAAGTTGCAGTAGCACTCGTGGATGAAGTACTGAATTTCTCAAGGGCATAGTTCTTGGCACAGAAAGTGAGTGGCCTCATGAGGCTGCCATTCCAGATGCTGTCTCTATTACATTTTTTTTCTGGCCTACCTATACTAATACTGGCTTTTAAATATCTTTTACTGAGGGTGCTGGATGTGAGTGACCAAATCTGKTTTTTTTTCAGATTCTGGGCATGGGTTCCAAACGCTTGTTAACGCTGACACACAGAGCTCAGGTGAAACGCTTCACTCAAGATTTACTGAAGCTGCTCAAGTCCCAGGCCAGCAAGCAAGTTATTGTGAGGGAATTCTTGCAGGCTTATCACTGGTGAGTTATCCTAATGAAACACTGCAGGGCCTGTTAATGGTGATTTTAATACCTAGTGCAAGAGGAGTCAGCATGTAAAATCTCAAAATAAAACTATGGCGACTACATTGCCTTTTCATTGCAATATGGAAATACACACTTCCAGTGAAAACAAAAATTAAAAGCTCTCTGCCATATTTTATTCCTTCCTTTAGTACTTTAGGTTCATTTAACTTCATTGGGGTGGGAAATGGGTTATTGTATTGCATTATTCCTCTTTGAAGCCATGACTGCAGCGTTGGATTTAAGCAAGTAGGTCATGGCACATTAACATGGACAGTAAAGGGAAAGGTTAGCTTAGGCTTTCTTCAGAAGGAAATATARAATGAATAGATTAACTGCCAGGAGTTATTTTACTGCTTTAACTAGATCTAGCAGTGGCAAAAATTAGGAACCTTCTGTGCTAGCATCCTAAAAAGTAGGGTTTTATTTGTGTTTTTTTTAAGAACCAAGATTGACACTTTCTTTAATAGGCAGATAGAAAGTAATAGTTGTGGGCTTTAAACAAACCAWGGCATCTTAGGGTGAACCTGTGAATCTACCTTTACATGTGTGCTGTTGTAGGTCATGTGCCAACAGCTCCTTCTTGGGAGTGCACTTTCCTATTTCCACTCTTGGCAAAAATACATTATTAGTTGTTTATAAATATACTTAATGTAGAGCCAGCACTGGCCACTTGTTGAATAAGAATGTTTGAAGTGTTCTGGCTTCTGAGAGGTTTTGGTTGGAAAAGTGGGAAGAGTAAAACGCATTTTAATACATCACACAGTACTGGGAAGTTTTTAATATGATGTTTTCCAGGACATGGTCTCTGCCTTCTCTTGAGACCTATTCTTGTTTGAAAGAGATATGTTATATGGCTGTAACTATTAAGCAAATACAGAAAATACTCTGTAGAAGTGTAGCCAGCTGGAGCTGTATACACAGCACAATTACATGTTCCTAAAGCACTTAAAACCACTGGCTGATATGTACAGCTCTTTATTACATGGATTGCTCACATGATAGTAAATCTTACTTCTCTGGCTAGAATGGATTTCCCTTTATTTCCCAGGATGGTATTGCCAATATGAAAATTGTCCTTAMGTTTTTTAGGATTTGAGGCTTGCTTTCTCAGCTCACCAAAAAATGTAATTTYTGCCTCTACAGCATGCATTAATTTATATTACACACAATTTTTTGAAACTTTCAGGTGTTTCTCTAAGGATTGGGATGTTACTGAGTATGGAGTGTGTGAACTGGCTGATATTATATCAGAAATTCCAGATACAACCATCTGTTTGTCACAGCAAGACAATGAAATGGTGATTTGTATTCCCAAAAGAGGTATGTCCATGAAAGTTTCTTGTGCTGTATCTAAGTAGATTGTTCTTTGACTGTTCTAAAGCTTTAGTWACTCAAATGTGTAGGAGTGACTTGGATATTTCTATAATTGTGTTTCTACCTTTATAAATAAGTTGCTAAGTTCTAGCAAATCAAGGATGTCATTCCTTGAACACTTAAAATAGAGCAGGAAAACAGGTGGCAGAAAACATAAAATAATGTTACTACTTCTGCAGGTAGTTGTGCTTTCTGTGGAATGATTAGACAGTGGATTGTTTTCATACAGGAAAAAGCACCAACATATTTGGCCATTTAAAAACCTTCTAAGGGTCTGATAACCTGATTATTTTGGACTTTTAAACATGTAAGCCTAGTAAAGGTCTCAGTGGTAGTAGAGTGACTTGGCATAATACATGATCATGCTGAAAACCAGACACTGTTTGCTTATTGTGTCCTGTTGCATTTCATAAGTGGGTTGGGATGTAGCTCTTGCTTTATTTTTTAATTTCAGAGCGTACCCAGGAGGAAATTGAAAGAACCAAGCAGTTTTCCAAGGAGGTGGTGGATCTGCTGCGGCACCAGCCCCATTTCCGAATGCCCTTCAATAAATTTATTCCTTGTTAYCACCACCACTTTGGGCGCCAGTGCAAACTCGCTTACTATGGGTTTACAAAACTACTTGAACTCTTTGAAGCCATACCAGATGTCTTACTTGTAAGTTCAAAATCATAAGCTGGGCTAAAGCATTTTTCTGGAATGTATACAACTGTTTCAGCAGGGGTTATATTTCTCAAACTTTAGTGTGAGTTGTAAACTCTGAACCTGTAATGTTTAGACAACTGTATTTAAGAAAATTTTAATGCTATTTTGGTAAAATGGTCCGTGGTTTTGAGCATATTCAGGAGGCTATTTGTTAACAAATTSATACAAAATTCGGTGTCTCAAAATTGGAGCTAAGTTTCATTATAACTGTGTTCAATTTGCTTTAAAAAAGTGAACAGTTTAACTGCTTGTTTTGTTATATTTCCGACATTACACAGCTTTGCTTGCTGTACAAACAGCTTTTGAGGTGGCTGACTCCTGATGCACAGCAAATCCTGCATGCCCTGGGTTTGACCTGCAGGTCACACTTTGCTCATCCAGACTGCRTCAATCACCTCAGCCAAGTGTCTCTTGTGTTCTGTAGGTGCTGGAGTGTGGAGAGGAGAAGATCCTGGCGCTGACAGAGGTGGAGCAGGTGAAGGCAGTGGCTGCCCAGCTGGTGAAGCTGCTGCGGGCACAGAAGGACAATGCCCTGCTGCTGGCTGAGCTGCTGCCCGAGTACAGCCGCACCTTCGGCTACGCCCTGCGCCTGCACGACTTCGACGTCAGCTCCGTGCCAGCCCTCATGCAGAAACTCTGCCACGTTGTGAAGGTACCCCCTTGGCCCTGGCTGTTATCCCTCTGGGACATGGGGGGATTGTGTTGTCACTGTCATATTTTCTGAAAAATCCCTTTGCCAGGATCTTCTCCTGGGAAGATGAGAAGCCTCAGAGGAAAAAAAAACAGTATTATCTCATTTGCTGCTCCTGTGTTTTGCTGCTTTGGAATGTGATCTGGAGATTGTTTGCCAACTGGTCATTGTTTGATTGATTTCACGTGAATTGTTTTTACTTAATGACCAATCACCATCAGCTGTGTTGGACTCTGAGGAGTCAGTCACAAGTTTTTATTATCATTCTTGTTAAGCCTTCTGTCTGTATCCTTTCTGTATTGTTTAGTATAGTTTTAGTATAGTATTCTTAAATGTAATATAATATCATAAAATAATAAATTAGCTTTCTAAGAACATGGAGTCAGAGTCACTCATCTCTCAGCTTGTCCTGGGGACCCCTACAAATGCCACAGTTGTGTTRAGGAGTTCTCTGTCTCACAGGATGTGGCTCAGTACCTGTAATGAAATCTTGTTTCTGGAGTACAGCCTTAAGTCAGGAAGGGGAAATTACAAGAGGGTTTTAAATGTAGTTTCTATAGTCTTATGATGTTTTCTTTGCTCCTTTGTAGCCTTGCAGCATTCTGTGGGAATACTCATGTTTATTTAACAAATAAGTGAAAGATTCTATTCTAGTACTTATTTTAACAGTACAAATTGGTTTTCCCCCCACCTGACTTCTACCTGTGAAAAAGTTTTCTGATAACTGTAAGAGTTTTCAGTCTTCTAATGCTTTCAGTTCCTTTACTCTTTTCTTTTTTACCTGTGGTTTGAGACTTTGACTCKGAATGTAAATACATAGGTGGTCTTCTGTGCCAGTGGAAAAGAGAGGTTGCAGTTACATGGATGTGGGCAGACTGGTTTAGTTGCTCCAGTTTTGTTGACTTAGCAACTGGTGTTGGGCTGGAGCTCAGTCAGGACCAGCTGGCTTGTAACAAAGAGTGAAATCATACCTACCAGTGGACAGAAACTGCTGTACAGCTGTACAGGCTTTGTATATTTACAGTAAATATTTACATGTAATAGGCTTGATTTGTGTGTCTTTTGCTAGGGGAATATCAGGTACAGCTATGCTCAAATAAACCCCAGCTATACATCTTATTTTTAATCCAGTCTCTTTTGTGTCCSTAACTTCTTTCCCAATTAATTTTTCCAGGTGGTTGACACAGAATCTGGCAAGCAAATTCAGCTGATAAATAGAAAATCTCTGCGGACTCTGACTGCCCAGCTGCTGGTCTTGCTGATGTCCTGGGATGGAACATCCTTGCTCTCAGTTGAGCAGCTAAAGCAACATTATGAAACAGTCCACAGTACTTCACTTAATCCATGTGAATATGGATTCATGACCTTAACTGAACTCCTGAAGAGTCTGCCTTACTTGGTTGAGGTGTGTAAGCTCTTGCCTTTCTGATGTGTTTGAAAAGCCACTGTGCCTCGAGGCTCTGGAAGCGTGCACTCTTAATTCTTTCTCCTTTTTTTTTTTCTTTTTCTGCTAGGTTTTTACCAATGGTGCAGCAGAAGAATATGTCAAGCTTACAAATCTGTATGTTTTTGCAAAGAATGTGAGGTCCTTACTTCACACCTACCATTATCAGCAAATTTTTCTTCATGAGTTCCCAGTAGCATACAGCAAATACACAGGAGAAGTGCTGCAGCCTAAAACATATGGATGCAATAATTTAGAAGAGCTCTTGGGAGCAATTCCACAGGTGTGAAGAACTCAGTTTTGCACAATTACATTGAGATTTCTGTATGGATTAAAAGTAGTTGCACAACCACAGTTTTTGTTAGTTGGGGTGACTTACTGGAATAATTACCTTCTTCAGAGAAGCTTATACCAGTTGTATTTTTAACACACTTCTGAGAAATCAGGAAAAGAAAATTAAGCAGCACATGTGTTTTGGTGAAATTTTGCTTAAGAACTGTTCCTAGTAAGGCTGTAAACATCCCTGGCATCTCTGAGTGAGAGAATTGATTTTCTGTCTGTGTGAGTGAATGGTTCTACAGTAYTGAACCTTCATTTTGATCAGAGTGCATTATTGGGTTTGGGAGTGAATTCTGGGACCTTGTCACAAGTGTCATGTTCTGTCATACACATTCTAAGTGCTCTGGGACAATTCTGTGACATAGTTTGTGGCTTGAGTATTTCCTTTAAGTAGGCCAATCTTTCTGAAGAGTGACAAAAAGGAATTTTTCAGCTCCATGTTTAAACATTTAGTTTCATTCATGTTTATTTACTATACTTTCTRGCACTATAGTTTGCTTTTGGTATCAATTACTTTGAGCCTTTACTTGAGTAGTGTGGTACAAATTAGCAATGTGCTTTAGTTTACTGTTGGAAATCATGTCAGTGCAAAGCTGGATGAAGGGCAGTGAGCAGATGCTTTGAGCTTAGCATGTGCTGATGTTCAACTCTGCTTCCTTCTTAATAGGTGGTCTGGATTAAAGGACATGGCCATAAGAGAATTGTAGTCCTGAAGAATGATATGAAAAGTAAGCCATTTCCATTTTGAGTAGTATCTTAGTCTTCTTTTATAGTTTTTAAGAGGCAGCTTGAGTTAACTAACCAAATGAACTTGCCTTTTTGTAGCTCGTTTTAGCTCACCTAGTTTTCCCCCTGCTGATCGTGTAGATGATCATGGAAATCAACTTGCTAACAATRATGGACATATTATGGAGACCCAAGGATCCACTTCCTCAATGGAACTAAATCTAGGAGGGCCTAACAATGGTAATGCAAAGTTGGTTTATATAAGGAATTTATTGTCTTAGGGAAAATAAGCAGAATAACTGAAGCAGCATGGGGAAAGGTGAGTTAGTAAATCTGAACTTGTGTAAATATGCATTTTGGCTTGAAAGCTTGTTGAACTTCTCTGAGTTGGTGGTTAGGCTTGTGTTCTGAGCTGCTAGTCTATAAATGTGTGTGTGGATAGATAGATATAGATATATAGGGAGAGAGCTTCTGGGTAATGCTTCCCAGGGAAGCAGTGTTGGTGAATTTGGTGGAAATTTAAGTCTATGGACATGAAGCTAATGAGAGAGGGGTGGTCAGCAGCAGCTTCTGCTAGCAGTGTTTCATGTATTGTGATGAGAATTTACTTAGATGCTCTTGATGCGGCAAATGAATCTGAGATTGATTAGCTTTAATTAAATTAGGTTGGTGTTAGTATTTCAAATAGAGTATAGTTCTGAAATCATCAGATTTGCATCTGGAGACTTTACATTTACCTGTGACAGTAGTGACACCTTCACAGCTTACAGATGCTCTGAAAGATGTTCCCTTATCTTTGTAGTTTCTAATCAAACAGAGCAGGAACTTCTTTGCCTCACAAACACATCTCCTGTTGATCTCCTGTGTGAGCCAGTTCCTTCCTGCCTGCCATCCCCCCAGCTGAGACCTGACCCTGTGGTTCTTGAGTCTGCAGACCTCATTCAGTTTGAGGAACGCCCTGCACCCCTCCCAGGTAAGAGTTTGCCTCCTTTTGTTGCTTCAAATCAGGCTGATGAATTCTCTTAGAGTATTTTATTGCCTAACAGCAGAGAAATTGTACTTTTTTWAAAAACCAGAGCATCAGTAAATTGATTTGTCTTATTTCTTTTAGAGATAATGATTTTAACAGAAGAAGAAAAACAGAAAATGGTTACCACAGCTCAAGAAARGCTGATCTCTGGTTCTGTGGTGTCTGACACCACAGAGAATGCTTCAGTGCCTCCCTGTCAGTCCTCTGAAACCCAAGTAAACAAAGAAGCAACAGACAGCCCAGCCAAAAAGCAACACAAAAACAAGGTCAAATTGGCAGCAAACTTCTCACTTGCACCTGTAACCAAGCTTTAACTCTTTCTTTTTAGTGTGAAGGACAAATACCTATGGACTGTGCACAAAGTAAAGCTGTTTGCTAGCCCATGTGTATTTTAATGGAAAACCTAGAGGAATTAATTTGTATTTAATGTATTCTGTGAAAATTTTGTTCCTTTTACACTGAACACAGCTGTTAGCAGAGCAGATTTTTTTCTATTATTTTGAAAAAAATCTGGCATTTGTTAAATTATTCTTAAATTTTACAGTTTTTCATAAACGTGTTCAGTAAAAGCAAAATATTAATTCAACAAACACGGAACAGATTTTATTTTCTTCAAGCCTTGTTGGTGATGTAATCATACATGTAGCACATTGTATTCTATAGGCTGTTGCTTACTGGTATTGTTTCAGACAGTATTAATGAAATGCATGATTTGTCTTTCAAAAGCCTGTTGAGAAATTTTAACTCGCTGACCTGGGATGACAAGAGTGAGGGGAGCTGATTGTCCTCCCGAGGGGAAACTTGTTCTCTGACCTCTCAGATGACTTGTAGCTGCATTGGAAATGGTGTCTAAAGATGTCTGTAGGAGGCTGTGGGTCTTGTGTAAAACTTGTTTTAAATGTGTTTTTGCTGTAGCTTTCAGTTCCATTTAGGAGCTTTCTAGGACACTGATGCTTTACCCTTCCCTCATATTTAGTTTGTCTGGCATGGGTTTGGTTAAGGGAAAGACTGTCTTGATGTCATGAGTGTAAGATACAGACACACACATTTTCATTGTGTCTAGAAATGAAGTTAGGAAGATTCTGAAATATGCATCTAATGCATAAATTACAGATAATGGAGCAGGTCTTATTAAAATGGCTGGTGATGGAAGGCATTGATGCTATTTCCACCTGTAAGGAAAGTTCTAGCTACACGTGGAAATGCTAAGGTTGTTCTGCTTAACCTTKTTTTCTCTTTTTAAGCATGTTCAGTAAATGGGAAGCTCCTTTGATGTGCTGTCTTTTAGCTGTGTCTGTTTTTATTCTAAGACTTACTCCTAGTGTTGGCAGCTTTTTGAATTCGTGGTATCTTGTGTTGGCTTTTGCAAGGGCCAGCTTTGGGAGAGAGGCYGAGTCAGTGGATGACCTTAACTCTAGTGAGCAGAACTGTCCAGTGTGTGAGACTTTCTACCCATTCTGGGTAACCATGGCATTTACAATGGGTTGTATTTGCCAGGCAGCAAATAAATGCTTGTAGTATTGAAAGAACCTATACTAGAAGTTTTCCACTGGCCAACTGAGTATTTTTTTAGATGGATTCTATTGTAATATGCAAGAGATGGAACACAGGCTCTAATTTTTCAGCCAGCAGCAGGAAATGCCACTGAACAATGGCTATGGACAGCATTTTACTAGTCAGATTTTGTTATAAAATCTTTTATATTTAGGCAGGTATTACCAGTAGTGAGTTTATAGCCATTGTAAGTGCGAAGAAGCACTGGGAAGTTTTTCTGAGTATTATGGCACAGTATTTTGAGTCCACAGTAAACCTCTACAGACATACTGCTATAGAAGAAATTTAGAGGTAAGTTTTCTTGGAATGTTTTTAGTGAGTTAAATGCAAGAAAATCTGCTTTCACCTTTAACTTTGATAAGGTTGACAGTGGTCAGTCTAGATCTTTGTTTCAGAGAGCATACATTGGAGAAGAGACCTGCCTGAAATGGTATTTTCATGAGATGCAGCTATMAGTCATTTGGAGCACTAAAGAAAACCAGGTTTTTGCTTCAGAGGAAAATATGGTGTTTATCCAAGTAATGTGGTGGTTATACCACATATGGAGGTCAGCATATCTTATCTGGATTCATGTGTGATTCTGCTGAAATTGCTGTTTGAAAGTAATAGAATAATACTTTTGACAAGTTGTGTTCATAGTGTAACAAAATAGCTAATTGAATTGCAATATATTTTTTTATCCAAAGGGTTAAATGAATGATGTGACTTACAGATTTAAAAGCATTGCAACCATGACATTCTTTAATTTAGCAAATAAATGTACTACTTCAGATTCATGTTGGTTTAAAAGAAAAAATGTCACTGAAGCCCTCAATTTATGCACTATTTTTTCCTTGGAATGGGAGAGAGAAGAAAGACTTCTTTTCTTAGCTGTCTACTTTGTTTGGACACTTTCTTTTGTGGCTCAAGTGCTGTTTTGTGTGTTGGGACCAAACAGTTGTCAATAAAATTTTCAAGCAAGCATAACTCTTGTCTTTGTCTCAAGACCTGTGAGGGGGAAGCCAAACAGAAAACAAACCAACCTTAGAATTATTACTTGCTGTGTCACATTAAGTTTAATTATTGAGACAGAACAGAGAGCTGGGGTTTAGTGAAGACAAAAGAAACACCATAAATTGTGGAGGTTGAGGTTTCTCCCAGATTTTGCAATTGAGCTGTTTGCAGATGCAGTCAGTGTCTCTTACTGCYCTCCATACAAGGTCATTTGTAGGGTTTACTTTGAAAACGAGCTGTACTATTTATCATGCTAAAGAGAAAAAAAAGAGAAAAGGGTGTAAATCCAGCAGGTGGATRTCAGGTGTTCCTCCTCAGTGTGTCTCCCTTTGAGATGTTAAAATTGTTGCAAATAAGGTCATGTGAACTTTATTAAAGTTAATGAGTCACTTTTGGGTTAAAGTGGCTTTTTCCAGCTGGAAGATGGTAATTGTTCAGGAACTACAAATATGGAAAATTTCTTTCACTGGAGTGTTTTGAAATTTAGAATCTTGGCAAAACAAATTCAACTCGGCTGAAATGTTCTGTCATCTCACAGCTTCATGGACAAAAGTAAAGACCTGGATGAGCTGTTCCTGACTTTCTCTTTTTTGGGGGTTTTTGGTTTTGTTTTGTGACATTCTCACTCAACAGAACTGTTGAGTGGAGTCTGCTGGAATAAATGTCAGGCCTGTTGCAGATAAGCAACCACTTGACCTTACAGWGTACTTGTTCACTAAATAATTTTAAAGTAACTACCTAAAAAACTTACTGGGAAATTCTTCACAAACCATGTAATAAATATTCCTCTTGGGAAAAATGAATGCTCCTGTCTGAAAGGAGGAACAGGTGCTTTATAAAACCTTCCTAGCGCAGCACCACAAACCCTATAATCACCACTCTGTAATTTCATTTTTCTGTAGTTGTGAATGTTTTTAAGTAAATGAATGAGTAAAATCCCTCATAGCACCTGGTGTGTGATTACCTTCAAAAGATGAGTTTGATTTTAAATGCTGCTTTGGTTCTGTGCTGCAAACATTCCCACTTCTTTTATTCTCATTTTATGTTAAGCCATCTGTTTTAAGTTAGTAAAAAAGTGGTGATGGAAATAGCTTTCTTTTTTTTCTAAAATTAATGTGGCTTATTTTCCTTGCCATAATGTAACAGGACAGACTAGTTGCATGGTGAACTATGGTTTAACTCCTATTAATAGCATTTTCCTAGCAAGCATCACTTTAAATGCTGTATTCCTTCCTGTATGAGTATTTTTGTTTAGTATTACTTAGGTGGATAAAGACAGAAAAAAATCCAAATTCAAGTGATTWTTAAAATGGCTTGTAGTGCTAGATGTATGCTACAGAAAGCAGATTGATATAAATAGAGAAKGTCATTTTACAAGAAATTCCTGAAATGCCATGCCAGGGCATGGTTTGACATGGCTGTCAAAGCACTATTGAATGTCATGCCATGGCTCAAGTTTCACATCAGTCTTTCAGTTATTGAATTCAAAAGTGAGGAATTGCATCCTGCCTGTGTCAYGAAGGAGAAAAACAACAAACTCTTCTGTTGGTGTAGCTGGGATGRGGTAACTGGCTGCAAGAAACTTGATAGCTGCAGTCATCTCCTCTGGTTTTGTGATCGAGCCTGTTAAAATCCGCTGATCTCTGCAACTGGTGAGATTCACTGTTTAGGTATCAGTTTAAACATCTCTTGGTGTCTTACCACAATTCTTTCACTCTCCCATGAAGTGTTGGTGCAGAAACCTCATTAAGAAACAAGAAAGCAAAATTAAATATGAGGGGAGATCTGTGAGGCCCCTCCTTACTCATCTCTGAGCCAGAGTTGATGCTGAGGCTGTTGGGATCCAGGCTCAGCTGCTGAGCTGCTCTCAGCATCCCATGTGTCTTGTGTGCACGTGGAAGGGAGAGGAAGTTTTGGCCTTTAGGCAATATTTTTGGTAGATCCTGTTTGAAAGCAGCCTGTTTGCCTGGCAGTTTATAGGATGGATGGGATCATGTGAACTGCCTGGCAGTGTATAGGATGGATGGGATCATGTGAAACAAGGTGCACTTTGGTAACAATGATAGCGTTTATGCTGGGGTGAGGGAGGATTTTTTGTTCATTTCACACCAGGGCCCTCTTGTCATGGCAGTTCTGATACTCAGGTGAGWTGGGGCCCTTACATCCTCAGTGCAGGGCTGGGAACTGTCTAATTTGTGCAGGCTCTGGTCTGTAGTGAGGTTTCAAAGTCATCTTAGTGCATTATGAGATTGGCTTTTTTGTTGGGCTTTCTTTATTCAGTGAGAAAATCCTTTATTTCAGTAGCATCTCAAACTTACCCCTCAGCTTTACTCCTTTTGTGCAGTGTAGTAACCTTATTCTTTTTGAGAAGTGTAGCAGCACAGGAACTGCATCCTATTCCAGTCCACAACCAACTTTTCCCTCAGTAACAGGAAGAAACAAAGGCTTAGTATAACACAGCAGCTTAGTTTATTTGGAAATATGCTTGACTTGGAAGAGATTCAGTAGGTCTAGGGGAAGGTACAAGAGAATCATTTGCTGGTGGAATTGGTGATTTGTACAAACAGCACTTCAGCACTTTTGTTTTTCTCAGTAGACCAAGATCCTTTCCTGAACACAGTCATGTTTACCAGAGTGTGTCAAATCCACCTTACACATTCTTCCACACACTCTTCCTTTTCCACTGCCTTGCCTTCTTTCTGAAGTGATAAATAGCCAGGATTTCCAGAAGAGATACTGGGTGCTTCCATCAATGTCCCTGTCTGCTGACAGTGACTGATAGCTGAAAATCAACTCTGAAATGATGCCAGTTACTCCATATAGTCACCCAAAGACACTTGGCTGATACTCTGCTGATTTTATATATGGGGATTGTACAATGTGTTGTGCTCACTGGATCATGGTAGTTACAAAGCCTCTAGTTGCTCTTGGGATATTCAGTGATTTAGTCTGGTTTTTTAAAATAAGGGTCAAGAGTTTTACACTTAATTCCTTCCTAAGTTTACAAGAGTTTTACACTTAATTCCTTCCTAAGTTTGATTTGTTTAATTGCAGCCATTAGCTTTGACATCAGCCATAAGGGCTCTGCTGTGTTCTAGATAGGCAACACTAAACCAGTGTTGAACACAGTTGAGATTGTGACCTTACAGTCTCAAAAATCCAGGACTTTATTGCTRAGCAGCATCACTGACCCACTTCTGAAGGAACCACTTGTGCACTGCAGGCAAGCTCTTCAAACCCACCCAAATAAACAAAGACATTAGCTAATTAAAAACAAAAACTGGCATACAGAAAACCTTCCAGCTGAGCCAAGCTAGAACTTCTGAAAATGAAGTTCACTCTCATTAACACTGCTGGAGTTCAAGTCCCTCTGGGGCACTGGCTGCCAGTGCTCAGCTGTAAGAATATTGCCCATTCCTACTTGCTGTGTTTCTTGGTTTTAATTAAAGGAGATTGCTCTGTAGCCTGGTCATGAGTGTTGCTTCCCAGGAATGTCTGTTTCTTGCTAATGAAATTTTTTCATGAAAACCAACATTGCCTTCATTCCCAGGTGGATTCTGTGCAGCCTGTAGGGATCACCCCTCTCATCAGCACAGCCTGGGTTAAACACTCATGTGCAGAAGTTACCTCAGGCCTTAAAAACCATGTGCAAAGTCCTTCTGGACCCTTTATTAGTGGCATTCACAGCTGATCCTCCTAAGGTTTAAAKTTGGTGCTTCACTACAGCTTTTTCCCTGACTCCCATTTGCCTTTAATAGTGACACTGAACCTCTTGCCTTTAGACACTGACAATTCCTGATGTCTTAACTGGGTACCAGCAAGAGCCTGTGGAATTTTACAAGAGCCAATGGTGTTTCTCCCCTGCAGTGTGTATTTTCTCCCCCAAAAGCAGTTTTCCCCACAACTGTGTAAATGCACACAGGTGCCCTGCAGGGTCCAGCCCACACCAGGTGCAGATTGTGAAGCTACAGAGCTCAGTGTGGTGTTTTATGTCTCAACAAGGACACAATAATCATACATGAGAGCCAGCCTTTGTTCTCTTTCCTGCATCTTTGGTCAAAGTAATTAAAGTGCTCCATGTCTCAGTGGAAACCTTTTGTTTTTTTTCCTCTTTGATCCTTAAAACTGAAGGTAYTTAGTGACATTGGCTCTTTGTCTCAAGCGAGTCTGCAATACTGAACTTATTCTGGAAATGCAAGTGGTTTTCATCAAATCAGTCAGTGCTAGGGAGTAGGTTTTAGTTGTATAAGGGTAGTCTGAGTTACTTTAGATGGTGTCTATTGCCTTCAACCTTAATTAGATACTTTTTCTCTCTAAAAAAATAACTGTTTATCCTTTTGGGGTAACTGCTGTTAATTTTTTCTCCTTTCCTATACTGTGGTTCCTTGGTATACAAGCACACACTTCACTTAGCTGGCTTCACAAAATGGAAGTTCCTTTTGCAAAATGTTATTTCAGGAGCTTTTTGCTATCTTTTGTTATTTCTAAGCCTGAGATTGTCACACTAGATCCATGTACGTTTATTTTACTATTTACACCTATCACAGTACATTTATATGGAATACCATCACACAGACAAACCAGCTACTGACAGCTAATATAAAGATATTAGATTCCACAAGCTTAATCTGCATAGAGACCAGAAACACACTTAATGGTGAAACACAGACAAGTATTCCTGTATTTCCCTTAATTTTAAACCCATTTTATACAGAATGTGATCTTCCTGCCACAAATACCTACTTCTGTATTTGTATATTTGTCTTGTGGCCAATTTGTCTTGGGTGTCTTGTGTCTTCCTATGCTTTTTTATGGATCATTTCTATTTCTTGTGGTCACAAAATATACAATTAATACTCGTTTTAAGCATGGTTTCAATATTAGTTAAATTTTGTCTTCAGTTCTTCTCCCAGCAATCTCTCAGTGATGTGTAATCTCCTGCTGCATGTAGCTTGTAAAAATGGACAAAACCCTGGGTGAATATTTCTCTCACTTCTTGGGAGCTGGAGATCTAAAACAGAAGTGACACAACCTTGGACTGCATCATCAACTTGCAGATTACTGTAGCTGTGCTTTGCTAAAGCTTTGCCAGGGATTTATTTCCCCTGGTGCAAGTAATATTAATTTGACTTGAGTATCTTGGATATCATATGGGATATAAAAATCTGTAGCTACTTGCAGCATCTTGTCACTGATCTCACTCTTTAGGAAGAATTTGAAATGAAACTCCACAGCAAAGTAGTTGAACATCTCACAAGTTTGGGGTTTTGTATGCAACATCAGTTATCCTACAGTTGCTTCCTCTATCACTTGTGCTATGTATAGCATTGCTACTTGTGGCTTTTGTTCTGAAAAGTAGCCAAAATWGGAGAATTTGGCAATTTTTGAGTGCAGTTTGTCACGGGGGGGAAAGTGTACAACATATTCTTCTAAAGTTATAGCCCATTAAAATTGCTGTTTTACACAATACTGGATTAAACATAGCCCCTTTTCATTCACCTGTATCACAGGGGTGGTTTTTGTTGACTCTACTGCTGATCTCTTCTGGTCCCTGGACAGCCACTAAATAGATTTCTTTTGTTTTTAGGCATGCGTGTAGAGTGATCCATGCAACAGTGAGGAGCCTGCCATGGTGCAGTCCATAGGTGACACCTGTGCAGCTGCTCTGGCCTCCCTCAGCAGGGTGCTGCTGGTTCCCCTCACCATCCACTTCCACTCAATGGAAACACTGAAAAGACAAGCAGGGAAGCCCAGGGCTCTCTCTACATGATGTTGCACTGCGTGGCCCCACAACAATCTTTAATAATKGCCAGCCCTGCCTTGGCAATGGTGGGCTTGCTTGGAGGAGGTTCTGCCTTCTTTTCTGCTGGGCTGCCTGCAATGTTCAAAACAGGACACCATCAGAAACAAGAGCTGCTCAAACTCTTCCTACTTCTGCCTTAGAGGGCGCAAACCATTCCTGCCCTCTCTCCACCCACCCTGAATTTTTCAGCTCCTGGTTGAACAACAGCTCCTGGTTTGAAACTGCACAGAAAGTCTCATCTCTCCAGGGAAGTATGTTAAGAGGAGCTAAACAATCCATACATCTCAAAGGGAGGGTAAAATTGTATCTGGTTCAAGGCAGGTGTCCCTTTCACAGCCATGGGTCCTTTCACAAAGTCATTTCACTGTTTACCTCCCAACAAGGAGCTGAAGGACAAAAGTATTGCTAGAATTTATTCTCTCATTGGCTTGGATGTTGTAATTAAGGGAACAAGATAAAGGTAGGTTTTCATTTTTCAGGGTGAAAAGAATATTTTTATCTTTAAAACTGCATTTTAAAGCAATAAGAAAGTAAACAAAAAAGGGAGATGAGTCATGCTCCCTGTGACTAAGGGGGTATAAATAATTAGTGATGCATCTTAAAATGTCTCTTCTCAACTTCAAGGTCATTCCAGTCCCTCTGGGAACTCTTGARCAAGATCTTGATCTGTGCAAAATGGCAGAATGTTTGATACAAGCCTCTTCAGCTGCTGGACCTCTCTAAGAAGGGCACTGCTCTCACTTGACTCTGCCTGAGAGCTCATCTTGAGACAGGGCAAAATCAATCTGGGAACTGCTACAGCTCCTGCTGTGGCTGTGACTGTTCTGTTTGAAAGTTGCAGCTAAAAGCTTCTGAGGCAACATGAAATCCACTTTGTGTCTCAGAAACCAGTGTGTTTCCATTCTGCCCTCAAGTGATTTGGGTTGGGGTGATTCAAAAGCCTATATATCTGATGGTAATATGTAAGAAATTTGGGTCAGCTGTGGAACTTTGCAGTTTTTGCTCTAGTTTCCATCTTGACTGCAGTAAAACAGGTGAACTTTGTTTCAGGTATTCCAGCATGGACCTGAAGAGGTTTTTTTCCATTATTTTTGCAGAAATAGATGGGAAAATTATTAATAAAATCTAACTGCTTAGAAAATCAGCTTGTGGCACTGTGTATACAAATATAATTTGCATATTTAAAACATGCAGAGTAGTCCTGAAGTCACCATAGGTGACTGAAATTCAGTTTTAAGGGGTAATCTGGTATCTAAAGTCTGAGTGGCCAGCAGTTGCTGACACCCTGAGCTGTTTCTAGGTGATCTAGCTAGCTTCACCTAGTTTTTGCCAGAGTGAAAATGCTCTTATAATCAGTTGTCTTTGGAGTTTTTCCTTTTGCTCTTGTTTTTTTCTTAATGAT
Organism: Cardinalis cardinalis; assembly: GCA_014549065.1. Classification (NCBI taxonomy): domain Eukaryota; kingdom Metazoa; phylum Chordata; class Aves; order Passeriformes; family Cardinalidae; genus Cardinalis; species Cardinalis cardinalis. The sequence goes on along the minus strand of JACDOX010000085.1, from coordinate 1,838,612 downwards.
TAGGAACTCACTGGTAGGAGACTGTGTTGCTTTGTCGATGGGTTTTAACTTGGTGCGAAGGAACTCGGCCATCTCCCTGTCTTCTTCTTTTTCCCTGGTGGAAAAAAGAAAAATAGTTGTTAGAGGAATGACAGTTTTCTCTGTACATGGGACAGCAAAAGCTAGAGCAGCTAGGATCAAGTCACTAGTAAACAATTAATTTCTTTGCTATTTTCAGAAACATTTAATTTTGCCGCTTATTAAAAAGCAAAATATTTGCCTAAATGAAAACTGCTGCTGGGGCTTTGGTGATTTGCACAGAGGGCTCAGTGAGAGCTCTGGGTTCAGTTCTAGCTCAGGCTCCTTGTCAGCTGCTGCCTCTGGCCAGCTCTCTTTGAYCAGCTGCAGGACTGGCAAAAGCTTTGCCAAATCCTCTCCTTGCTTGCTTAGAATTTCAATGTGTTGGAGGAGATAYTGTAATTTTGGATAAATGGATTGAGTCTTTACTGCTGAATGAGGGGGAAGTAAGAGCAAAACTGACTCTGTAGAGTGCTGATCTCAAACCAAAGATTGGATTTGGGTGCTTGAAATGAACTTTTGAGGAAGCCTACAACTTTCTTGGCAACTTTGGGCTAATTCTTTGGGAGATGAAACCCTTCAGAATCTGCCCATGTCTTAGGTAGGGCTGTCCTGCTGAGTGCTTTTTAGTTGGTTTGGGGKTTTTTGTTGTTGTTTGGGTTGTTTTGCTATGACAAGATGGGAATAGTGGTAATCAACCTGACAACATGAATAATTTAAAAAGGAGGATTTCAGATGTCTACAAATATGTCCCTTGTAGAATTCCATTTCATGTCTACTTCTTCTCCCAAGAGAATTCCCTGGTAGCAGCATAAATCCTTTTCTTTTCAATGGTAAATGCCCAGATTGTTTCTGGTAGGAAATTAAGAGGCCAAAGCTCACTGTTATTCATGAGATGACTGAATCATTAATGGGACAAAGAGCTACAGAATTAGAGTAATCTAATTTTAATGGTTTTCCTATGGAATGGATGGGAGGCTTTTAACTTGGTAAGTTGTTTTGAAGGACCAATTCTCTCCCATTAATGTTGATTTAAATTCTGTCACTTAATCTATTGTATTATTAGGTTTGTGGCATGCCACTAAATAAGTTCAGTTGCTCTTGGTTCTTACCTTAATCTCTCCACCTCTGCATCATCTACAAGAAAATCTCTTTTTTGTACCAGTCGATGAATCTTCTGAATCAGTTCATCCTCTCTTTGCTTCTCCATCTTTGTTTTTTCTTTTTCTGGTCAAAAGGAGAGGAAAGAGTGTGTTACTTTGGACTCTGGGGAGTGTGAGGGGGTGGTGTAGGACGTTGCAGATGTCTGAGGATCAGCTGCTGATTGAAGTCAATGGTTTTCCAGACTGAGTCACCAAACCCCAGCAAGCTGGGTCACTGCCTCTGCTCTCACTTGCTGCTCTTGGCTCTGATCAGCTTAATGGGCTGAAGGCTCTGTGGGGTTTGCTAAGCCTGCTTTTAATTTGCAATGACTCTTCAAGACATTGCTTGGAAAAATTTTAAGAGCTTTGGCAAGAAAATAGCTCCAGATGCTTTGTTCAAATCCAATGTACAAACTCCATTTGACCTCAGGGGAAAGGAGATCACACCAAAAGGAACTATTTCTCTGTGTTTCAAGACAGCTTTGGCTGTTGAAAATAACACCTTTTTTTCTACTCTCACAAGGTAGGTGAGCTGCAAATCCCCACCAACAGCATCAATCATAAAATGTGGAAAAATAAATGCAAGTTTATTTTCCCTGTACTTCAAAAATCTGAGTAATTAATATAAGTCCTTGTTAATTGGCCAGCCTGGAATGGCTAGGTTGTCTGTAAACAACAAATTTTGTGGCATGAAAGATGTGCCTGTTGCAAACTAAAAGTCATAAATGTTAGGGATTACAGAGCTGTCGTTTCAGGCTACAAAGCAGATGTATTTAAGACAGAACTCTTCAAACCTTGCAAGTGCAGCAGAGATGAGAAAGCCAGAGGCAAATCCAAGCTCATGTATTTCTCTGAGAAGCTGAAAATTTTGAGCAGCTATGAAGACACTTTGTATTAAATCAAGATTCTGGGCTCTGGGCAGCAGAACTGCCCAGTTCAGTACAGTGGGAGCTGGGGCAGGCAGAGTGAGCTCTGCAGCCTCCTCATCTGAGCTGGGCTGTGTCTGCTGCTTTAAGTTATAAGACACTTTAAACAGCTAAACTAATCAGACACTTGAAAACAATTGGTTTTAGTACAGATTGAAAAGAAAAAAGAATGCTTAGTAATGGCTGCTTTTTCCTGGTTTGTCTGTTATGGCTAAGGAGCAAGGACTCTCCTCACTTCTGAAGATAAAAACTACTTTCTACTTCCTTTCAATCTATCCTTTTCCTAAATTGAGATGTGCTCTTCTATTATATCCTTAAGGAAACTGTTTACTAAAAATATTAATATATGTGGCAAAATACTGCATATTCTGTGTACCAAAGGACTGATTCCACACTTACTGAAATTGGCTACACTGTGTCCACTGAAACCAAAGAGCAGCTCTCCACACAAATCTATTCTTACAGGAAAATGATGGTGGAGATCCTGTGAATGAATCCATTTCTGGAAAGTGTTTTTCTAGGTGAGGCACATGCTGTGTCAGCACAAAGTCAGTGCCAGCAGCTGCTTTGTCTTTGTTAGGACCAAGCTCTTGTGAGCCTGCCTGCAGATGCTGCTGCTGGAACTTCACCTCGTGGATTCTTAAACGAGCTGAGATTTGTGAAGTTCTAAGGAGAAACTGCTGTCTGTGGGYCTCTGCTTGAGGCCTTGAGACTGGAAAATCACTTCTAAAAGATAAAAAAAAAATCCAAACAGCAGGAACACCAAAAGAATGAAAGCTGATTAACCCTATATGTTAGTTCAAAGTCTGGACAGGAAAGCTTGCAGATCAGGAAAGTGAGACAAGGGGCAGCATTCACAGATACTTTCTAGGATKTATAATTCTTTCCATTTGAATGAATAATGAACCAACAGTGTTGTTACTAAAAATCTGAAATGTGACCTCTATAAGAAGTACAAGGAAAGAAAAAGTAAGAAATATTATTAATCTATTTCTCTTGGGTGCAAAATGTGGCAAAGTTTTTACACAGCTAAAAGTGATGGTTTCAGAGTAGATCTCTTCCCTATGTCACAAATGTCCTTCTCTCTCCTTTCTGAGGACAAAGTTGTCCTTCAAAGTTGCACAATAAAATGTGAGGAGGAAAAATGAGGATAACCAAAGGATAGTCACAACTTGGACTTAATATTTAAGCAGGAGCAGTTAAGCAAATTATTCCTGCAGGGYGCTGGAGGCTGTGCAGAAATATGTGATGTACTGGCCTGCTGCAGTTGCTGAGTGTTTTGCAGGATCTGTCTATTTTTTCCTTGAACAGAATGGGGCTGTTGTGGATCATCTAAAATGGCAAAGCTGTAGAGAAATGGAATTCCTCACTGAAGGCAGCTGGAGTTCTGAGCCAAGGMCTGCAGAGCTGCCCACAGCTCTGTCCCTCCTTCAAACAGGGAATTTGYAGAGATTTATGGCAAAACACAAAMCAGAGTTTTGGGCCTTGCTTTTTGTAGAAACCTGTTCTTCCTGATTCTAGAAGGTGGATTTAACTACAGGTGTGAGAATAGATTGGTGTAGCAAGGGAAAAATCAATCACATTCAGAGTGATGGTTATAAATCCTTCTCCTCCCCCTCTTTTATCTCTGGTATCTCAGCACTTGTCTTTTTTACCTGACAATCTCTGTGCCACCTGGTTCCCTCGAGATTGCCAAGGSAGCACAAGAAATAAGGAATGTGCTCCTTGTTTGAGTGATGTCTGCAGGGCTGCTGCCATGGGAGCAGGGAAAAACAGCATGAAAAGAAATTTAGAGACAGAGATTAGAGATGGGCAGGAAAATGGGAATTAAAAATGAGGATTTGAGGAAAGAGATATGAACCTGCCCCTTGTGGGGAGGAGATTCTGGTGGCTGGGGCATGGGTGGGGATGGTGCCAGGAGCACAGGGGTTATCCTAACCCTGGGGGCAGTCAGCCATTACCTGGGATTGCTACCAAAGTCTGCAGCTCCTGCTTAAGGTTCATAATGTCTTTGCACAGCTGGATGTCATCCATCCTGCAGAAACAGAAAAAGCATGGTCAGACATGCAAACCCCACGCTGTGCTGATGAGATTGGCCAGATCTGATCTGAGTACCTGGCCCTGGGACCTGCCAGCCTGAAAAGGATCCTGACACTCTTGGCTCACCAAGTTTCACAGAAAGCAAAGGATATTTAATACTAAATGCCCATTGAGCCCTTGGTTACTTGTCTTACTAATTTGTGTGTAGGTTCATACCTGTCACTGTGGATAATTTCAGATTTTACTTTCTTGAACATCAGAGAACATTCTGCAGTGGGCACCTGTGTCCATAATGTCCTGGGAGAAGACAGGTGAGCCATATTGCACTTACTGCWGCAGGAGTTTTCACCAGGGAAAGAGCAAGAACAGCAGAGAGCCTGGGAAGGGGCAGCAGAGGGGGACAGATTATTTGGCACAGCCAGGGCAAGGTTCCTATTCTACCACCAGCTTTCTTTGTGACCCTACTAACAGAGATCTGGAAACTGGCATCATTTGGCATTTATCTGTTTCTGAGGTTTGGTGCCTTGGGTGAATGTCCTCCRTGGTTGATGTTAAATGCTTCAAATCCCTGAGATGTGCAGAAAGTCCATCAATATTAAGACACAGCAGACAGCTTAAAAAAAGAAAAGTAACAGCAGAAACTGCACCTTCAGTTCTCATTGAAACTGCTGCTTCTCCTGAGAGCTGCCACTGAATCACTGCCCTGGAGGGCAGCAGCCTTCAGCACCAGCCTCCTGGCCCAGGTTTTGTCCCAGTGCCACAGGGGCAGCCAGGGCTCAGGTGTTGGCTCCAAGGGCACATCTGGGGCTTTCATTTGGAGATCACCCCCTGAAGAGCACAAACCCAGCCTGTGGGATTAACTGTACATTCTCAGCTTGGATCTCACCAACACTCTCCTTGCCCACGGATCTCTGGGCTCTGTTTTCCACAATCCTGTGCCTGAGGGGGGATTTGCTGCTGCCTGAGCCCCTGGAGCAGCTGAAGTGCCATCAGAGCAGGGGCTGGCACTGTGTGTGTGWGAGAGAGCCCCCAAAGGACAATGCAGCCAAATTATTGAATTAAGTGAGGAGTGGGAAAAGTAGGTGTTTCTGGCACAAATAAGGCTTTAATCACACCCCAAGAGCTTTTATTCTCCGTGCTGCCTCTGCCAGGATTGCAGGTCTCTGCAGGGAGCTGTCCTTCAGCTGCTTTGCTCTTGTTAGTAAAACATGTTGATCCCTCTGTTATTTGCTGCTTGGGTTAACTCCATCTTGCCTGTTCTGCTACTTTCACTGGGCTATGACAGCTATTCCTGCTGCCTTCTCAYCCCTCCCCTCCCAAAATACAACCAYGAAATACCCCTCCTAATAATCTTTATTGCTGACCTCTTTTCCTTATTTGTGTACCCCTGTCACTTCCACTGGGATCTGCTCTTCACTGCCCATCTGTCTTGTRAGACTTGGTTTTGGTGGGAAGAGCAGCATGTTTGCCTCAGGACTGGAGCAAGGTCCTTTGCTCTGTGTGTTTAGGACACCTGGAGGCAGAGATGTTTTTATTGATGAACATTCTGGCTTAGGCTCCCCATATTATTCACTCTCATCCCAAGCAAAGCCTGCTTTACTCTTGAGATCCATCACACYAAATGGTACTGGAATTACTTTTATCAATTAATCTTAAACTGTCCTCCCAGGAGAGTGAGAATTCAAAATATGCTGGGATATGAGCAAGGCTCACAGCTCCTTATCTATTCAGTGTTCAAGCACTTTGGGTGGCATGTTGGTGCATCTGACTAAGATGACCATGCCTAACAAAGATGACATTTTCTTGGCAAGAAATGTTCAATATTGAACTGCTGTAATCAAATGATATCAGGCCACACTCTCAACTAGTAAAGAGAACAGTGAGTTTCTACAAAAGAGRTCTCTGTGATAGACAGAGAGGATTTTTTTTTTCTGATTCAGAAGATTTGGCTTCATTTTGAGAAGCTCTGAAATACACTAATTAAATACTTTACTATATCACTTTGGCTCCCTGCCCTTGCTAGGGAACTCCAAAAAGCTAATGGCACTGCTCTTCTCTGAGGATTTTCAGGAATTTAAAATACCCCCAGCAGTATACTCCAAGTGAGCAAGATCATTCATCTTCAGCACTCCCTACAGTCCCTGTGCCCAACTTGTGGCAAAGGTACTGGCCACATGGTGCAACTTTAGTTGCACTTTCTCCCCATTATTTTGACTGGTTTCCAGTCTGACTGCAGAGCATGTAGCTGGTACTCCATGTCTATTCTCAGTGTCTCTTTTTCCTGAGACCTAAACTTTGTTCCTGCCTTGTAACACACAGCAGAGAAGTAAATCCGTGGCCAAAGCATTTTAGCTCTGTGACAGCTCTGTGACCACATGAATTCCAAAAATCAGAAGTCAGATGACCTCTCCAGAGTCCCAGTTCTGCAGGCTGGTGCATTGTGCTGATGGACAAGAGCTGAACCTACCATCTGCACCAATCCCCTCAAGCACATGGAACATCTTTCCTCCCATCTGTGTCAAACAGCCTTTGTGCTTCATCCACTCCACAGGGCTGATTAGGAAAAAAGTCACAAARAAAGAGGTTAAATGATGAAAGAGAGGGCTGAAGGACATATGGGACCATGCCAAAGCTTCATCCATCTGATTTAATGAAAGCAGGATCTAYGGTTCCTTGTAACCATAAAGCACATCCCACATCTGCCAGCAAATGAATGTGAATGCAGGCAACAGGTGCTGCCCTGGGCAAGAGCTGCCTTGTTGCCCTTGAAGGAAAGGGAAGAAGAGAAACTCCTGGAAAGGAAATCTCCTGGAAGGCCATTCAATCTGTACTGGCACTATGAACCTTCCTTTCTTCTCCCCCCTATGCTCTGGTTGTTGGATGTGAGCAGTTACAAGAGTCCCAGAAGAAGTTAATGCTGCTTCTGAAAAAAAAAATTAAAAATCCCAGTCTATTTGTCATTTGGAAGCTGGATGGTCAGCAGGGTTTGACTGAGAGCATCTTRGTATTACTGTCAGACCTCTTTAGGAAGTAAAAAGTGCTTTTGGAAATCTTAAGGAGAGCAGCAATCTGCAGAGTAGAGGAGAAAAAATTCTTTTGGATCCCTTAACCTGCAGAGGTTCTTTCTCTTCTCTAGAAGAGATGGTACATTCTTTTCAGTCCCTGTGAAGACACTTTTCACATTGTAGAAAAAACACCAGTGAAGCAAACAGCAGTTACAWATGGCAGTTTTTCCTCCAGAGCTGAGCTTTAAATGTCTGCCCAGGAATCCTGAACACATGAGTTATGAGAATTATAAAACATTTCTCTGGTCAGGAGCCCAAATCCATTCCTGGAGTAATTGCAACAGTATTGAGCTAGGGATGGATTCTCAGTGTGCTTTTGTGGATTCCTGACACGCTGCCTGCACTTCTGCTCTTCCCTTTCTTGATGGCTTATTGCAGAACCCCCTCTGCAAGCTTGGAGATAGCACACAAGCACATATTAGTCTTCTCTCTCATGGTATTTCGAGCTGTATCATCACAACCTACAAGCAGACTCTCTGTTTGCCAGAAAGAAACAACAAAAAAACCAAACCTCATCATGAATAAACAGCGGGAGCAGAAGATTTTCTAAACATGGCACCAAATGACAGGAAAATAAGTGGGTTGGGGAGCCTGCAGAGCCCTGGCACAGTGACTCAGCCCCATGACACGTCTGTGTGTCCAGCTAGCAGGGGAGAGTGCCCTGAGCACTGTCACTGCCATGCTGCAGGGAGGTGACAGCATGAGTCACCTCTGCTGGCACCGTCTGCACCAGGGCAGCAGGGCTTGCAGAGCCCTCCCATCCAGCTGGGCCTGGCAAGCCCCTGAGGCTCTGCAGGAAAATGGGAGGCAGGACTTTTAAAAAACACACTTTCTGTACCAGACACAAAAGAACTGCTTTGTTTTGTTTCAGTAGGAATTATTCTTCAGCAGCTGAATTTTTCTATCTTCTTCTCAGCCAAGGAAGAAATCTGAATTCCCCAGTATAAGACCTAGGTGCCATCTAGAGACATGCATAGGAAAAAAGGAAAAATTATAGTGGAAGCTCAGAGAAAAATCACTTAACACTCCCCTTAATGGTCAGATGGTCAGCCAAAAAAAAGACACGGCCAACAAGACTGACAAATACTTCATACTTGAGTGTAAGAACTATCAGTAACACCAACATAAGCATCAAATATCATTTTCATTGATTTCAGGATGAGCAGAGCAGTTCAGTGTGTCTGGAGAGCTTCTGCCTTTGCTGAATGACTTTCAAAGCTAGAAATAGATCTGTGCTCCCTCCAGCATGTCTACAAGAGGAGGTCTGAGATTTCCTTTGTTTTCTGTTATTGGATTTAAGTGCTTGAAGTTAAAAAAGGAATGTAGACCAGGTTTGCTGGTTTCCTTCCCTCTCTTCCAGGAGGGTTTGCAGGAACTTAGATTATTTTTAGTTCTGTTTTAATACATTCCTGCCCCAGGAGTAAAATGCTTGTAACTGTTGGAGTTTCTCAAGATTTGATAGTGCCAGTCCAGCAGCTGGCCAGAGAATCAGGTGTCATGCTAAGTCACAGCTGACATGATTATGTAACCAAAGGTCTCCATGCAGGGATAAAAAGATCATCTCCTTGGTGGTGTCTGCAGTGAGCAGGCTGAAACCAGCCAAGAGCAACCAGCAGTGATGGAGAAATTTGGGGGATTGAAGGAAAGAGACCTGTAGAAATAAAGAGAACTGCTCCAGAGATGGAGATGATGTCAAGCTGCAGATTTGAAGGACCTGAGTGGAGGCTGCCTTTGGGTACTGCAGGTGCTCATGGCTCTGCCAAAGCTGTGGGGGATCTGCAATGGTAAAAGTTCTTGGGACTACCAGAGCACTATAAATGCATAGAATCACTGAATTGTTAAGGTTGGAAAATGCCTCTAAGACAATGGAGTTCAGCAGTTACCTCAGCACAGCACCACGTCCCCAGGTGCCACATGCAGATGCCTTTTGAACACTTCCAGGGATGGTGACTCCACCACTGCCCTGGGCAGCCTGTTCCAATGCCTCATCACCCTTCCAGTCAAACCATTTTTCCTWATATCCAATCTAATCCTTCCCTGTGCAATTTGAGTCCATTTCCTCTTGCCTTGTTGCTTGTTACGTGGGAGAAGAGACYGACCTCCACCTGATGCTCCTCTTCTACATTTGACTCCTTTTTGTCCCTGTCAGCTTGGCTTAGTTACTTCAATCTGCTAATTATAAATCTGTGAGATCACAGGCAACATTTAAYGAATCCAGAACAGGTTGGTTGAGTCATTTTGGTGTGTGTTTGTCACTGATMTTGAGCTCAGCACCTGGTGCTGCTGGGGCTGCAGGACAGAGCTGGCAGTGAAGGGAACAGATTGCTGGCCAGCCTTGGCAGGGCAGCTCCCAAACCACAGCTCCTGGGGGCCACTTGCTCCACCAAAGGAAATGGGTCTGACTCTCACAGCTCCTGGTCTGGGCTCTACTAAAGGAAATGGGTCTGACTTTCCCTGTTGGAAGTGCTCTCTGCTGGAGGAACACTGCATAGAAGCTGCTGAACCACAGCTTGCACAGTAATGTAATTCAGCTATTGTTTTAGAGAATTGAAGATGGCATTTGAAATTCCCAGTCCCAGAAGGGTCATATTTAAGGTATATTTCACATAAATTCAGAACAGTGTCTAGAGGGAACGTCTGTTTTTCATTTTCACTGACATTCCTCTGTTCTCTTGAGCTTGGCCATCTCCTCTGCCAGTTACAAAGTTCTGCTATGAATCAATAGCAACAGGAGGAGTTTTCCTGAAATTGCCCCACTATGGAGGGGGATATTTCTCCATGTGGCTAAAATTTACTAAGYTAATTTGTCTAAAAACATATAGACMATAGAGAAGTCAGATTTCAATTCACAAGAATCAGCCCTTTGCAGCAGCATACAGAAGATTCTATACAAATGCATAGAGCCTGGTTGATTTGAACTGCTCTGGTAGTTCTATTTTTGGATATTAGGCACAGGAAGGAGGAAACTCTAGGTCTGGCTGTGCATTGTCTCCAGCAGAATCAATGATACATTTCCTTCTTCATTTGCCTTCATGTTTGACCTTTTCTTATTTTTAAAACCAGAAAAGCAACTATTTGTTATCCCAGCTGAAAAGAATATAAAGGTTTCTGATATAAAATTAAACACTGACAGTCCCTTCCAGGGCTTTTCAATTCACTGGTTACTCTCCTATTTATAGCAGAAGACAAGTGAGAAGAACCAGTGAAATACCACAGGGCAAGGGGGCATTTTACTGCAGAACATCCTGGCCTGGARGAAGCTCAGCTGCCCAAAAGGGGGGCCAGGGTCTGTGAGTGTCTGATGGGCTGGGGGGGTCCCAGGGGACAACYCCCTGCCCCTTCCACTCCTGCAAACYACAGCACAGGCAGCCAAGAGCTGGGAAGTGAAGAACAATTTGGGATGAAATGTTACATCTGGAAACACAGTGCTGAATTTCTGCATTAACAACGACAAGGTCAAAGATCAAAGCTGCTGCTTCTTCTATTAACAGCATTTTGTGACAGCCACAACACATATTCCATGTAGAAAATGCTGTTTAAAGAAAATTCTCTATTAAAGAACTATTTTTCTAGCTATCCAAMAGAGACAATAATGAAAATCTTTTCTAAGACAAAAACATCTCAACTACCAAGTTTACAATTAATTAAATACTTTCCAAATGATAAGTTTATCATTATACATATGTATAGTATAAGTTTACAAGTTTATATATATATATATATATACATATATATATGTATATATGTGTATATATATATATATATATCACTAAAGATTGCTTTTCCTTTCAGAGTATTTTAATGCRCCATTTTTACAATCACACTCTGAAAGTCTAATGTTGTGTTTTCCTCTGGGGCTGATGGTTTGCTGTCAAACAGGGCAAAGGAGATGGGTCTGCAGAGAGATCCAACTGAACTAAGGCACTTTCCYTCCTCTGGCAGAGCTGATCCCTGGACTTTTAGCTTAAAGTGCACAGTGCAGAACTTGGCATCTCTGTCCTGAACTCTTGTTCTTGAGGCTTGCAGGCATGTGAGGAGCTGGGAGGCTTGGCAGAGCTGGACCTTAGCAGGCACAGTGACATCCTTGGGGCTCCCAGGCCCTTGGCAGCCCCCTGGAAATGCTGCTCCTAATCYCAGCGACCTCGAGCTTTGACCATCTGACAACTCCCATTACAAAACCACCTTGTGCCATTCCACAGCCTCCAGTTCCCTGGTTATTCCCTCAAGGGCTCTGGTTATTTGCAATGTGCTYGGGAGGCAGAGCTCAGTGTGACACAGCCACAACCTCACCCTGTCATGCAGGAGAGCCTGTGCCCCACCAGSCTGTCCCAGTGGCACTGCCTTGGTGTCCCTCTTACACCTGGGCTGGGTGTTTTTCCTCCTGGTGCCTTATCTTCTGAAGCTGACAGCCTGACATTTCTATTTATTGAATAATATGTATCATCACACAGCTGCCTCCTCCTCTACAGCCTCCCCAAGTCCATCCTATGTTCTGAGAGCAAGATACAATCAGGAAGAAAAAAACAAGGAAGGAAATCACAATAAGTGATGCTGTATTGTTAAGATTTCAGAACTGTGAAGGAGAGAAGATTTATTGCTCCTTTCCATGAAAAGACAGATCTTATCAGAAAACACTGACAACAACAGCTATATTCATGAGCAAAAACCTGGTTTTGCTGGTGTTACTTATTTACACTGCAGTAACAGCAAGGTGCAAAACTCAGAGAAAAGTACCAGATGTGAACACAGAAGTAAACAATCCTAAGGGAATTCCTGCTTAGCCTGAGATGACAGAAAACAGATAATATCCAGTACAAAGGAAAAAAGGAGCAGCAAAAGAATCAAAAGTACCCAAGAAAGCAAAAGTCAGATGCCTGCTTAGCAATAACATAACSAGTGAGTTACCACAGCTCCTCACAYCTCTGACAGCCTGTTTCATCTCCTTCCCCTCACTGTCCCTCCCTCCCACCCTTCCCCAGGGTGATGCTCAGTGTGGGGCTCTGTTGCCACACAAGGCATGAAGCCACTGAGAAATCAGAGTTGATGTCCCATTAGTGAGACACTTTTAGGAGTGTTAAAGTATTTGGTTCAAAAAAGAATTTAAATTTGAAATTAACTTTGTTCATASAGAGACAGCAATTACTGCTGCCTTTTCTCACCTGAGAATGGAACCATCCATGAACACTTTTTCTGTTACTTTGCAGCATTACTGAGTTCAGCCAGTTATAAGACTGTTTGTTTCATGTTCCCACTTTGTGTCTATTAGATTAACTGCACTCATTTAAAATTAAAACATGGGGTTTCTAAGTTGGTTTATTTAAGGTTGCCATCACCAAGGGAATTAAGCTCTCACTTCAGCAGTTCTTGTGTACTTTGGTGTTGTTTCCCTTTGCAGGGGTTGCATTAAGGCAGGCAATCAGCAGAGAGGCCTTTCTGTATTTAAAATACCAGCATATTTAAATAAYATACCTGTATAAATAGTATACCTGTATATATCTGTTAAATAATATACCTATATATTTAAATAATCTACCTGTATAAAATAATTCTGTATTTAAAATAAAATGTGCTGTGCATACTGCAACTGACACAAAGGTGAGACTTCATCTGASCTCTGTGGATGTCCTGTTGTTCTTAGAAGGAATATGGACTTTACATTTTCCCCATGAATTTGCCCTAAGTTTGAGATTCTACCACTACACCCAATACCCTCCAGAACGATCATTACTGACTGTCCCACCTCAGCTGCTCCCAGCAATGGATACATCAATATCACAGCAGGACAACTGAGATTCATGGGGTTTGCAGCCTGGGAGAAGCATAAAGGTTAAAAAAGACAAGTAAAAAAAAACTAAGCCTGATTTGAAGCAAGAGAAAAGAAACCAAACTAGGGATAAATGATGTACTCTGGACAGCTAATGAAGCTGTGGGACTGCAAAGCCAAATTGCAGCAAACTTTTCTACACAAAAGGTCTGGGATTTCAAGTAAACAAACAGTGTAAAATKGTCTAAAATCCTGACTAGAACTATGCAGAATTTGGATGATGTGATGTTATGAGCACTCTGGAGAAGAGGGAGTCATCTCCCTCTTCTGAGTAGTGAGTGCACAAAGACAATGACCAGCTTTAGTTCTGAGCCAGTGTGGAGGTGAAYTTGGCCTCTTCACAGTATTAGTTTAGTGATGTAATAACCACAAAGACATTAAGCAAATACACCACTTCATTTATAGCATTTTTACAGATTTAAAAAAAAAGTTTAATAAGTAAAATGTTTTTAGTAATTGCCTAAAGCAACCTAATAGGGCTTTATGTTTAATATCTTCTATTCCCTACACATTAAAAAACTGCCATTCAGTACCAGCCACATGGCAGAAATAACCATCCCAAGACAGCTATCACAGGTGGAAGCAGCTTCCACAGTTTTAGTTCAAGGTCATCCAATAAAGCTGGCTTGAGGCTTTGCTTTCCATCTGGAAAGGCAGCAGTGGCAGGCACTGGCAGATCTCCCACAGACTGYGTTTCACGAGGACAGTGGATGCTGTTTGATAAGAATTCCATCCCTTTCCACAGGAACAGGCAGTATCTGTTGGAGAGATGATCTCACCTTTACTAATAATATTGACTGAGTCCAAACATGTTAATGTGTTTTAAAACGCATGAACTTTGCACTACAAATGATTTTGAAGTCCAGTTTTGATCTACTCTGTATCACATAGAGGTCTGGGGGTTTGCTGCCTGTCCCYGTCAGCTAAACTGAGCTAACACATGCATCATCCATTTTTACAACCATGTCTTTCAGCACAGCAGATTTCCATGCCCTSAGCAATCCTAAACTGCCTCTGAAGCCAAACACATCCACAGCAGCAACACATTAAATGTGAGACACACAGGATGCTGCCCCAGCAGCTCCCTCAGCTTCTGGGTCTGTCATCTCACCAGGGAAGAAGAAAATAAAGGAAGTGGGACAGGAGCACTGGAAAGGAAGAGAGAGTGTGCATGTTCTGACGTGGTGTGTTTGCTTTCCTCAACAGCACAGACAGATTGAACATTCACAGCTTGACCCAAAACTCTTTTATCCAGAATGTTTTCAGGAAGGAGCTGAGAGAAGCCTGAGAAGGAGGAGGGGGATGCTGGCAGGCTGTAAACTGATGCTTGTCTGTACATATTGTCTCCTTCAGATCTATATATGCTGAGCTCTCAGCTATTCCAAAAACAAACCAAGAGCTGGAGATAACATCTGATGGCTTCAAGGTATATTTTCATTTCCTRGGCTGGTTGGAGACAGTCACAACAGCTCCTGGCATAATTTTATGAAATTTGATAGTATCAGTATCATTGAAGSAGAGATGCTACAAACAGCCACAATTCCTACATAACCTGGACATATCCTGAGGAGGTCCATCCTGGGCACCAAGCAAGGCAGGGTCCTGAGACAAAAATAGCATTTGATAATGTAATTACAGACCAAACCACAGTACATCTGCTCTGCTGTGACTGAGGCTGCCTGAGCTAAAATATGATTGTACAATTTAAATTGTGGCATTACCTAATTGAGGAAGACTTGATTTTATAATCTGAAAATTGYCTCCTTATAAAATTCAGGTAATGCTTCATAGCAAGCAGGTACTCAGCTAGAAGTGATGTGGATTTCCTGGGTATGAAGAGAACAGCTGCTTTCAGCTGCTCTCCTTTTTTTTGTTTTCAAGGAGGAAAAAAAATAAGGAGCAAAGCAAAGGACACATTTACAAAGGTTAATACCTGACTTGCAATTGGCACAATGGTTTAGGAAACATCATGGACTGTTAGTCCATTGCTTCAGCTCATTTTGCTTTCTTTGTTTCTTTGTTTTGATAAAAAGAAAAACAAGAATTATCAGAAAACTGACTTCTTATAAAGTATACACTACAGAATTAACTATTTCACTGTAGTRTATAGCAAATAGATAAGAGTTCATCTGCTTTCCTTGCTTCTCAAATAAAAAAAATTCAGGGGTTAAGAATAWGCTGTCACACATCTACTTTTATTGAGTTTCATGCAGCAGAATTTTAAAAAGCTGTGTTTTGCAATAAAAGTTATTACAAATTTGAAAATCAGAGATGTCAGTTAGATTTTCTGTAGTGTATATTTTTGCTTCACTTCAGAGTTCCAGCAGTCACGCTGTTTAAATGTATCTTTTGTGACAACAGTTTATCTTTAAATGCTTTAGTTTTAATTACTGAAATRAGGGCTTCCATGATGTTTAGTGCACCAGTAAGGAACTTCCACTTCTCTCTGCAAGGCAGAGGAAAAAGAGTGTACAAAGGGCTGCAAAGTAGTACAAAAGAGTGAAAAATCACMTGTATTGAAACTGTACAGATATTTATGGTCTTCACTTAAAATTGTTTGCTGTTTCATTTTTAAACAGGRTAAAACCTGTTTCCACTGCTCTCACAGATGGTTTTTTTCTCTATTTTGGGGAAGTTTTTTTTTAATACAGTGATAGGCAGGCTACAGAAATATCTGTGCTTGTCTGAGAGTGAATCCTTGGTCTGTCACTGAAAACCAGKATGTGCTGCTCTGTGGGACTGGGGACATCATTTGTGGGCCTGGTATAGAAAGGCAGTGAAATTGCAGCAAGTTCATAAAGATATCTTCTGAATTTTAAAGTAATTTTGATGGGTACTAGTACATGTCCACCAGTCTGTGGGTCCCCTGCAAGCCAAGCTGCTCTGTGATTCCACGTACAGCCAAGGGCTCCCTCCTGCAGAGYTTGTGTTGTGTGAGGAGACTCATGCTGAACAAAGCAGAGCTGAGGAACTGCCAGAAACAGCCTCACCTTCCTGATGACCCCACACAGGAACAGGTTTCCCTTGGTCACACACAGAAGTGTGAAAGATGCAACCCAACTCCATGCCCATGAGCTTGCTGGGCTCTTTTTCACTTGGGTTTGTTGGGGTTTTTTAATGGCTGATAAACGGGAGCAGTTCTCTGCCTAATGTCCCTATTTCATGGCCACATTTGCATCTTCTTCAAGGAAAAGAGCAAATTCCATTAGCWGCCTTAGAGCCTATTCCCTCCATGGGTTAAACCTGACAGAGGAAGAGCTTGCTGTGGTTTCCACCAGCAGCAAGCCTAGCTTGCAATGTTTTGTTGTCTTATTCTTGAGTGAGTATTTTTAAACACAGGGTGGGGTATTTTTTAGCAGTGTTTTGTTGTCTTATTCTTGAGAGAGTATTTTTAAATGCATGGAAGAGCTGAGGCACCTGCTGGTGTGTGCAAGCAGAGCTGCCAGGCTGTGTGTGCTGTGACCCTGAGGGCTGGGGACACTCTGAGCACAGCTCCAGAGCCCTGCTTTCTTTAAGCACAGCTACAGTGTACTTTTCCTCCTTTAGGATCTGGCTACATGTGAACAAAAAGATCAGACAGACAGTGAGAAGAAAGAACCATTACTTTAAAAAAATGTAGCTGGAAATGTGAGCTGTGCCTGGATGTGCAAGTGATACAGAATCCTTTCACTGTGTTCATGCTTTCAAAAGAACTATTAAAAAAATACCAATTTAACCCAAGAGAATTTCTATTCTGTTGCTAACAGCATGAAAGGCAAAGAATGGAATACAAACATACCACACAGTTTCTCTAATACTAAGTGTGTGTTTTATCCTTTTGCTCTAATTAAAGGAAAGGCTAAAGCAGATGCAAGAGTTAAAGAGCTGTGGCTCTCATTAAAGCTGCTCTGGCACTCTGTGCTCCGAGTGTAGGTGTAGAGCTGCTCGTTAGCAGTGTTCAAAGCTGAGCCTGCTWAAACCTGGCTGAGGAGGCTCAGCTGCATTTGGTTGGCTGGATAGGTCATTCCCAGGGGAATCCAGTCCTGTCAGAAGAAATCAGTTACTAAAAYTCATGACCTACATACAGACTGCTGGTCTTTGGATATTGGCAATTCATTGCTTCAGAAATCAAATGAAAAAAAGAATATGGCTACATATAAAGTCTTCCACAATATGTCTATGAATTAGAGTTTAGGTAATTTGCTTAGTGAAGYAGATACAAAACTTGGATCTCTGAGGTAACCATGACTCGTGCTGTTAATCTCAGCAACAGGTCATTAAAATACATTTGTCATTAAAAGATGTTTGTCATTGAAGACAAATGTAGCCAAGCCCTTCTGTCAGTGCCAACTGCCCAGCATGAGAGGCAGTAAAGAACAGGTGCTGCTGTATCACTTGGGTATCACCAGCTTGGGTATCACCAGCTTGGGTATCACTGCTTCTCTCTGGCCATTTCATTCAGTGGCATTCACAAACTGAATTTAACTGCCTCAAGGATTAATGAGCAGTCAGAACACTCTGCCACACTGCAGGGAGCAGCTGGGCTGGAARCTGTGTGAATGTCCCTGGAAAAGTGGTCATTAGGTCTGCTGCAGCTGAAGGAATGAGAGGGTCTGCGGCTCTCCATGGCTTAGAAAAGACAGAAACTGGGGCCCCTCTGTCCCCTGCCTGATCTGCCAGGACCTTGGGGCAACCTCCTGGAGGCTGAAGCTCAGAGGAGCTTTCCTGCCTGTGCCAGGGAGAGGCTGGGAGTGCCCTGGGCAGCCCCAGGCAGTGTGAGAGGATGAGATCTGGCCCAGGAGGAGAACAGCTGCACAGTGTGAACAGCAGCTCTGTTCCCTTTTCAATAAGCAAGCTCCCCTCTGCTAAATCCCTTACTCAAACACCTGCCAGGCAATAYAGAGCAAAGAGTGTGAACATGGGGGAAATTATAAGAGCAGACTGGATACCAGAACAAACAGAACAATTGCTCTCATTCACTGGGGCAGTTTATTTCAGTGCTTTGTTTGATATAGAAAATGTCAAGAGAAGTGCAGGGTTCAATGATGAGGCTTCTTCCAGATTAAATTTATGTACAAACCAATAACCAAGTAGTGACTTGACTACCAGGAGCAGGAGTGACAAAGCCTTTCCTGTTCACTTTATTTGTACCACAAAGGCATTACTAAAGGTCAGYGCCACTATAACCAGTCCTTACCCCAAAGGTGTCTAAGCAGGGATTCTGGGCAGAAGTCTCTGGGGTAATACTCACAGATGTGCTGTTTGCAGAGGGGTGAGGCTCCCAGCTGCTGGCARTGCAAGTCAGGGCACTAAAATTAACCTCCAGTGTAAGGGCCAAAGTACCAGTCCCCTGCACTTGAATATGAGCAGAAAGCCAGTGAGTTTTTTCAGGCTGCTGAAGCTTCATCAATGCCAAGGGTCTGAGCTCAGCAGGTTTTAGAGCTACTGAAGTTCTTGGCCAGTCAGCAAAGGCATTTGTTACTGACCTCAGATACTCACAGACTGAGGACACTTCAAAATAATATACATAGGAATAAGTTCTGATCTTCTAAATTAGATGATTTAGGAATATTAACCCTATTGTCTTCACCATCAGAATTGGATTAATATTCACAAACCTTCAGCGAGGCTCCYACGCCTGACCTTTTTGGCAATTTTGAAAATCCCTCTTGGAATATTGCTATTTAATTTGATATATCAGAAAGTGTTTTGTGTTCATAACTTAATGGCTTCCATTTAACAAATGTCAAATCTTGGCTGCTATTAGTGCAGAGCACAGTGTGCTCTCTTGTGACATGAGCTGTCTAAGACCACTAATGAAGCAGGAATAAAGCCTGAACTAGCTTAGACTGTGGAAGCTTCAAATTCCCTTACCTGTTGATATTTTGTTCAGACAAATATCCTTGCCACAAAGGACTGAAATCAGGTAGGAAAAGATACTGCATAGACAGGTACTTTGCTAAAGTTTCCTTTYGTAAGTAAGAGATCCATTTTATGTATTCTGCAAATCGTGCTGAATAAAAAAAGGTGCTGAATAAAAAAGCATTAATTTCCTTTCCAACTACAAAAATCATTTCCCAACGGCATTTTGTAAGTGCTCACCTAACTGGGATGCTCTTTATCTTTCTCCCTTTTAAAATGTCAAGCAGATAAAAGTCTTCTAAATACCATTCTTTCCTATTTTGATTAATTTTGCATAGTGTTTCCCCAGAGGGATTGATACTTACATAAACCTGAGTTCTGATTCTCTTCTGACTAAGACTTCCCGAAGTCTCTGGATCTTTGCCATCTCAAGCTCAATTTCCTCAGGCATCATTGTTGTTTCAGCCATTGAAATGATGTCAAGTTGATCTGTATGTGGAAGCAGAGAAAATGAATTAAGCCAGTCAGACTGTCTTAATGGTGTTTTTCAGGAATGTAAATTAAATCACAGAGCTACCTAACTATGGAGTAATTAATTCAAGCAGTAAAAAATACTCTAGCTGAATGCTGTGCTGACTGGTTTCTCCATTGTTTTTTCTTATTACTTGCAATGTAACAGTTTAGAAGTGAAATACTCCTTAAGCCAAAGTGACAATCATTTTGTTAGYCAGGCCCAGTCATCCCTCTAAGGAATCCCAACCCCAACCCCATCCACAGCCACCATTCCTGAACTGACATCACCACAAACTGACTGCCACAAAACCCTCTCAGAGCAATCACTTGCAGCTCTGCAGAGCCCTACCTTGGTGCAGGCAACATAAACCCATGAATATTCCCCACATTTAACCCCTCTAACYGTCCCTGCTGCTCCACCCCGGAGCTAAAGCCCAGCCCCACCAAGAGGAGCCAAGGATGGGCTCAGAAATGATGCAGGAGCTCATCCTGCAAGGGCATTAAAATGGGAAAAAGCACTTTGCAGTAATAACTTKGCAGCTGGTAAGGCCAGGGTGCTCCTGTGATTATTTCTCCATAATTGATGTGTTACCTCTGCAACCCAGAGAGAAACAGGGCTATGGACTGTGCTCCCTGAACCTAAAGCAACCAATTTATATGAGATGGCTTTGGAAAAGAAACTGCTTGGCCTCTGGAAAACCCCATTCCAAGGGTTCATCATACTTGGCCTTCACGTTAAACAAGAATTTAGACACTGAAAAATAGGTTGGCTGCATATCTTGGTACCCAAATGGAGAGATATTCCTGAGAAAAGGCCTGCTTCAGCTGTATTGATTTGAAAAGGGGAAAATAGAGAGGTCAAAATGCACTCAGCATAATTATGCAGAAAAGAGCAGACAAAAAGCATCAGAAAATAAGCTGTTCAATTAATTAAGAGGAGACAAATTCTGAAGCCTCTCATGGCAGACTAAGCATAGTTGAGAAGAATTTCTGACAAAAAGCTGGAGTAAGAATGAAACTACAGAATCTCAGCAAACACCCCCTGTATGAGCTTAGTTCACAGTTCTCCCAAAATGGAGGCAAAGGAAAAACATTCTATACTATATAAACAAAATCTATTTCCCTTGTATTTAAAAATAGATTAAATATTTTTTTAAGTTATCCTGCTAGTATTATCTGYAGGTTTTGACTTCCTTTCTTAATTGAGAAAGTGGGGAAATAAATATAAAACATCACTTTTTTTTTCAAGATAACAGAATCTTGAGGAAAAAAGTGAGACAGATTTTGAMATGTCTGTCATGAGAGAAAAGCCATGTTTCAGTAGTTGTTTTTACACTCAAATTGCAAAACTGGTSTGTAAAATTACCACACAAATGCTGCCTGCACAAGATTGATTTCCCCATTAGAAATCATTGTGTTTGCTGGAGTATATTTAGTTGATGTGTAGCCCAAATGTCATGAGGTTCTCACAGGCCCACCTCTCATTTCCACTGCTTGCCAGAAACACAAGCAGGAGATGGGAAGTTATTCTGATGTTACCATGAATTAAAGCCAACAATACTGGTAAACAGGAATATAAACCATATATAAATTACACATACATATTATAAAATTAGCTCTCAAGAGCTCAGAAAACAGAAAAAGAAAAGGTAACTAATTTACTTGCAGCTCTAGCTGTAAGTGCCCTGGTGTCACTCCCTGCGTGAGGTCGGCCTCCACCCTCTGATTTCAACAATTCAGGAACAAACAAGCCCCAGGGATGTGCTTAAAGCAGCACAGGAATTAGTGTGACAGGCAGAATTCTGCTCTGACCCCTTGCAGAACAGAGATTCTCCTTCACATCCCACTCAACGTGTCCTTGAACCAGAGAAAAGGTTTTTGAAAGCGACCCAAAATTATGCAGTGTTTCCAAAAGACTCAAAAATGCAAGCAAGGCAGCACAAGCTTGAAAGTGGAGGGAAATAAACACAGAAACCATCAGATACCAGTTCACAGCTTGTCTGCAAGGCTGGAGATGTGGCTGAAGCCTGGAATGGAGCACAGGTGAGGACACCTGGAGAGGCCAGGGCAGGATGGCCCCCAGCCCCCAGCACTCCCCGCAGACACCAACCTCTGGCTCTCGGCTCTTCTTCTAACATCATGGGTAACTGGTGCACCTGGCAGCAGCTGTGCTGAAGGATAATTAATTATTTTTCATAAAATGCTTTGAGCTCCTGGGATGTGAACCACTGGGGAAGATTATGTTAACATTATTGAGCCTTTAAGTAAAGCTCTAACTCTGTCCCAGTGAGCAATGATACCTCTGAGACATGATTCAGAACTGCTTCACACAGAAGTCTCTTACATTTTCAAAAAAGAAAGAATAAACATTTCATTTATTTAAAGCAAGTATGTAGTAGCCAACTATTTTTTAGCATATATTGAGCTTTTTCCTGGTAATGAGACAAAATTCATACAGCAAAACTGGAGACAACACTGAGATTAGTCACAGCCAGTGACAGGATTAAATTATTTTGTTCTGAAATCTCCAGGATAATTTTCAGTGACAAAGAARCAAGTAAAATGATATTACTGTACGCACAAAAAGATAGCATGAAAATAATTACTATAGGGAAATAAAATTATTAAGCTATTACAYATAGTGAGAGGAACAGTAGAGGTAAGCCTGAAGTTATTAATGCACAACTTTGGTTCAATTTAGACACAGACTGGTATAGTTAAACTGGGTATTAACTTAATGATCACACTTCATCCTCAGTGCGGCAGCCAGAAATAGAACAGTGGCCAGCTGTGTTCAAAAGCAACAAAAATCCAAATTGCCTATTAAATCAATAAGTGCAAAGAAAATGTTAAAAGAAGCCTGAATTGACACAATGAGAAATGGGAGAACAGCCCACACCTGGTGTCAATAGTTTAGAGCCATTGGGAAGGGATGCTGTGATTAATCACCAGCCAAGATCCTGCTGCTGTCACTGGTGGTGGCCCCACGGGACAGGCTCCCTGTGCTCTGCAGCCATTAGGGCTTTCACTGTCACTTGGGGCTGTCATTGTCACTGTACACCAGAGAAGGGGAGGTCTGGCAGTGACACAGAGGGCCCCAAAATCTCTGCTGTGGAACCAAACAATGTCACTGTCACTGCTGAGCTCCAGAACAGCCCAGGCACTGGCAGGGCACACGCTGGGAGGAGCTGCAAGGGTCTGCTCCACCAGGACCCTCTGGATCTTCTTCTTTATGGCCCTGCTGCTCTGGAACCCAGTCACACCTTCCAGAGCCACCCCAGTCACCCAGCAGGAGGAGAGCTCCAGCACAGGGCAATGGCCCAGCTCTCTAGCACTGCTCT
>JACDOX010000085.1:1786240-1815481 GCA_014549065.1 Cardinalis cardinalis | reverse complement strand
ATGGCCCAGCTCTCTAGCACTGCTCTTCTCCATCCTGGCCATGGCCCAGCTCTCTAGCACTGCTCTTCTCCACCCTGGCCATGGCTGAGCCATCCTAAATGAGTCTGTCCAGCCCATGGCTGCTGAGGCTCCTCAAAGGATGGTGGCACAGACCAGCTGTGAGACTTCTCTGATGTGGAAACCACCCAGCAGCAAACCTGCTCTTCAGCCCACCCAATGATGGTGCTCCAGTTAAAAATTATTTTAAGTCATTGTTCTGAACTGGACTTAAATTGAGCACTTTGAGGCCTACTTCCCCTCCCTTAAATTGTCCAATAATAAGCTAATCCTTGGTAAGAAAATGTTAATGGATAAGTTTTGCTCCAAATCTGGGTCAGAACTTTTGGGGCTTTTTCAAAGAATTCAGTGAAATTCTCAAGCTAATCCTTTTTTGCTGAAGTATATTAAGTGCTAATAGAGCACAGTGCAGCAAGTAAACTCCTAATGCTACTTCTCATATCAAAATCAAGACTCTCAACACCACTATTAGTTGATGAGMCAAAGCAGAAGTAAGCAGGAGGCACAGGTCAGAAATGGATGAACAGAGAACCAGCTAGTGCCACTTCAAAGGAGCATGCTTGGAAATTTAAATAGTTGCATAATRCAGAAAAATTAATTTGTTATAGTTCAAAATATTCCAGATAAAAATATTCATGTGAAAAGAATCAGATTTTTCCTGCAGTTGGTCACTAACATGTCACCTGGAGGCATGAATGGAGGCTAGCCTTGCAGCCAGCCCTTTTCCTGTACCTTCTGTTGTTGCCTCAGAGCTGATTTTTTTATTTAATCCTTCTGGTGCAGGATGCAGTGGCCAATAACTAACCTGTACAGGAAAAACGACATTTAATTCCTTATTTCTAATCTAGCCTGCTGCAGCATTCTATTCCTGTGACTCCTAACAATTACTGAGTTTGGCATGTGTGTGGCACATTGTACTTCTTCAATGCTTTATGATGGAATTACCATATAAATACAATASAAACAGCTGCAATGTGTTTTGTTCCTGGATTGCCTGAGAGGCTGCAGCCTTGTGCAATTTTAAATGGGTAGATTGGGGGAAAGGGAAAAAAGGGGCAGTGAGCTGGTTGTAGTGGCAGTGGGCACACGCCACACTCCTTTCACTGCCTGCCTCTCTTGGTTTGGACACTGGCAGCAGTCTGGCTCTGGGACACATCCCAGGAATGTCCTCATCCTGCTGCAGAATACAGCTCACAGGCCATTTCAGGGGTTCTTTCAGAAATGCTGTAATCTCCTCTTTCCCCTCAAGGCAATCTCTTCCCTTTGCTYGTCAATTTGTTCTCCTATTCCTTCTCTAGCACCAAGAACAGGCTGGTGATGGCACAAATTCAGTAAATTTGGAGTGGTGCTGCTGGTTCATCGGGCCTCAGTGAGCAGCACAAATACCTGGTGAGTTTTAGCACTGTGGAAAAGCAATCTCTAAAGGCAGTAGGAGTGTGCAGAGGCTGTTACTGGAGGAGCAAAAAGCTGATGTRCTGCTCCAGTCACAGTCAGATGGCAAAAGTTCTCAGAATCCCTTTGCTTGCACTGCTGTCAATGGCACTGAATGCTGGAGATAACACAGYTGAATTTTGCTTCTAGCAGGAAGCTGATTTGCTTTTCTTCTTATTGTGCCTGTTATCATTTTTGAATCTTTATTGATATTTCTCCATGAATGGAGCAACACATTTAAATTTTGGGTGTCTAGCATGTAGAGCCATGAACTGCACTTTGGGCTGACAAAGGAGCACAGCTCCTTCACAGCTGGCCAGATGTGCCTTTCCCTGCAAGCAGTGGTAGCCCAAACTTTCTGACAAAACTGTGTCTGCTGGAAAATGCCAGAGAAGTGGCCTTCAGAGTATTTGGGRGATAACACATTGCATTCAGTACAGAAAGAATTCTGTGCAAAGACCCTTGTTTCCTTTCAGTGCATGAGGATCCAGAACAGCCTTGCACTTCTGGAAATGTTAAATAAATTTTAAAAAGCAGAAGTTTCAACTGCAATGCAGCTCCCAGATGCACAGGGGGTAACCTTAGAGCCCTGAGATATTGGCTTAAACCAGGCTTCAAGGCTTCAAATATTTCTGCCAGACAGCAGGGCACCCAGAAATCCCAAAGGTGGTTTTTTCACATGCTCCAGGTCTCAGCAGAAAGCTCTGGGCTGGCTGAGTCCCCTTAGAGCTTGGCTTTGCAACAGGCAGCTGTGAAAGCTGGCAGCTCCAGGACCCTCTTTGGCAGGAAGGGTCCAGAGATGCCTCCTGAAAGCTGATTAAACACCAGGATCTCTGGTCATCCAACATCCCTGCTTCACAACTGTCGTTTGGAGAAGGGGGAAAAGTGGGGGATTTATGTGATTTGTGGGGAATTGTGGTGCATCTTTGCTTCCAGCAGACCTGAAGCACAAAGCACTRGCCAGCTCAGCCCTGTGCTGTGTARAGATCATTTRTGTTCTGGGACAAACTGCTGGACTCAGGCAGTCCCTTGCACCTGGTGCATTCTGCAGCTCCTCAGGCAAGAGACCAGAATTTCATGTCTGTAGAGAGACACATATGAATWATTTTTTCTCTATTCATTCATCTCTGCTCATTCAAAACCCCCCACAGATCATTCTGTTTGCCATATAATTTCCTCCCCAAGAACTATTAAATCATCTGCTGTGACTGGTGATGGCTCTGTCCRTCAGCCAGCTGTGGTCTGGGTGTAATAGCACAATTATAACATTGGGATTTATTTTGTCCACGTCATTAATACTTTTTTATTGTTTAATTACCACAGATCTACAGCCTAGACATCTTCAAATATAAGTTTCTACTTCTAAAGTATTTCASTCATACTCTACCATATGACCCCATTTTAAAATTAGGCGAGCAGAGAATATAAAAAGCACTGTGTGCAATTGCCCACTGCACTTCCAGAGTCACTGCCCTGTCTGTTCCACATCTAAGAGCCTCTGGTTATAAAAAGATTCTTTTAGTTGCTTATCCTGTATGTTCTTGTTYTTATCTCCAAGCTTTGACCTTTTATTTTTTATTATTTACCTTTGCAAGAAAGCCTGTTGGCAGCAGTCTATTCTTTCCCATTTCAGCCTTTTGTATACTTGGTCTCACTGAGATTTCTCTCGAGATACAAATGCCAGATTCACAGTGTTGAATGTTAACTCCTTCCTCTAACTCTGAAAGCCCTTTTGGTTCCTTTCCTGTGGTATTATACTCAAAGACCTGCACACAATGTCTCCTGTCACATCTGATAGAAGTGCCTGCAGTTGCCCCCTGCCCAGATAAGATTCTCAGCTGCTTTCCATCTTTTAGGCTGTGCTTCTGTGGGACAAGTTGCATTGCACTGAATACAGCTGGTTTAAAAACTGAACCTGAAAGAGATCCTGCTTTGAGTTTTCTCACTGAACCACAAATTCCCAGCAGAAATAGGCAGTCAGTGGTAAAAGTGATCACTAATTAAGTATGGTCTTCAGTACTTTGCTAACTAGAAGTTTTACAGTTAAATGATGGTTCCAACTTTCTAATTTAGGGACAATTTTCTGCCCTTTCTCCCTGTTTAAATATATGTATCAGCACAAATCCATAATGATAAGATCTACAAAGGTCTTGCCTCTTAAAAAAAGCATCAATTAAAGTCTTGTTTGTTATCCTGTAAAATTTATAAGCAGTAATTATTCTTGGCTTTGTTTTTTGTCAGTTTATGACGGTTTCAGTTTCCTAAGTGGGTAATTATGCAACCCTTTAATCTTACACTTCCCCCAGGAAAAAGATATCTCTAGTCTTAAGGAACTGCTCTGTGCATAGAAAGCCTCATCTTGGTTGTAATGATATCCTGAAAAAACAGCTCATCTGGCAAGAGTTGTTCATCCTGCCCTGACAATGGGATCCTGTGAATCATCACCAGGCTGGAGTTCTTGTGGAAATTTAATGTCAGGCACAGGTCTCAATGTGATATTCAGACTTAATGAACCTCAAAATCTATACTGCTATCTTATACTTGGATTATAAACTCCATTTGTTCTATCTTGCACTTCAGCTTTCAGATTTCAGCACTCTCTTGATTCTGATGCTGTCAGCCTTGTGGTGTCACCTGCTCGTGGTGATGGGGACAGGTCCTGTGGATAAGCTCAGGTATCTGCAGGCACAGCAGAGCAGGCTCAGGAAGCAGAGAAGATTAATTTAACCATTATCTGGGGATTTACTCATTAAGCTGTTTGATTTAGCTGTTTGAGGTCCAGTGTCCACTGCARTCATTCACTGCCCCTACAAAGATTGCAGACTCTTTCTCCATGCAGGAAGCCATAAGGATCCATCCTGTCAAATTAAACCCTCCCTTCACCAGAGTGCTCCATCTCTGCTTTTATGTTCCTCCATCCTAAGGGTGCTTGTGTGTGCAAGGAACTGACTCAGTACAGTGGGACAATTTGCTCCTTAATTATCTGTAACTAGAGTCAGTTCTAGCTGTGAATCTGTGTTTGATTTGGTGCTGGTTTGTAGCAGTATCAGTATGATTTTCATGGTGGTGTTTTCTACTCCGGGGAGTTCTGCTAGCTTTCTCTATTTTTATAGTCTTTGATTTGTGACTCACAATACTCTGGATACTCTGGGAGGGCTTTTCCTCAGTAGTACCCTCTCTTGCAGTAGTTTAAGAGCTAATACAAAACCACATTTACAGACCAGGAAACAGGATTTCAGTACTCACAGCAATAAATAACCAGGAGTCAGAACTTCATATTGAACAAAAGTTTCTTTGAAAGGATAAGAAAAAAGCAGCTTCCTATTAAAATCTGTGCATAAACAATGAATAAAAGCCCCAGGTCTGATTTGATTATGCCATAATATTGCCATAAATACAGATTTTATTCATGTGATAGAAATTTGCAGGATGTAAATAAATTCAGGATATGCAGAAGGATGTCCACTGAGATAAATTATCTAATGGCACTTACAGGTTGGATCTTGAAAACCCTTAGGGGCCTTGACACTCCAATTACAGGGCTCAACTTTGCTACTTTGAAGTCGATTCCAGGACTCTGTCTGGGCAATTTGCATGCCCCAGCCAATTTCCATTCCCTCAGTGATAACAAGGGTGCACACACCTCTCCAGCTGGTTAGAGGGCAAACGCATAAAAGTGAGGAAAACATAACCATGCAAACAGCAAAGGGAGTTGGAATTAATATCTCTTTATAAAAACCTTTTTAAACTCAAATCCTATCGAATTAACAATCTCCAGACACATTATTCATGGATTCACACACAATTCTCCACTCAGCTGAAACCAAATCCTCTGTATTAATATCAGCTGCGTCTCTGAGTTGAGGCAGTTTTCAAACATCCAGATTCTAAATTTGGCAGATTTAACTTTTTTTTCCTTCTGGTGGCTGTGACAAGGTCACACCAGCTCATGCCTTCAGATGCAAGCTGGGGCCTGCAAATGACTGCTCAGTGGCCAGCTCAGGATCATCTCWGCACAGCCCTTTCACACAYGAAACACAAATACTGAGCAGCACARTGGGTCTGTCCTGGAGCCTCAGAAATCCTGACAGAGTGCAAAAAGGATTTGCTCACATACRGAAACATCCCAGAGCAATTCCAGCACACTGGAATTGTCACACTTGATTGGTGCCACCCTTTCAGAGCCCAGATTTCAGTGCCTCCACTGAGCCACAAACTCTCTCCAAGACRACTTCAGTCCATTTGCAAAATAGCCTGTGGTATCTCATCCAACCGTTTTTGTTGGGCATAAAGAAGGATTAAGTGGGTTTGAGTGGGATTTAAAGAAAAGCTGTCCACATAATTAGGTCTGCAGAGATTTATGACAGACTCCACAAAGTACTATAATTGAATTGTGCAAGGACATTTTCCAGACTTCCTACTGTTGTTTCCAATTCTAAATAAACTYTAGTTTGGGTACCAGTACCACATTCCTTGTTGCCAGATGCTCTGACAACAGGGCTTTTTACACATTTGGCTGGTGACTTCAGGTCAGGTGTGAAAGCAATTTCCCCCAGACCCCATTACATGTCAGCCTGGAACTAAGCAACCTAATTTGTCATGCTGGAACTGAAATAACAAGAGTGGCATTTTCCCACCTCTTTCTAGGAGATGTACCACTGTGTATTTCATCAGGGATTCTCCTACTGACCTAACCACATGGAAGGGTGCCCTCATTATCCCAGCAGGACTAWAACCAGAGACATCCCCTAATGTTCTGTTCTTCTGGTTTCTCACTCTTCTCTCTGCCCCTACACACAGATAAACAAATAAATAAATCCCTGCATGTGAGACAAACCAGCTGATTGCTCAAGATACTGTTTCATATACCACATATCACAGATTTAGAGAAGATTTTCTTAATTACACACCCAGCCTGGAATGTGTTGCACTTAAAATGCTGCCCAGAGAAATTCTCAGTACCAAGGCAATGTGTGACCTCATACCTCAGACATTAACTCACTCTGTTTTGAGAAAATCAATGCAAACACAAATACTTGGTGCAAAGTTTAAGGTCTCCTCCATGAGAAGACACCTTTCTAACAAGGCAGGGGTTAGAAAAATGATTTTTTTTTTCATCTGAGCCACAAATTTCATCTCAGTGCACCTACACACTACATTAAAGGGTGAGATCAAGATTTTTGACTTATGCTGAACACACACTTCACCAAGAATTAGCCACCACAAACCCAACAGATCAGAATCCTGTGTTTCTTAAGTTSAAATCCCCTATCTATGAATTAAATATAAGCCTAAGAAGAGCTAGAAACAAATTTGTCTTTCAGTGAAATATTGGGATGCCACCAGCATGAAATCTGTTGTTTTTTTAAATGAATTAAGCTAAATTGCTTCCTTTTTCCTTTTTCTTTCCCCCTCAGGTAACCTTTCCTATTTGATTCTCTGCCTTTACAATGAGATTTTCCTATTTCATTGGCTGTTTATCTCCCCTGTTGCTATATGAAAACTTGCAATCAGCAAACAAAATAATATTGGCTCTTTTCAGGAAGCGTTATCAGACAGAATGAATAGGCAAAACCCACTCACTATAACCTGTCTCAGACCACTGTTCATACAGTAAATTCCACAGGAYTAAATAATGAATTCACCTTTTGCTTCCAGTTTTAAGCTCTGTGTACTGATTCTTACATTTAATGGGAAATTATTTGTAAAAAGGAAAATACAAGCTCCATTTAATTATTTCYTCAGAACTCATTATGCAAAGTTAATGACCTTCTGGATTAAGTAAGCCTTTTGTGATGAATCTCATTTTTACAAACATTTATCTGAATTGATTATCTTTGACCTAATTTGTGCTGGTGCAGACTGGGGTATAAAACAATGCTCAAGTACTGCTATAAACAGTTCATGCTATTTTATTTGCATCTGTTTGCACATTTTTCAGTTTGTTTGCAGTACTGATTCATTTAGAAAGATACACATCTCAAAACAGTCATCTCCCATGCTGCCTGTTTCTTTATTTGACTCACCAGCAAACACCCATTTATCCTAACCAGCATCTGATAATGCCCAGGGTTAGCCCACAAAAATGTCATTGCTATCCATTCTTCTTGGASAGCAAACAAAAACATCCCCACTGTTATTAGGGGAGGACATTCCACAGGACCTGGAAACTGATGAGAACCCTGATCATTTGTTCTAGCAGGTAGAAAATGGCTTCCAGCTTGGATATTTTGTCTTTCTACCACTCCAGAAAGAGGAAACTTGGGAAAATTATTGGAAGGATATTCCATGAGAYGGGATCCTGTTTCCTGCTCCTTGTATATTTTACTCCACTGCAAAGGGCACTGGATGACCTCCTTATAAACACACGGAGAAGTGTCTCTGCTCCCTTGGGCAGAGGGAATGCAAACATGCCACAAGGACAATATTTCCTTTGCTGTAAATACCTATACATGTGGAGGACTCACAGGAGACAGTGCTTTCTTGCTTGCAACACAGTGATGTAACACCTTCTCAGCATGAGAACAGTTACATCAGATTTTCTCTGCTGTGGCTAACCACATAATTTCAAAACAATAAAATTAAGTGCTATGATTTTCTCCACTACAAGAATACTTTTACAAAGATATTTTATATCCAGACTATTCTACATAAAAGGTAAACTCCATTAAAAAAACTACTCAGGAAAAAGCTCMCATCAACTACTATGAAATGACTGCAACTGAATAAAACTAGAAAGATGCTTGAAAAAATGCTTTGCCTGGCTAAGAGGGATGCTGGAAGAGTTCTTGTACATATTCTTTGTTTCTGATAGGGAATTACCCTGAAATTTCAGCTCTCTTGCAGGATATCTCTGCTGAGCAGACACAACTTGGACCACACAAGCTGAGAATGTTTTTTATGCATTGGGTGTGGTGTGTCCAGCCTCAGGTCCTGCAGCTCTGCATGCACWGCCCTGGAGCAGGGTTTGAACCCTGTACTTTCTCTGAATGAACACAGGAGATGAGGCAGAAAGCTGCAGTAAAGCCAGGAGGAATCAAGGTGGGATGAATTAAGCTCATTMATTCCAGCACACTGTGCCTGTGTCAAAGGCAAGACTGAACACAGTGGAAAATGCTGCTGGAGCCAGCGCAGGAGCTGGCACCCACCCTGATACATATCATGTCAACCTTGAAATAGGCTTAATACTCCCCTCCTCCCCAAATGGTTGTCCTAGTACCACTCTTACATCCCTCTTGAATACTTTTTTCATTTTATCAGCAAATAAATCAAGGACTACACTGGTCACTGGCTGCCTGCAGGTACCTCAGTGCCTCTCACACACCAGCACCAGTCACTCGTCCTCGCTCCAGTGACCTCCAGTGCCTCAGAGGCAGAGAAAAGAACAGCCAGAAATCAAACTGCATTAGTTACCTCATTCTAGAGGTCTGATTTGTGAGAACAGGCATTAGCTTTCCTAGTAGCTCTCCAGTTAATTAAAGAGAATGCAAAAGTGTCAGGAGTTGCAAGTCCCAGAGTAGCCAGCCCTTGGTATCTGCTTATTAATACTTTCACACAGGGTGAGGGGTGTGCAGGACAGGTCAAGTGCTCAAAAGAATATCTTATATTTATTTTATTTTTCAAAATAACCTGTGTGAGATGCAAACTTGCTTGACATTTAAATAAACCATGATGCTGACAATGCAGCTGCTATTGGATTTCCATACTCCTTTCACCTTTTCCCATGATGATGTGAATTGAAAATACAACCTTGTGCACTTTAAACAGCAGTTTGTCCTTCAGAGAAGGAGGAGAACATACAGCTGTGTGCAGCCTGGYGGGGAGCTCTGCACAGTGGATGTGATCTGACAGCTCTTTCTATGAAAAAATGGATCCAAAGCAGGACACAAAAAATGAGGGAAAATTGCCTTTGAAGGTCGAGCCAGGAGCCCTCATTGCCAGTTTTCTTCAGTGGCACTGGGTTAGAGCTTTATCTGTGAGGAGCTATTTCAGTGTGGCTCAGGAAAGCTGCCAGGAGCCAGGAAGGCTCTGGAAGGGGTTTCTGTGCCCAGCCCTGCATGAGGCTGGAAATAGAAACTGGAACAGCTCCTTGSTGTGGCAGGTACCTTCCCTCGTGTGGATCTCCACTGAAATCATTGCACATTCCCATCTGCAGCAAGGCTGAGTTGAAGCCGCACTCCAAGGAAAGCAATTCAKGCTACATCACTTCATTTTATGCCATGGAGATTTAAAAAGCAGTATTAAGAAACACAGATTACTTGTTCATTTACTTCTGTCATTTTGCTCAGTGGTCAAAGGAAACAACCTGTGGATTTCCATTTTATTTCTCACCAGAGTCAGATTCTGATCCTGTAATRCTAACAAAAAGCTTCAGCATTTATGTTTCAAATGCTGTGACAGTGGCAGCTACAGCTAATGCTCAGGGATTCAAAACTTATTTAGTTTGGTATTTTTTMAAGACTTTTTCTATCCTTATTAATTAGTTTTAACTCCAAAACAAAAAGTCAACAAAATGTKCACTCTCAAAGAGTCTTGTGAAACCTCTTTAGGAACAAATATATGAGCAGCAGTTGATAAAAGCAGCATATGTGCAAGTGAAATAATAGTAAAATGGCCACAGGCATTTCAAGATTTCACACCTTCAGGACATTCTCCTATGAAATTATCTGACTGCATACCAGAGAGTTTGCTTTTCTGTCTCTCCCCACCCTGTGATGTGATTCTCTAACACAGTTTTCTAACCGTGATCTAACCATCCTAGCTGGTAGGTAATTTTAGGTAACTTTAAAACCACTGGGTAATTATTATAGACATACAAGTCCAATCCAGTAAAGACCAAAACTGATTCTGGTGTAGAGAGCYGCTTCAGACAGCAAAGAAACTGGTTCACATCACAGATTCCCACTTCAGCAAGTAAATAAATATTGCAAAAATGCTCGTCGGAAGCCAAGGAAAAAAAGGTGTTTCCYATTTGATGGGACAAGTAATTTCTCAGGGGGATGAATGTTGCTATTCTTGAGGCCATGGGCATACAATGTGTACAGTCTGACAGCAGAGTGGGAGGTCAGGCAGCAGAGAATCATACTGGGATCTTGTTTTTCAGTGTATGAGGCACACAGTATCTGCAGAAGCTGTGTACTTTCTTAAAGATCAAATAGCCAGAGCCAGAAAAGCCAAAACCATCTGGCTCTTTCTCACTGAATTCTGAGGTGAAAAAGCACAGGGCTCTTCAACTCACACAAATGACAGCTGGCAAAACAATGTTTTGTACTTGCCTTTCATCTGTGGATGTGGAGTCATTCTCTAGCAAGCCCTGTTTCCATCAAGCAAATTGCTTTTGCATACTGACTTTTGATTCACTTTTCTTTAAATACACTAATACTTTCTTCCTCACAACTGGCACTGGGCAGCTATGAGTTTGAGCTGATTGAGGTCTCAGAGGCAAAGAAATGAAGGAATTCAAGCAGAGCTTATCTATACCTGAGACAAATCGATAGCTGGCTGTCACCTTCTCTTTGCATACCAGAAAGAAAGAAATGTCATAATCACAGGATGTTTCACCCCTTGCCAAGGCAGAGACAAATGGATCCTGATTTTACTGGCTTGCAAATCACCATGGCTTGCCCTTCACTATCACATCCCACACACTGTCTATGCCACAGACAACATCAGCCTGAAGGAAAATGTGTGCTCAGAACCTGCCAAACTGCAGGAACTTCAATCTCCTCCCAGGCACTGTGCCCAGAGGAAGCTGTATGGGAATCCATGGTAGAGGATGAGGAGAGAAACTACAGATTGAATAAGGAAGGTGGGGACACAAATGCATAACTGAATTTCTGTGACTTTCTCTGGTGTGAAAAAGGATCATTTGAGGAGCAGCGCTCGCTGTAGGGGCTCCAATGTGTTTCCTAATGATTCACTGCTCAGCCAGTGATTGAGGTGCCACTACCCTGCCAGTGCAAATGGCTCTCCAGGGAGAAAATGTTCATCCCTGCTTGCCACAGGGACAAGTGAGGGCAGAGACACCAAGCCCATGGGGCAGCCTGACACAGATTCCCAGGAGAGCCCTCCTGGCAGTGACACAGCCCCAGATTCCCTCCCCAGAGCGTTCTGAAGAGAGCCAAGGTGAACAGGGCTCTAAGAGATGAAGGCACAGAGCCTGGTCCAGCTTTGCTTTTACTGAAATCAGTGAGGAAGTTTCCATTCACACCAATGGAGTCAGCACTGTGTTTTCTATTTTCAACCAAGAAAGTGTCAATGAGGCTCCTCCATCCTTTCCCAGGGAGGTCAGGTCACTGTCCTGCTCTTTTGGCTTCAACTCCATCATTCTAAAACTCACTTTGGCCTCCTGGACTGAAAGGACACAAGTGGTAGAAATGACTGTTGATTCCTTTCTTGGTTTGAGTTGTTTTCTACAAAAGAYGAACAAATCTCTTAAATCACTTCAGAGTGAGATCTTTTGTTCTAATTTCACCAGTATATGAGAAAACCCAAATGTGGGTGTAAAAAACTACTAAAAGCCCTAATCAATGAAGGTTTGGGTGGTGGAAGGATTCAGGGCAATAAAAAGATCGTTAAACACTGCTGATATTCTTACAATGACAAATTCCCTCTTGCATTTTGGTAGTGTTGGCAGTCATTAGGGTTTTGCAATGAGCAGCCTGTGTCACTGGAAATCATTCACTCTCATTCAGTAACAAACTCCCTTAAAATTATTTTCTCAGATATTTTGCCCTTTATGAGCTGACAGAATGTTGATAATTCATGTTTCATTTCTGATCCTGAAGGGCAACTAACATAATTTATCCAAGGGTGCTCCTCCTGCTTTCTCATAGCTTGCCCTCCAAGCATACATTTTTCATCTCTGAGTTTTGAGTCCATTTACACTGTGCCTTTTAAGTAGGCAGACAGCAGAACATGTTTCATGGAAATAAATCAGCATTATTTATTGTCTCTGGGTCTATTTTATTAAGTAAGATTTTTATGAAAATGGAACATATTTGGCTACAGAAGAAAAGCCCTCTGGGAAWAAAGATTAAAGAGTGCTGAGTTCCAAACTTTCTTGTGCACAGTAACTACAAGAAAACTCTAGAAACCTCACCAGGATACACAGTACTTTGCAGYGCATGCCCAATCCCAAACGTAAGTTTTGATTCCTGTTTTATAACCACCCTTGAGGCAGACATACACACATTCTCACAAGTGGTTTCTCTGATGAAAACATGCCATGCAACTAAGACATCAGTTATCAAACACAGTAAAAAAAATTACACAGACTGAGTCCATAATCCCACAGGCTACCAACAGCAAGGATGATTTGTGTAGTTCAAAGTGTCCTACTTTCCAAATCTAACGCATTTTTTCTGTAAAATATGTTTAAAGGAAATGAGAAAATTCATGAGCAACAGTCTCAAATATGACRCTTTTGATTCATCTATGACTCTTTCAGCAATTATTGTTGACACTGGTTTGCCTACAAACACTGCACTACATGTTAAGTGTTCATTTCCTGCTTGGCAGAGTTGGGCACAGAGTTTTGGAAGCCATCAACCCTCAGATTTACAAGTGTCTCAGGTGAGAGAAACGTCTTTGCTGAGACATGGGAGCGGATGTGCAGCAGTAAGATCTAGATCCATAATAACCACCATGTTTTTGCAAAGCAGCCCCTATCCAGGATTACCCAGAAGGGGTCAGGCTGGTAGGGAGCACAGTGCTCATCCCTCCTYCCCTGCTCAGGCAGGGGCATTCCAGAGCACGCAGCACAGGATTGTGTCCGGACGGTTCTGGAATATCTGCAGCGAGGGAGACTCCACAGCCTCTCTGGACAATCTGTCCCAGGGCTCGGGCACTCTCAGGGAAGAAGTTCTTCCTCGTGYTCAGGTGGAACTTCCCGCGCATCAGTTSCTGCCCGTTCCTCCTGTGCCATTGCTGGGCCAGGGAGCAGAGCCCGGTCCCTGCTCTGAGCCCTCCCTGCTCGCACTGACAGGCACTGCTGAGGTCTCCTCTCAGCCATCTCCTCTGGAGSCTGAACAGCCCCAGCTCCTTCAGCCTCTTCTTGTTCCTCTCAGCCCCTCTGGCTTTGATTAAATCAGGACGGATTTGGTTGTCCAGAACCTTGGGACAAGTTAGGCAGTAAATAAGCTGCATTTTTTGTTCAGAAACCCTGGACACACAAAGCCAGACACAAAAAGTGATGGAAGGGCAAAACTCATGAAATGTTTTAGGGGGAGCAAGGGTGGCCATTAACTGATATATTTCKGTTCTGTGGCCCTGAGACCCTCACATAAAGTATCATCTGGAAGAAGCTGCTTTAAAAGACCCAGTTTCCCCCACTGTTGACCAATGTTTTAGTAGGAATGCACTCTGAGGCACTGAAATGTTTCCAGTTTTCCCTTTTCCTTCTTTCCTTGTCTCAGTAGCTGCCTGGAGCAACCAGCTGTGGGAGGGGGAATTAGAAAAATGAGACAATGTGTATAATAGTATAAACTGGATTAGTCTCACTCTGTCAATCATTCTCTGGGCTCTTTGTGAAGCAAATGAAAACCCAAGTTACAGCTTTCCTTCATGAGCTACAGGGGACGCAGCAATGACCTGGTGGAGGTTATTAAATGGAACATTTTAGGTACACACTGCTAGCCAAAATCACCATTGCCTTAGAAAAACACTAAGCTGTGTAGGGGAGGTTTAGAGGCATCTGACTGCCATCAAAGCAGGTGAGTTTTACAACTGTTCTATAGAAAACAGCCTCAATCCTTTGTAGAAAACCCTTTCTGATTTTCAGTGTGCGAGTTCTGTCTTGGTTCCACAGATCAGACATGGCTGCTTTTCCTCTTGAAGTACAATACAAACATGTTAACATTAAAAATAATGAACAAGRTAAGAATCTAGAACTGGCAGCATCCTTCCAATCCGTTGTCTTTGTTGATGACAATGTTTYGCCTCATATTTTCTAAAAAGGTCTAGGGTTCACTATTAATGTTTTATTGTCACTTTCCATTTTTTGGTCACTCTCTTTTCAAAAATTTTACACAGCTGTGGGTTAGGGTGGTTTTTTTTTTAATGGAAACATGGAAAGAATATTAATTACATTCTCTGTTGGAAGCCCATGTTCAGACCTTCACAAAGCCAGCATTCTTGCTGTTTCTATAAAAAGAAGCATAACTGTGTGTATCCTTCAGTTAGCCTCTTTCCCACCTATTTAATAGATGGCCTGAATAAGCCTAATTTGTTTTGTGTCTTTTATTGCCTGTAATAGATACAATTAACAATTATGGGGAATTTACAGTGACACAAGGGCATGACTGTGAAGGAACAGCAGTGGTGGTTCAGTCATATAAATTCTTTTTGTGCCTCTGAAGCTTTATTTTTCTTTCTTTTTTTTTTTTCCCTAATTTAAATCAGAGTGGAAACATGATGAGCTTGGGTTATGACAGTATGATGGGCAGGGTCATGCTGCATCCCTGACTGACTGGGGAGGGGTTGAAGTAACAGGAAGTTTTTATGCAAAGCACCAACATGGGTTTGTGGGTGTCTGTGCWATTTATGGGGTGTTATGAAAGAAGGCCCAAAGGTATTTGTTTGAATATTTAACTATCAGATGACAGAAACAAAATATTAAACAGCCAGTGTTTTCAGTGCTCAGCAGCAGAGCATGTAAATACAAACAAGAATCTTTCTGGCTTACAAGTTTAGAAAGATTTTGAAGACAAACTAAATGAATATGGTGAAATAGGTTTTCACATGTGTCAGCCCAGGATCTCAGTGAACCTGGGACCTGTTCTGTCTTCCTGCTGTTGGAACAAATCAGAGTGATCTCAGAACCAGATTCACCCCAMTGGAGCTGTTCTGGAGTGCTCTCACAGCTCCTTGCCTGGACAGAACCTGTGCTACAGCACTCACAGCAAGAAGGGAGAGCAAGAAAAGCCACCCGTGAAGGTTTCATGCTGCTGCTGAATCTCATGATGGGAATCTCCAGCTTCTGTAGCACTGAGCTGTAACAGGGTCCCTTTCCCCTATTCTCCACATCATATCCCAGAACAGTGAAAAAGGTGGATCTCTGCAATACAGGAGTGTGGCAGCTCACCTYCAATGCTGAGTTACCTTTCAAATGAAAGCAATAAATAAGTTTCATGGTGAACTAAACAGCATCAAAACATAACMTTTGCAGTTTTCTGGCATTTCTGCTTCCTTATGCTGATTCAAGCTGGAGGATTCCTGGTGAATTTTGCGTTTAGCTCCAGCCCTCATACAAACTGCAAGAGGACAGAAAAGCTCAGCAGAAATGTATCTGAGAAGTGCAGAGTCCAAAAGGACGGTGAAAAACTGCTTTGTTTCTCTGTGGCTCTTTGCCTGGTGTGCATGCAGTTATTTAATCAGGGCTTTATGAGCCTCTGCCAGCAGCAAGACAGATGATTCTAAATGAAGCTGTGCACTCAGTAATAAGGACTGACCAAAGTGCTCCAGTGCTCTGCCTCAGAGCAGGCTCCCCAAGACTATGTGGTAAAAATCATTWACTGGGAAGGCTGTAACCACGTTATTATTACACAAGCCTGGCAATTCCTAAGCTTCTCTTTTCTATGCATGCACTAGAAAACAGATGAGTTGCCCTGTATATAGTAAACCTCCATTTTTAGTGTCCTCTAGTCCTTGGAAATTTCCTCTTKTATTTGAAGAGAAAGGCTTCAGGGACTTGTTAAAGAGACCCCTTTAAGCAATTTAAGCTCGCACAGACCCTGACACAGTCAGGTCACAGGGCATCAGATCCTCAGCTACTCTGAACCAGCTGAGCTCCACGGATGACCTGGCTGAAAGAGGCCATGGTAGGATAGAAATATACATTATGCACATTCCATTGCTGGGAAGTAACTCATCTTCGWTTACAACCAAGCCCCAGCAATGCTTTCAGTACCATGGACAGAGCTGAGAGGCCGGCACAGAGCTCCCTTTCCCTCGGACAAATGGAGGAGCAGCTGCCTGACTTCCATGAGGTTCGTTCTCCCTGCAATGGACACAATCAGGATGTGCATTCCCTTGCGATGAGACTGCCCTCCCATCACAGGCACTGGCAGGGAGCAGCACTCCGTTGTGCASTGCTGTACAGACACACAAGTTCTGCCTCCAAAGACATCCTGATTTAATACAACAAATCCTCAGAGTAAAAAGGGAAAATTCATACGTAGTAATAAACTTCTGCTTTTGTTATTACTCTTAATGAGCATTTAATTTTTAAAAAAATATGCAAATGCCAAAGGCTAATTGTTAACATCAGTAAAAAAGGGGATGACAGTTTTTCAGCTCCTTCACAGACAGTCTGGCAACTACTGTCATCATGCCATGCAATTTAGGGAGACTGTAAGGAAGCATTACAGTAAATAGTAAGATCTATTTATTTTAAATCAATGCAAAAGTGTGACCAGAAGTCAGTGTTAGTATTTAAATAGGAAAGATAGGCAGGAATCATCTAAACCAGTTACTATAAATAGCATTTTCCACAGTATTTTAAAAAAGCTGAAGCCTAAGAGCAAACAAAAGAAATCAAYTATTCAAATATATAATATAATAATTTTCTGCTTTTCAAAGAACAGGAATAAGAATTAATCTAGAGACCATGATCTATCTAAATTATTATACACAGAGAAATATTCTCATTAAGCAGAAAGCAGTGTGTAGAAGGACAGAGCAGAGCCAGGGTGCACACCTGGACACTGGGTGCTAGTCCTGCCAACAGCCCACTCTGGTGCTGCTATCAGGTTSTGATTTGGGTGGCAGCTCAATGCTGAGACCATATTTTTGAGCAGATCAGATCTCCCTCTCAGCCTGCACATTGCTCTCTTCCAAACAGACCACCTTTTGTTCAAAACTTGCAAGACATAACCTTTCCTGGCACCTCAGGATAGCAGTTTTTATTACTATTATCATTACAATGCTGCACTGCMCTCAGCTCCCGAGTGCTGGAACAAAACCAGACCCAGTTATGAGAACAAGACAAGCACGTCTGTATCGTGCCAGGGAACCTGCAAAACTGTTGCATGTGTCTGACTCAACCAACTCAGTCAACAGAGATTTCAGTCTTTGAGTCCATTTTAGAAAGTGTGGAGTTTCTCRCTGCTGAATCTGTGCCAGGCACTGCAACAAAACCAACATTGCAACTGAAGCACCAGTTGGAGAATTACACCCTGTCATCAGCATATGGTAGACAATAACACAGCCATGGAAAACTGAAGCTAGAGGTGAAGCATCATTCCAGAACACAGTGCTCTCTGAAAAGTAAACACAGCAGATGCACAGGCTAAAATCTGCTACCAAGGTGCTGCAAAGCCATGCCATGTTTAAAAGCATCCAGGTGAGACTTCACAATTCACATCAAAAGATGGGTGGGGAAGGATATCAGCAGTACTAGCCAAGTTGAAGGTGTCACAAAAGGTACCACACAAAGCTTACATTCCTGTGGCCAAACCAAACACTTGATGAAACTTAGAAAATATTTTTCTTGATAATGTCTAGTACAGTTTTTATGACTAGCTTTTCAAGATCTCTTGCCTCAGTGGTTACCTGGAAAACTATAAAGGGTTTGCAAGCTTAGTAGGTTGGAAAGAAGACAGTTCTGCCAGTAGAAGGATAATAGCTGGTACCTTACAGACAACGAGGTCCCATGGATAATGTGAATAGGCAGTGATGTATCTTTCAACTACTCTTTCCATCAGCACTTTGGACAGGTTATGTCAATTGCTGCTTCCTGGTAAATTATGATTTCAAGAAGCTCTCCCAGCACAGAACATTTGTTGAGCTCATCAATACAGCACAACCACTGAAGGTGTGAATTAAGCGCTGTATTGCTGCACCCTCTGGCCGAGATAACAAGGSAATAAAGTGATCGTTATCTGCTCTTTCCAAACACGTTAAAGACTTCCAACATTTATGAAAATCTCTCTGTTAAATCCCACCTGCTAAGCAAGCGTTCCGGTGATCCCGGYTCGGGCACCCGCTCCCCGCCGGGCTCTGCGCCGCCCGTGCCGCAGGGAGGGAAGGCTGGAGCGCCCGGCACAGCCGAGCTGGGAGCCCCACACAGCCCCTGGCCAAGCCCCGGCTCAGAGGGCAAAGCGGTCACACGGACCCCGCTCCCGGAGCAGCCCGGGCTGGGCTCGCCCCGCCAACAGCCCCCGGGACCGCCCGGCCCCGCCGCAGCCGGGGCTCCCCGGCCGGCCGGACCCGCACCCGCGGCCCCCACTCACTTCTGCCCAGCGCCTCCGCCTTCCACTCCGTCTCCTCCACCGCCCCGTAGCGCCGCGTGGGTCTCTCGGCCTCGGCGCTGGCCGAGATGGACCTGCGGAGCTCCATGGCCGGCACCCTCAGCCCATGCGGCGGCGCGGGCGCTGCGCGGGGCTCGGCGCTCGGAGCGCGGCGCGGGGCCCGCGGGCGGGGGGCGGGCAGGGGCTCCGGCACATGCTCAGTGCGGGGCCGGGGCGGGGGAGCCGCCGCACAAAGCCGTGTCACACCTCGCACATGCTGCACACACGCCCCGCCCGCCCGGCCCTGCCTCCGCTCGCTGGGCACTGCCCGCCCCGGCTGCTGCCCGGAGCTCCGCGCCCGCGGCTCGCTGCTGCGGCCCTGCCTTGCCCTGCTCTGCCTTACCCTGCTCTGCTCTGCTCTGCTCTGCCTTACCCTGCTCAGCCCTGCTCAGCCCGGCCCTGCCCTGCTCTGCCTTGCCCTGCCCTGCCCTGCCCTGCCCAGCCCAGCCCTGCTCCCCTTGCGTGGCCAAGTTCGCGAACCCGCTCGCTGCCAGAGTACAGCAGAACTGTCCATCTTGTGGCCGGTGCAGCGCTGAGCACATTTCTGCCCTGAGCAGCTGGGGAATAATGGTGACATCCACAGCCACTCACAGCTTTGGCACGTCTCAGGCTCCTGTGCATGCAGCCTTTGGCTTTCCTAAAAGTCCTGCACTGACTGGAATGAYGCTCATTCCAGCATCACGTTGCCAGGAGCCAGAGAACAGCACTCAAACAAGTGATGCAATTTTGTGTCTCTCATTTTTCATCAGCATGCAGYTTTGCTGCTTATGCAGCCTGCTGGGAATAAAGGAAATGACTTTGCAGGAAGCACAAGTGTGGTGATTATTACTGTTATTACTAAGTTTTTTCTTTCATTGTAGCGGAGTTTGTATGGATGAAATCCTTGAACAGCATTTTACAGCTGGAGCCTACCTTTCCCAGTGAGATCMCATTGCACTTTACTGTGAGTGGCACAACTTCTCACATAAAGACAATGAAGCAGGATTTAGGCACGCTGTCCAGTGCCCCACTGCAAATCGGGGGTTTAGCACCTTTTGCCTCATTTATAAAGAATCATGGGGTACTCTGGGTGAATACTGGGAAAGCTCACTTGTTTGTCACTTACTTTTGCCTGCAAAGCCTTGTCCTTAATCATCAATACTTCAGAAATACCTCTGGATTCAGCGGTACACTTACTAATTGGACTGGCACACATTGATGCTATTGTGTGAGCAATTTTGTTTGAGGAGTGCTTCACATGCCAGAGGCAAGAACACCTCCACATTGCTTTTAAATTTGTAACCRAAAATTTCTCTACTTGTCTTCCTGAGAATTGGAATTAGCCAACAAGATGAGCTAGACAGTTTTAGGACATCTTCAGGGCACTCTGATTTTTCTCTGTCAGCTGTGCTCCCCAGAGATGTGCCATGAATTGAGCACCAGACGTGCTGGAACAGCTCTTGTTGGCTGTGCAGTGCCTCATCCTCACTGGTTTGGCCTTTAGAGACAGAGCCCAAACAGAGCTGTGAGTCAAGCAGAAAAGCTGCTGGCAGGACTCTGCACAGCTGATTTTGGGTGACAGTGCAGCTGCCTGCTGGGGTGGGCTGGACTGACTCAC
The DNA here is from genome assembly GCA_014549065.1 of Cardinalis cardinalis. Lineage (NCBI taxonomy): Eukaryota > Metazoa > Chordata > Aves > Passeriformes > Cardinalidae > Cardinalis > Cardinalis cardinalis. The sequence continues at coordinate 1,795,108 of JACDOX010000085.1, read as the reverse complement.
TGGTAGAAGTGAGGAACACAAGTGTGGGAGGAATAAGAGTCCATCTGGGATCTGGATGAGAGTGGGATTAAGGGAAACAGGCTGATCAAGGAGAAAGGCCAATTTTTGGACTATTTAATTTCAARCCATCCTTTCAAGTGTTTTAGGTAATTACAACCCAACTGCATTGTTTAGGAGATGGGGGAGTTATCCTAGAAATAGTTGAATATTTAAAGCTCTGCTTTTGTTAGTATGGCTGAAAAACACCCACTAGGCAGAAACTCGTGTGCAAAGAATTTACTTACATAAAGCAAAGAATATATAAGGTGATTTATTGTAATTAGGAAGTTTTCACCTGTCCATTTTGAGAAGTCCCAAAATCCAGTAACAGTCCAGTTCTACAGAGGTTCTGTAGAAAGATTTTTGCAAGAGTAGGGCCCAAGTATGTATCAATTATTTGCTAATGTAATATCAGCATTTTTGTTACTGTGACTCTGGAGCATTGCTGCTGCTGCATTTGCCAATGGWATTAAATTTCTCTCCTAAGATGATGTTTTTCAGTGGACCTAGCAATAGAWATTATAAATGCATTTCTTTACTCATGAAGACCTGTTTTCTTCTGCTGAAAGCACTGTTAATGCAGAAAATRCAAAAATTTGGGTCTCCTCTCACTGCTCATGGCATAATGCCTGGTCGAGAAAGAGAGATGCACTTTGCTCTTGCAGTCATTTCCCTGAAGCTCCAGTTCCCATTTCTCACTAAATCCTGCCACCAGGAGCTAGAGCTGGGCAGGARCAGTTGGCAAATCCACTCTCCTGTCTCTTGCTCTCTGGCCTCTCTCAGACCTCACAGATTCCCCATGGCAGACATGACTTACTTAGATTTATCTCAGCTATTTTTTTTTGTATAGAAGGTCAGAATACACAGCACAAATCTGGGAGAYGCAGCAGCAAAGAGTCAGGGCATAAATGTCTGGTAGAAAGAATGGAAACAATCTGTGCACTTCAAAAGCTGCAATTGTGACCAAAACAGAGATTTCAGAAACATACGTCACTAAACCCTTGTCTTTCCCATTTTACTTTTGTCTTAGTGAATTCTTTCTACGTTCACTGTCTTTTTAAGGTACAAATTTCACAGAAAAAGCTGCTAGAGCATTTGTCAGATACATTACTAATACTATGGGTAGTGAAGCTGCCTATGTAAGAGTCTTATTTTTGGCATTTGGAGCCAAGTCCAGTGGTATGACTGAAGTGACTGCTGTGCAGGTGAGTCACTGTGCAGGTGGCTTTTGCATCAGTGATGGGTGTCCATAGCTACAAAGAAAAAACAGATGTTTGAGTTCAGTAAATATAGATGTTGACATAAATTGGTCTGGGCTATTTTAGACTTGCAAACACAGCAGGCAACAAGTAATATTTCAGCCTGTGTGTGGGCATGTCCATTTTGAAGTAATAAACATCCTGTGTAAATTTTGCAAACACAGCAGCACACAGCTCCAGGCACAGCTCTGTCAGGGCCTGAGCCTTTTCTCATTTCACATGGTCCAAAATGTAAAGGTGACTTTCTGTAAGCTCCCATTTTACCTACACAAGTTGGTATCTTACAGAGAGGACTCACAACTGCCTGYGAGCTGTGAGGCACCCAAAGAGACTGTGCCAGTGTCTTGCTGATTCATGTCCCTGTGCAGTGTCCATGCTCCATGACCCCTAACAGGCAAGCTCGCTTCTGTGGGCCATTTCACTACTGCCCTCACTGGAACTGGAAGCTATGAAGTCACTGCCCTGACTTCTGAAAGGGTTTCTTTACAATTTGAATTTCTCTCTATATTTGTACCTGTGTTCCATTGGATTTTTTTTGCCAATTTCTGCCCCAAAACAGTAAGCAAAACACTGTATGGGTAATTGCCATGATGTATCAGGTGTAGTTATGAACACATAATAATTCATTAATGTCYGATGACCATTCTGAACTAGATACAGAGCTAATACAAAATCCTTCAKTGTCATTGGCATGTCATGGCTAATCAGCTGCAGTTAACAGTCTTGTTACATTTTGGATGTAAAAGTATGTGATGCATGAAATGGAAGCAGCTGGACACCCTTAGTAGGTGAGTAAAGGTGGGATTTAATTCCCAGAGAGATGTAAGCAATGGCAAAACAAGAATACCACAGGGCACCAGTCTCCCAGAGGTAGATTTCTCCAGGCCAGCATAGAAGAGGAAAAAACAAAAAACTAGAGGTGGAAAAAGGAATCATCAACATTCATATTTTCTTTCCCAAATATTCAGCAATGAGAGGAAAGCTGTTATCCTGGCAAATAAAAAAAGGAATAATGAGAGTTTGTTCTTGTGTATGCACACACTAAGGSCATGTTAGCTACAGCAAGATACTAATTCCAGGGAAGAGTTGTAACTTAAATTTCTCTGCCACCAAGTCACACTCAGTAAAAGGACACACAATGCAGAATGAAGCTGACACTTCCTCCACAGCTAAAGGATCTCGTGTGCTGCAGAACTTTGTGTGCATGGTTTGAGCCCATATGGGCCAAACTCTGTATTTATCACAGCCATCTGGGTGCTTGTGCTTTTGGGTTCTGTTGTAACTGGGTACAGCACAGTGACAGAAATGGGGAACAGTTCTCATTCCCAGCCAGTTCCCACTGTCCCAGTATCTCTGGTGACTGAGCTACCAGCCAGGGTACATATCCAGGCTCCCTCTTGGTCTCTCTGATTCTGCCAGTCTTGAGGGTGTAAAATGGAAAAGGATTTATCAATATCCCGTTTTTAATGTTTTCTAGCAGAGGGGAGCATTAGCATRGGTGTCCCCGTTCCATCTCTTACACAACCCCAAGTGTGTGCACGCTCACCTGCTGCCATTCTCCCCTGTTGTTTTACAGCCCCACTTCATGACTGGTTTTCCCTGAACACAGCAAACAAAACCACTCATTCTTCAGCTCCTGAAGCTCTCTCACCTACCTGCTGCTACAGCACAGCTGTCCTTGAAAATGTCTTCTCTGACCCTACTTCACACCTCATTAGACTTCTCCAGGCYCAAGATTTAAAAGGTGTAATTGCTACTGGTGTTGCATAGCAGGGAATGATACATTCTGCTCTATTCKTTGCACTAAACTGTTCTTCTACCTCGACACAAGGTGCAAGATTGTAGGCACAACCACAATGAGTTAATAAACTGCAAAAAAAGGGAAGGCAGTGTTTGTTAGGGTGCATGATGTTGGTAAGCATATGCAACACATACAGACATGTAATCTGCATTCTTTGTTCCTGTTTAACATGGATTACAGTAACCTCAGACATGGTGGGCTTAGCAAGTGCATGTGAATTCTTAGTGGAACTTGGACATTAAGAGAGGACAGACAGTCCYTGGCTGGTTTAGAACAGGAATATTAGGCAGAGATWGAAAAARTATTWTCTGAGGCACAYRTGAAAGTCACTGGGATTAATRCAGCATTACTGTCTACATTTCAAATTAGAGGTTGCACGGCAAAAAAGGGTTTGCAAATGAGATTCAAGAATGATACAGCAAAGGGCTAATGTTGCAGTGTGTTGCAATTTCCTGTCTCAGACTTCCCTGTCCCCCAGATATGCCAACTTCCCCCAGGCTAACAGGGCTAAAGCTATCCCAGTCTGTCCAAGGAGTACACAAAAACTCTGCTTACCACTACATGCACACAAAAGGCTTTTCCTGCTGTACCTAGTCTTTAAATCGTGTCAGAAAGGAAGTAACATTTTATTAGAATGTTAAGGCTAGATTGATGTGGGTAGGTAATAAAATTTCATAAGACATAAATAATTTCTTTGAGACACAGAATCCTCTGTCACTTGAAGTGGTTGGATTAGTTCCTAGAAGATGGCATTGGAGTCAACAYCACTGGTTTGATTCAGGAAGAACTCTTTGCTTTGCATTACCAAGGATTCAGACTGAGTGATGTTTTTTCCCCCTGTTGGCCTTGAAGTCTGTGAAACAGAWTTTTTCAACTTGAACTCTTTCCATRAAGCTTCCTCCTCATTCTAAATATACAAGAAGTTCCAGCAGGGAATGGAGGTGGTGTCTCTCTTCCAGTTGTGGAATATTTTACTCCCTTCAGCCTCAAATCTGCTGAACCATTTCCTTCCCAAGAGTATCCCACACAAACTTGACTGAGTTCAGTCAGTAAGGACCCCATTTCTAACTCTGTTCTCTAGAAAAATTGTTTATATCTTTTTCCTACCTGAAATCCTCAATTCCTCCTGCAAATATATTAGTTATCTAAAGAAATACTTGTATCAAAATTTTGCATCTTTTTAATAAAAGTCCACTGGCTTCAGCATAAGACTTTGAAGATGGCAGTTCTGTTCTGAATTTATTCAGAAATGGCAGATGATTTAATGTACGTAACTAAACTCTAAAGGCAGTGAATAATCCCTGCTTAGCTTTTACTCTGCTGCTGTGTTAAGGTCTGTGACATCAAATTGAGCTTTTTGCTGCACGTGTTCCATGAAGATCCCATAAGAACTTTACAAATTATCTGATTTTGTTTATAYACATATGAGTTAAAGATAGACAGAGCCAAAGAACAGTATTTAATGTTTATTAAGCCATTGCAAAAACATAGACATTTTCAGTCAACTTGAAATTCATTATTTTAGTAAAATTCAGGTATTTCTTGCACTTCTCACTGGATTGGCACTAGCAGTRGAGGCAGCAGCACAAGCAGGAGGCACTGGCACTTACAGCAGAGAATTGGAAGGCTGAAGCTGCATAGATTTCAAAGGTTGTTCTATAAAGAGAACTCAACACATCAGATATGGTAACAGACTAGAGGCAGTTTCACCTTTGCTGCAGCAGGAACTGGTTATTTTATGCTGTGTTACTGGGTGGGTGCTTCTGGTGTGAAAAAGACAGAGGCCTTCTGGTGAATTTTCCAAGAAGGATGTATTTAGTATACTAGTAAGCACAGAAGGTTCATTTACATAAAAGATTTGCAGTAGAAAAATAAATCTTKAAATTCTCATTTTATCAAATTCAAATCTCCACAACCATCCAGAATAACATGGAGCTGGAACTGRTAAAAATGTCTGCTCATCCCATTTGCTCTTAGAGAGGATCCATGACATAAAAATATCACCTGACTGCAGCCCTAATAGCTCCTGGCAGTGTGTTGCTCCTTCCTGAGCACCTCTGTGATGCAGAATTCTGTTCATCCTGCTGGTTGTGGAAATCTGCATGTTCAGCTGGCAGTAAGATCAGTGCAATTCCTGGAAATAGTCATAAAGCCCTCATGACTGTTTTTGAAAGGGTAGCAGGGAAGCATTAGGATAAATCTTGCCCATCTTTTTCTTATTTCTTTTTTTACTCCCCCAGGAAATTACTGAGTTGKTAGAAGAAGCAAACAAAAGTTCACATATGTGTCAAATAGGGTTGGACTAGATGACCTGAGATGGACATACAGATGTCCTTCCCAACCTCAGCCATTCTGTTATCCTGYAAATTAATCTTCTAAGCCAAAAAGSTATCAAGGAATAATGAAGGCTCTAACAACTAAGGGAATAAGTCCTCAGACTAAACTGTCAGAGGAAGAAAATCTTTAGAAGTCCATTAATTTATGCACACCGAGAAATTGTCCCAATGCAGCTTCATTATTTTGCATTTTGTGGGTCTGAAAGATTTGTCAGACCAACCAGTGCTCACAATTAAAAGAGAAAAAACACAAAACCACAATTTTTTTTTTTTATGTGATAAGGGATTTGTGTTACTTAGCTGTCAAATGCCTAAAGAGAAATGGAGAAAGTGAAAGGATTATGCAGGATCTAAAGTCTACTGAAATATAAGAGCCACAGGCTTCCATTGCATGAAAGAACTGTACTTCAAGTAATAAAAGATGGAGAGAAATCCTGAACTCCCCAGCCAGAGAAACTTGAAGACAAAACAGGATTTAGCTCAAATTCCCAAGAAAAAATCTGGTAGCACAAAAGCAAGAGCAATAAAGCACAGCTTGTATAAGCTTCTAAGCCATTTAAAATAAAAGATGGATCTTTTATTTATTAGTTTTTCCTGAAGAAAAAAGGCATCAGATTATGAGTTATAAATTCTTGATTCATCTGGAAATTCAGTTTCACCTATCATACCCATGAAGAAAGATTTTTTGCTCTGAGTTACAGCAAAATATCACRTACTGCTTACAGCAAACCAACAGCATTTCACTCCTTGTAATGACATTATTTTCCAGTTCCCTTCTCCAAGTAAATGCTATTTATCATTAAACACTTAAGGCACAAGCAGAAATAAAAATAAATAGCATCTGTAAAAAAAAATAATTAAATACTTAATTAGCACACCTTACCTGAAACTTTTAGCTCTTACTAAATAGAACAGACTTTAGAATACCAGTCTGATCCCAAAAATATCAACAGAAAAAAACCATTATTGAAATTGCTTCTTTATCCTGAGGACTTTATACACACAAGAACAGTTGAACAGCTATAGCTGTCTGAAGCATCTGTTCACTCATTTTTTAAATAGACAAAATTCAGTTTGCTCCTCTGTGCATTCCTACTCCTCCTGGGACGTCCAGCATCAGGACTGCTCAATTCACTCTTGGTGATTCATGCAGCAGGGGAATACAGCTCACCAAATATCYACAAGGGAGCTATTGGCACAGCAGCCACTCTGATCCCCCATGTCCCAGAGGGACAGAAACGGCCCTTCAGCACACATTTCAACATCCACAGTCAAACCAACCAGCCAAGCTGGAGATGTCCATGCCAAAGGTGTCAAAAGTCAATTCAAATTAATTCCACCTTGAGGCTGTAGGCAGGTGGGCTCTGCCAGGTCTGCCTGTGCAGCTGCAGRTGGAACTGCAGTGACTTGTCCATGCTGAGAGGGAAGGCACCTCCTCCCCCTGCCTGCCAGCAGAGCAGGCYGTGGAAGCAGCCCCCTGCCTTCTACCCTCCTCTCACTGCTGCAGTCCTCTGCCCAAAGCCATGTGGGCACTTTGGATCACTCTTGAGCACAGGGTTGTGCTAAACAAGTTGATTTTACCTGAAATAGATTGGGCACTGTTTGCATGGTCTCTTTTCCTTTCTCAGCTAAGCAGCGCTGAACTCCTACAGTGACAAATAATTGTTAGCAATATACTAAGTAGTACAGCTGCTGGCAAAAAGAATGGATATTTATAGACTAAGCAGACTTTGGTACACTATTTAGACAAGGCTGAGGAATTCAGACATTCCTCAAAGGAGTTTATTATTGTTGTAACAGAGGGATGAGTCTTCTCTTTAGAATCAGACCCATTAAATCAGATACTCTTTCAAGCTTACAATTTAGTAACTTCAAGGCATAAAATCCCATTCTAATATAGCAAGGGCTCCTTTACTGGTCTGATTTCAACTCMCTGCAACCATAGAAATTTGCACAGTTCCTATTTTGAGATACAAATGCACATTTAAAAAGTACCCATATGCAGACCTGATACTCAAGCTGACAAAGCAAATCCATAATTAATTTTTCACCTCCTCCTAGTCTCCTGTGTATAACTACCCAGTGTCTTCTATGAATGGGAATGTTTAAAAGCCATTTGACGAAAAAATTGAAGTTCCTGACATATATATATAGGTGGATTCTGCCATTCAYGCTACCTTCCTTCCCATGTTCTTTTTCATCAAAATTTTAATTATATCTTCAGCATGATGAAAGAGCTGAAAAGAGTAGAGGAGTCAAGACTGCCATGGCCCTTGAGGAGGGGAGGAAGCAGTGGCTGCACACAGAACCAAAGCTCCCTGCAGGGCTTGGGGGGCTCCACCATGCAGGAGCTGCTTGACTGACCCCAAGGGTCAATGGGCAGCACCCACCCCAAAGGGCTCAGACCAAAGTAATCTTTATTCTCCCAGCTGAGAAAAAACATGTACAAATATAGTCCAGGTTTGTATATTCTATGAAATAATTAATTTCCTATATAAATTTTCACGTAGAATAAATCAAGTTGGCCCCATAGAAATGTGGGCTTTACAAACACAGCACTTTTGTTTCCTCTCAATGAAACAAATTCAATGCCACTTTTTAGATATGGAATCAATTAAATTTTGTTCTGCAAAGTAATCTTGCATTGATAACAATTGTCAAATCCGACAACTGATGATTTAATGTTCTATTCTCCTTTTTCTAGCAATTACAAGTTGCTTGAAAATTAAATTACAGTTAATATTTCTCCCCAGTGAGGCAGTCTGACAGGATGTACAAATGCTTGCATTGCCCTGTAAGTCAGTTGTTTCCAGATGAGATGCGCTGACAGCATGAAAATAATTAAATGTCAATATACAACTGGCCTCTTTTATGAAAAATAAACAGGCAYAAAGACAAACTGTTCCACTGCTTACACTAACCACCAAATGTTGAAATAACTGCTTATTTTAAACACAACATGAGGCTGCAGTGTAATTTACTGACTTTCACAAACCCAGTTTAGCAATTTAGAAGGTGTTCAGAACTAAAGTTCTTATTTGTCTGATGATTCTTCATGTGCATTGACCTTCTCTCCTTGGAGCCACATGAACGCTGACTTTGCTGTGCCATCTCCACTCTGTTGGGAAAAGCAAATGAAGGAAGCCCAGACAAAGCCACAGAGGCCAGTGTAAGCTGTTCTCAGGTGAACTGGGATCAGAATGAAGTTTGACAGCTGTGTGGGAAGGAGAGAGCTCAGTTAGTGCTCCAGGCACTGTGACCCACCCAACAACCCCACTGCTCCTCCTGGGGCCAGACACAGCGGGGATAGGATGGGATAGGGAATAGGATGGGATAGGGGATAGGATAGGATAGGATAGGATAGGATAGGATAGGATAGGATAGGATAGGATAGGATAGGATAGGATAGGATAGGATAGGATAGGATAGGATA
>JACDOX010000085.1:1722617-1784395 GCA_014549065.1 Cardinalis cardinalis | reverse complement strand
AAGAGAAGAGAAGAGAAGAGAAGAGAAGAGAAGAGAAATATTATCCTTTTGTTGTTGTTGTTGTTGTTTAACTGTGAGATAAGCAAATTGCTTGCCTCACCTTATATGTATTCCAAAATTTCTTTTTACAGTCTGAAAAGATGTCCTCTTTCCTCTGAAGGATGCTCATACCTAGTGGTAAAATATTTACAACAATCAGAAAAAATGCAAAAAATGAAATGTTCACATTTTCCAGTGACATCCCAGACCCTTCTCAAAATCATTATAATACCTCTGAAAGAAAAGCKGACATTGTTACACAAATACCATTCTGACTACCTAATGGCATCAAATCTCCTCACCTATTGACCTGACTGCCAGCACTGACACATGGTTTCAGCTGGGATTTACTGGGTGTACAGCTGTTGTGGTATCTGTTTCTCTGCCATACCACACACCACTGCTGTAGTGGTGGGACAGAGGGGATAAAAGCCCCTTTTGCACCCACCAGAGAGAGAAGAAAGCRTTTTGCACATAGGCAGAGGCTCCCCAGCCCGACTCCGGGATCTTTCTAGGCGTTCCCATGCCTTGGTTTACCAGTATCTCTCAATGGATACATCRTTTTCCTGCTACCCAATTCAGGGACTTTTACTGGCCCTTTTCTGGCCCTTCAGATCATTCTGGCCCTTGGACAATTCTGAGCTTAAGTTGTGACATAGTTAAGATCTTGAGTGGAAGTATCTGGTGTTTGACTTCTTTTTTTACTTCATTTCTCTTCAGTCACAAATTGAGTATTTTCCCTGTTGGAGTGATAGAATGCACATCTCCCAACCTCAGACAAAAAGAGGACCTGTCTTACTGGCTAACACATTAAGTTAAATGAGAGCATTTAATTACATTAGTCTCACCTATTAATTTTCTTATTCCCTCATGTTTATTTCTGAAATAGATACTAGACTTCTTTAAAGTATCTTGTTACTTGTTAGTTTTCGAGATTAGCCATTAATAGCSTGCTTTATTTCATAGACTCTCACAGCAGAAGCTGGTTCACTGAAAGATGGCATTTCCTGACATCTACACCTGTGTTTTGGAAAACGAGGCAGCAGATGCTGAGAACCGAGCAYAGCAATTCAAACAGACACGGATGCYGCAATCCGTGCGAGGTGCTCTGCATTCTTTGCTGCTAATTGAAAGCTCCGCGCCCGGCCGAGCTCAGGACAGGCCTCCTTTGGTCCAGCACCGCTCCTGGAAAGCTCTGCAGTGCCACAGGCGGTTCAGCGCCCTCGGGCATCCTCGGAGGGAGCTGCTGGGCTTTGCAGAGCCCCCTGGTCCCGCTCCCCGAGCGGCGCTTTGGGGTGCGGGAGCGGCGCGGGGCGGGCAGGGGGCCCCCATTCCCCCGGCCGGGGGTCCCCATTCAGCTGCAAACCGGCCCCTTGGGGGGGATACCGGTCCCGCTGTGCGCTCTGCGCTGCCCGAGCCAGGCGCGGGTCGCGCTGCGGGGCCGCTGCCGGGGGATGCGGGGCCTCTGCCGGGGGATGCGGGGCCGCTGCCGGAGGATGCGGGGCCGCTGCCGGGGGATGCGGGGCCGGCGGACGCGCGGGGCTCGGCGGGGCAGCCCCGGCACTCACCCGTGTAGAAGGCCAGGACGGCGACGGGCGCGCCCAGCAGCTGATCGCAGAGCACCTTGCCCAGCACGGCGGGCGGGCGGCGGCCGGGCAGCGCCCGCTCCAGCGCCCGCAGCCACACGTAGCTGAAGTTGCCGTGGAAGGCCAGGGCCACCAGCGCCACGCGGCGCGTCTGCGCCCAGTCGGGCGGCTGGCCCCGCAGCAGCTGCTGCGCCGCGTCCCCGGCCGCGAACAGCCCGCCGTAGAGCAGCACGTTGCAGAGCCACGGGAAGCGCCGCACCCCGCGCAGCAGCGCCCCGGCCATCGCCCTCCGCCGCTTCCGCCTCTCCTTCCTCCTCCTTCTCCTCCTCCTCCTCCTCCTTCCCGCGGGCCCGCCCGCCGCCGCCCCGGCCCCGCCATCCCCGCGGCCCCGGAGCGCTCCCTGCGCCGGGCTCGGCGCGCCGGGCCCCGGTGRGTGGTGGATGACCCGGCAGGGCCGCCGGGTGTCAGCTCCTGGGCTCGCTTCCCAAGTGCCGGGGCACTCACCCCAGGATGTAGGTGACCGTGTCGCCTGGCTTCGGTCTAAGTAGCACTGTGGGGTCACTGTGCACTAGTGCCGCAACTATTGAGGGACAAATGAACACTAGGCACTGTTTCCTTATTATCTTTTTTGTAACTATTTCCTTGTTGCGTGCTTACATGAGTAGGCTATGGCTTTTTCTTTTCAGTTTTGCCCTTGTTTTGCAGTCTGAGCAGGCCGATGCACACCTGCCGAGCAGCAGCAGCAGCCCGTGGGGTTCCCCTGCTTTGCCCTCTGCTGCTGAGACAACTTGAGGAGAAAGGCAAACGGTGTGATGTTATTGAAGAGGTTCGTGTACACCGCTTTGTACTCACAGAACCAGTTTGAAGACCGCGTAGTGAGGTGACACTGAGCAGTGACACCACGTAGTGAGGTGACACTGAGCGGTGACACCACGTAGTGAGGTGACACTGAGCAGTGACACCACGTAGTGAGGTGTCCTGCAAGACCTTGGCCACGGAAGGGAAGGAACGCATCCGGGAGCGCCGGGAGCTCCCTCTGCTCCTGGCAATGGGCTCAGGCTTGACTGAGGGAACCATCTCCAGGCAGGAGGTGGTAGTTCGCTCTGTGACCTGGATTAGTGCCTTTGAAACTATCATGAATTCTTCCATGAACAACTAAAAACAGGCACGGATGGTTTGTAGACCTACGTAAAATTTAATAAGCATGTAGAGTGCGCTGCTCAGTGCTCGGCGGACAGGCTGTGCCCTTTCCAGCCCTCATCCCCACATATCCCTGCGCGAACAGCGCCAGCTGCAAACAGCRCTATTGGATAACAGCGGTGGCACTAATAGGACCAGGGATATGTACCGAAAAGTAACTCCAGCTTGGAAGAACAGAAATAAAGCTCAGGAAAGCCCAGGGTTTGGGACTCCGGGGGCTGCTTGTCGGACGGGGCAGGTGCATGCTGTCCGCTGCGGTTGTGCAGCGCTCCGGCGCGGGACCGGTACGCGGAGAAAAGGTTTTGGTGCCCCGTAGGCGACAGCGGGGTGACAACCGAGAGGTTCGTGAAGGCTGGAGCCATGTAGCGCCCTGCCGGGGTCCGGCCTGCCRCAGCCCGCCGCGGTGGGGACTCGAACCCGGGTACTGCAGCTCCGCTGAACCAGTGTCCATCGCCCCTCGGATCGCGCTCCCTGCGCATGCGCCAAGATCTGTCACKGACCCGGGCTCTCTCCGGGACTGTTCCACCAGCTGGCGTGGGGGGGGAAACACCTCAGGCGGTGCGCGGAGCGAAGGGCCRGCCCCGGCCCCGCCGCGCCATGCGCAGTGTGCCCGCCGCGCATCCCCCCGCCGCTGCGGCGCGGTGGTGCGTGCRGCGAGGGGCGGGCCGGTTGCCCAGGTGAGCGCGCGAGCGCGGCCCGCCCCGCGCGGCCCCGTCAGCGCTGCCAGCGTGGAGCGGCCGGGGCGGCAGCGCCGGGCCCGTGGCCATGGACGGCTCGCTCGAGAAGGTGTGCGGGGCAGCGCCGCCGGGCCGGGGCCGGGGACAGGGAGAGGGACAGGGACAGTGGCGGGGCCGCGCCGCGCCGCGAGCAGCGGATGCGGTGGGGCCGGGGCCGCGGGGAGGGGCGCGGGCCGGCGGCGGCCGGGTCTGGGTGCGCGGCGCTGCCCCCGGGCTGAGGCGGCTTTGCCTGCCGGAGCTTTAGGGCAGCAGCGGAGCCCCCGGGCGTGTCCCCCTCGGCCCCCACAGCAGCCGGTGTGACCGGCATCCGTGTCCCGGATCCGGACCTAGGCAGGATAACTACCAGGAAATGCTTCAGGAGCGGCTTTTCTGCTTTCTTTAAAAAAAAAAAAAAAGATGGAGTTTATTTCCTGTTAGTGTTAGCCTTCAGCAGGGTAGGAGAGGAAATATTACAAAATACATTATTATTTTACCATTTTTTTTKAATTGACACGGAGGCGTTCGCTGCCCCGTGTTTGCTCTTCTCCCCGTGCAGTGCACAGAGCAAATATTGGCTCTGCAGTGCCCGCACCGAGCCCGTCCGCTCGGCCCCGTGAGCCCGAGGCGGCACCTGCTGGGCCCGGGGTCCTCCTGCCCCTCCCGGAGCTGTCCCGGCCCTCGGTGGCCGTGGGGACCCCGAGCCTCGGCAGTAACCCGTGCTTGCTGGGCTKGAGGCTTGGCGTGCGCACGCCCCTCCTTGCGTCATTACTATGTGCTGCATGCTGGGTTTTATGTGATCCTTGGGGTGGTCCAGGGAAATATGAATGGGATGTGCTCCAGTGAAATGGTCAGGAAATTCAGGAATATCTTTCTGACGTGGCAAAAAAAATTTGGTATGTTACAAGTTCCTGAAGAATACAGTGTTGCGGAGTGTTTGTTAGTGGTTAAAGGCTTAGGTTCTTTACTAGCGCTGGCAGAAGTGACTCCKGCTTGTTCTGAAAAAAATTAGTTAAGTAAAATTTCATTGGAATAGTTTGGAGTGTGCTATCTATGAACTGGACTCAAAGAGAACCCTGGTGTGATACAGGGTTATTTAAAGAAGGTSCATTAGTACACAGCAAGTGTAGTACCGACCAAGCTCTTTGCTTGACTAGTTCATCATAAGAAGCAATAAACACACTGTAAGAATGAAATAACTAAAAGATGTCCATGTTTTGATTATTCTTGATGTGAGAAATAGTCTGTAATGGTCTGCAAAAATTGTCTGTGTGATTTTTCCATATATGCAGATAAATATGTGTCAAGAGTTAGCATTTGATTTACTTCCTCTCTTGTTTATCACAACTTTTTTCCACATGTGTGATAAAAGCTGTAGTTCTCTGTATAATAAAATACCATACTACAATTATGGTYTTCTTTATATTTAGCAGTAAGTGCCTTCCTGGAATATCTTTGKTTAAGATTGTGGTAAATCTGTACAATTTTCAGTTTATCAAGTCTTGACATGAMATGTCAGAATTCTTGTCCCCAAATATATTTAGAATTTCTCCAAGCTGGGATACATTTTCCTGCAGAGAATGTCTGTCCACTTATCTCATGGACATTATTTAATCATTAGCATAGTAGATTTGAGACTGTCTTTTATTTGAACCATGGATTCTCTCCTTGCTGTGTGTTTGTGCAGGGTGCCAGTGATGTGATAAGTACKTTTTAACTTGTATTAACATTTGTTGCAACTTTGTATTTTTCATAACCATTTTGGTACAGTCACCTAATGAGCTGTAATGCAGTGGCGTTGGGTGACTGCAGTCTTTAGGGTCTTGCAAATGGAAAAAGATTTTTTTTAGCAGATGAGAAACTTCCTGAGAATTGAAAACATTGCACAGTAGGACTGCAGTGAAAATCATTGCACAATCTGACTCACAGGTGTGCACACCWAACATCTCTTGGTTTGATTTTGTAAATTAGCTTTGTTTCAGCTTTTTTTTAAGGTATTGTGTGTCACAAGTGATATAATTATGACTGATTTTATCTGAAATTCAGTAATCTTTTGTTGGGCTGAACTTGTTTAAATAATTCTGGAAGCCTTTGTTAGATTTCAGAAGTTTGCCTTAGCAGAACTATTCTATTTTTTTCCCCATTTGGATTTTGATAGAAGTGACCAATCTTCTGAAGGATTTTAAATTTCAAGTTAGGGGACTTTGTCAATGGTAAAACAGTGCAAATTCTTTCCTTGTAACTTCTTGCTATCTCTGCAGCAGTATTTTCCCTAAACATGAAAAAAACTGTTTTGGTTTCTTGCTCAGCCTGTGGCTCCTGCCTTTTGTTACTGTGCTATTTACCACAACATCCTGGTAAGTTTACAGAAAACTCAGGCAGCCGAGCTGCATTAAGGTCCTGGCACATGTCAGGGGAATAAATCAAGATTAAAAGAGTATCTGTAAGCAGAAGCCTTGTGATGACACAGTGCCATTTTTATTCAAGCCAAACAGTCATGAAGTGTCTGCTTTTTTTTGTTATCTTAAACTTTTCTTACCCTGGAGRATAAAAACAATATTCTTTTGGCTGAAGAATACTGACATTGTTTGACATTAATTTACCATTGAAAAGAGGTTTTGTTTTTTTTATGGTAAAACTTTGTATTAAGGTGTTGCAGTAATGTAGAGGGAAAATGAGCTCCCATGAAACAGGGAACGAGCTACACCTGTGAGTTGCTTCKCACAACATTAGTTTATGTAAACTGTTTAAAATTCATCCCTTTATTACATTAGGARTACAGCCTACAGAAATGCAAAACCAAGACTGGGAAACATTGGTATAGAAGCAGCATGCTCCCTTTTGAATTTGCAATTAATTTTCAGTCTTATCACAGTTGGAGAATKGCCCCTTATCCTCTCTCCCCAGTTGCCAAGTGACTCCAAGGTGTGACATTCTGCCTGTAAAATCATAAACAGTTCACAGTTCAAAGTACTTAATAAAAKAGTAACAGATTAGTTACAGAATAGGGAAGTGACTACAAATCAAAGCTSTTGCAGGATAACCCTGGGGAGTTGGATTAACACATTGGGAGGCAATGAATGATTAAAGTTGAAGCAGGCTGAGTGAGGTGTGTCAGGGGCTGAAGGAGGCAGGAGGTGCTGGGATGTGAATGGACCCCAGGAAGGAAGAAGTCATGGCTGGTGCCTTTTAGAGCTTGGAAGGATTTGTGTGTCTAGTAAGTGCCCTGGCCAAAGGCTGCCTGTGAGCCAGGGGAAGGACTGAGTGCAGAAACTTCCTGCAGCTCCTTTAACCCCCTCAACACCTGTGCTTAGGGAGTGTTCAAGAACTCATCCCACAGTCGTTTTCAAAACCTGTTCAAGACCATGAAAAAAATACTGTTTATTACTGCTCTTGTTATTCAAGTGTGTTYAGAAACCTTTCTCAACTTAATGATTTGGTGCTGCAACTTTGCCACACCTATTTTTCTTGCTGCCTAAAAGAAGCAGAAAGTCTCCTGCTTCCCAGCCTTACTAATGTGGGCAGAGGAGGAACAGGCAGAAAGTTCAGCAGGTAAAGGTGGGCTTCTTCTCCTTCCAGAATTCAGAGGAGAAAATAAGCTGCTGTTATAGCAGTTGGAACAAATCAGAAGGGAATAATTTTCTAATTCAGCTCATGTCAGCATTCAAAGACTTTGTGGATTTCATAGCATTTTTTGGAGCTTAGTGTAACTTAGAAGTTTTAAAGCTGTATTTTACGTCGTTATTCTGGCAGCTTATTGGCAGAAGGGTTTCATGTGTGTAATTAGTGAGTGAGAGAGGATGAGTCACAAGGTAGGGATGTGCAGTTTTAAACATCTGATGTCATTTCAGCTGGTGAATTTTAGGTTCTTTGCAAACAAAAGCRGCTCAGAGCCCTTTTTATAATGTCTCTACATCTTGAGTCCTTATTTACAACAGATATGAATGTTTGCATATGATGCTAAGGAAGGTTCAAACAAGTAATTGCCTTCCAACCATTGATGATGTTTTATGGCAGCCTGAATTAAATTATGTGAGATAATCACAATCAGTAGATTGTGATAATTTACTCTTTTAAGGGCTTGCAGGAACCAAACTGTTTTTTTTTTTCCTGAACTTCTTTCCAGAGTTTCTTTGACATGGTGCAACTGTGGAAACCACTCAAAATGTTCAAACATATTGCCAAAGATCAAATTTATATTTTTCCTTTTGTTATGTCTGTTTTCTTCTGAGTATTGAATGCTTGCAGTGTGTGTTGGGTTTTTTAAGTCTGTGATGAGGTCTGGAACTTTTTGTATTTGTACTGCTTTGTCACTCAATGCTTAATTATGTTGTGGTCCTCATACCCGGTGATTGTTGTACAAGTCAGTGTAGAAGTGTAAAAAACTATTTATTCCTGAATGCTGGGATTTCTGATGGTAAAATATTACTCAGCACTTGCTCTGTTCTTTTGTTCTTCCCCCAAACATTTGTTACTGGCCATTTCCAAAGCCATGGAAGAGAGAATTGTCAGTCTTGGTCTGATCACTGTGCCCATGCCCAGCTACTGATTCTTTCAGCCACCTACCACTTACTGTAATGTGAGTTAAATCTCAAAATATTTGGTTAAAAATAGTCTTTGAACATATGGTAACACTCAACTTATTTTTTTTTTCCTTTCTTGATCAGTCCTCCGGATGAAAATAGTGTAAAATCCTCATGTAAATGAATCCCACTACCTTCTGTGATTAAATTTGCTTTTGTGTCTGCATCTGCCTGAGTGAATRCGTTTGCCTGTGGGATATTTTCCTTTAAACAACTCCTGTCGTTTCCCCTGTCCCCCCAGCCTTCTCAGCAGCCTGCAGGGGTAACCACCAGAGYCTTTGGTACATGGGTGCTGACTTGGTGCTGAATTTATGGAGGTTATGGGAGGCAGGGAGCAGGGACTCTGTAATGGGGTCACCTGAGTATCTCAAGGGCTTTTGCCATCTARTGTGCTGGGGCTTAGCAGTGGTGTTGCCTTCTCCCCTCACACTGGGGTATATTTATTTTTCAAATATAGGTAAATCAGGCTCTGCCAGATGACACCTTCCACATTCTCTGGAAGCTTCAAATGGCATCAAATCCTTACATGGATAAATGCTCCTATCCAGGTGTCTGSTGTCGGTGTCACAAGCTTCTGGCAGGCCTCTTGGGTTAAAGTTTATGAAAGAGACTTCATCACAGCCAGAGCAGATCCTTGGGAAATACTTTGAGCTTGTCATCGGTTCAGGGCAAATAAGTTCCGTGATTTTTAAACTCTTCCATCCTGGCAATATCTGTGGTTACCTGATTTCAGCAGTGAGATCAGGATTTTTGGCCTGTTCTGTGCAGCTGGAGGATAATTGCTGCATGCCAGCCTGTCTTAGCTGCCTGCTGCAGGTTAGTTTCAACTCTTTTGTCTACATGAAGAGAATTTCTCCAATTAGTTAAGATTAAAAACTGGTTTAAAGGTACAAGAAGTAGGAAAAATTAGATTTACAAGAGTATTTGGGTTGAGTGTTTTCTCATCCTTTTTGAAAACTACCGTTGTAAAAGTGTACTGGGGAAATGGCAGGGAACAATGCCATTTTATTTCTCATCTAGGGCAGTCTCAAAGGATACTTTCTTGTCTTTCTAGATCCAAATGTTGAGGTTTTAACCCCTTCTAGGATTTATTAGATTGCAGACTGTAGTAAGACAAATGGGTTTTGATCTTTTCTTGAAAGTTGCTTTCTTTTTCCTAAAAGATGGTGGACCCTACTCTAGCAGAAATGGGGAAGAATCTGAACGAAGCAATGAAGATGCTGGAAGACAATCAGAGGTACAATAAAAAGCAATAGCTGTTTGTGCTAAGGGGAGGATTATTTATCTCACTGGCATAAGCAGAGAAACCCCTCATTTTCCTATATTTTAAGGTCACATTGTCATTCTGAAGCTTACACCTATACAATTCATCTTTGTTTCTCAAATGCTGGGATTTTTTAAGTAAATGTATACATATATATGCATGTTCTCTACTACCCAAAACAAATCTGTTTTTCAAAGTTAGGATTTTTTAGATTATTATTGCAGTGCCAGCAATTTTTCATTCCTATATATATGATATTCTTCTCTAAGCTTTCTGTCAAAGAGCTGGAAACCCCAACAACTTGGGAACTCTTTAATTCAGTCTGAATGAAACTTTTGTGTCGATCTCATCTGGTTTATTTCTGAACTATTGTCAGTGAAATAGATACATGTCAGTATGCATTTCTACAAGTCAAAGTCAATTACATATTTGATGTTATCAAGCACAAGCTAAACACAAAGTTTATTCTGTGTCTTTAACTTAGGAAAGTGGAGGAGGAAAATGAAAAGAAATATGCACGGAAGGATATTCCTGGACCGCTCCAAGGCAGGTAAGCAGCAGCAATTTTTGGACAATGCTCTTTTCAAAATCTTAAACTACACATAGCATGTTTGTCTTCCAAGCAACTTGCATTAATGGAAAAGTTAACATTTTTCAGGCATGATAATAAATTTTTTCCCATACTCCATACATGGGGAAAAAAAGTAATACTATAATCATACCAACTATTTTCATTCTCATGTAGAAAAGAGAAAAAAAGKTTACTTGTCCTTGGTGACTGAAATGTTGAACTCTTGGAATCTGATGAAGTAGGGATGCCTACAACTGTGATTGAGACTCAAAGTAAACATAAACTTCGGATAAGGTAGAAACTACTGGTAAGGTAGAAAACAGTGTAAAAAAACCCCCGAACCCAAAACCAACAAAAAAACCCCAAACAAAAAAACCCCAAACCCCAGGAACCTCCTAACTTTTCAGCACAGCTGTCTTTAGAAATTAAACAGAGCTCTTGTCCATAAGGCAGGTAAGACCATTGTACCTGAAAATGAAGATTTAAATTGATTGTGTCCTCTGTGGGAGATAATCCTGCAGGAGCTCGGGCTAGCACTTCAGAAAATATTGCATGAGCTATTTAAGTCTCTGCTGTGCAGGAACTAACCCTGGTTTTGAGTGGAGACACTGAGTTATCTTTTCTATGAATAAAACGCAATTTCAGCTATCATGTAAGTTCTTATACTACTGTTAATTTCAATTGGAGTTAGAAAAGTTGAGGTGGATCTTTTCCAGTTTTACCATGTCATGTGGGAAGTCTAACATAGCTTTTGACTGCCAGAAACTGAGATTTGTGGGGAATTGTTTAGGAGAATTGTGCTGAGTTAGGAGCTGAGGCTGGCTCAGGTGAGGTGAAATGTGGATCCTTAGCTACTGCCTTGCTTGGCTGTGTAGCAATAAGAATTCAGTGTTGGAAAGTCAGGCTTTTCAGACCAAATTTTCAGGYATCAGTAGATTTGTTTTTCTGAGTCTCCTACTATAAGCAAGTAGGGTTTTGAATTGATTCAGCATCCTCATCTTTGTGATCAGTTTTCCTGAGACTAAGGAACCATTTCTGTGGTGTACTCAGCCTTCAGTAAAAGTGGAGTGTCCCAGATGGCCTCTTTTAGATGCTGTAATTTTCCTGTCTGTGTCTCTTCAATGTGGCTTTGTTTCCCCTCCCAGTGGCCAGGRTATGGTGAGCATACTACAGTTAGTTCAGAACCTAATGCATGGAGAGGAGGAAGAGGAAACTTCACAGTCCTACAGGTGAGGCCAAAATCAGTTATTGGATGTGGAAGACACCTGATTTTTTAATATTCTGATCACTGTAGAACTCATCTACTTAAGCTCTATGTGTGTTTCTGTATATATAATTTCTCTGTATATTTTAGTATATATACTTATATGCATAAGTATATATATTATGTATTTTAAAGTGTAAAATATTGTGCAACCAGGTAACTTTTTAAAGGCACCTTACATTGTATAGAGAAGCAGAATAATGCATGAAGCTTGGCTTTCTTAAAATTACAAAGCTTCCATTACTAATTTCTAAATGGAGTTATGCAAGGGAAATGTTTCTCATGTGACAGCTCATTTCTTCCACTTCCTCAAAGTTGTTTTAAGTCTTAAAGATTTGAATACCCATAGATTTTATCATATATCTCTGCAGATTTTAAAATGAAAGGAAATAATTTCTTTTCCATTTTTCAGTAAAATGTAAATAGTACTAACTGATCTGCAGAGGATTATTGAAAACTAAAATTCAAAAAATATGTTTAAGATTTAAAAAAAACCCCAAAAAACCAAAACCAATAAAAAAACAACTGCCGAACAAAAAAAAACCCTAATAAAGAAAAGCTGTGCCTCTAAAAATAGTAATGTAAGTGTCCTGAGTTTTCTGTGCTTAGGAGAGAAGGGTGTTAATTCACTTTCAAGTCCCAGTGCAGATAAGGTGCTTAGTTCCAGCTCATGTTGGCTGTTTCAAAAGCAGGAGCTGTTCCTGTGAGCAGCTGGGCCAAGTGAGGTGCTCTGTGTGCACTGGCAGCTTAGTGTGTCATACAGGAGGCTGGCTGTGATCTACTGCACTTCTCTGTGCTAAATATCTAAATTGCAATCAAGCAGTTCTGCCAATGTGCAGTAAAAATCCATAAAGGCCATATTGCTACAATGCCCATGACTTGGGTTTGACTGGCAGTTCCTCTGTTCTGGCTTGCAGACTTCAGAACGTTGGTGAGCAGGGTCACATGGCTCTACTGGGACATAGTTTGGCTGCTTATATATCTGTGCTGGACAGGGAAAGACTGAGAAAACTTACAACCAGGATCCTTTCTGACACTACTCTCTGGCTCTGCAGGCTTTTCAGGTGAGTCCCTGGGAATAACTGCTGTGACAAGGTAGTGATAATGTTTAAAAATGGATGTGATTTGGCTGAGGATGTCAACTAAAGAAACCACCATGTCACAAACTTAGAAATCCTTGGAAGGTCTGAACACAACCTTAACCTAGCCTGAAGAATATAGGTTGCATTATCTTTAAAATTAGCAGTCCAGAATTTAAATCTATATTAAAACCAGAATGAAACCTTTTGTGTGTTTCTTCCCACACTCTACTTTTAATAACCAAGGTTTTGAACTCTCTAAAGGCAATCTTAAAGGAACACAGATGTTTCTTTCTTTCTTGCTCTGAGTCTAAATGAAAATATATACTAGGCTCTCATTGTTAATCTCAGCCTGTCTCTTAAAAATTTTCTTTGAATCTGCTTTAACCTGGGAAAATAGAAGGTTTTTTATGATCTTCTCTATCCTGTGGCAAGCTTTTTTGTTCATCAGTGTTATTTTAGTCCTTCACTGACTGTTGGTTTTGTTTCTCATATTTACTTGGCTTTTCTGGCAGGTATGAAAATGGATCAGCCTATTATCATGAAGATGATCGTGAAGGTCTCCTAAAAATCTGTCGACTTGTAATTCACACCCGCTATGAAGATTACACACTGGAGGGCTTTAATGTGCTCTACACTAAGCAGCCTGTCATATACATCAGTTCTGCAGCCAGAACTGGCCTGGGCCAAGCTCTCTGCAACCAGGTAAAGTCAGTCAGGGGGTCAGRGGGGGTTTAGCTGCAATTAGAACCTACCTGGCTTCATACTGCCTGCTTAGCTTTGGGGATTTTGGCARTTTATTTTTTCTCATGGTGGAAATAACAGCAAAGGAAGCAGAGTCCATACTGGGCATAACCTCAGCTGTAGGGAACCATACATTTAAAATAAAACCGTTTGTCTGGGAAAAAAATTTGTGTTTTTATTTACAGCCTGTGTTTCGCAGCAGTGGTACACTAGGAGGAAGAGAAATTTTCTGAATATTTCCACTGAAAACATCCTGCCTGCTAACTTTGTAAAAAATGGGTGATTGTTTCTAGGTTGCATTGTGATTTACATAAGCTGTTGGTCATGTGAGATAGACCTGAGCCAAACATACATAATTTGTCCTGTGCTTTTTCCTTATTAATTTGATTGTAAGTTTTAGCAGAAAAATTTAATTTATAATATAATATTAAGGTTTATATTGTCACACTGGTTTTTGTGTCACTCTGTATTGGTGAACACATGAAAAGAGTATTTATTTCTCAGTTGAAATTCCATCATTTCTGTTGCAGTTAGGGTTGCCCCTTTCCTGCATGTGCCGTGTACCTTGTAACACTATGTTTGGATCTCAACACCAAATGGTAAGTTTATCTTCCCAAAGAGCTCTTTCTGTGCTTTGGTTGGTTTTTAAACCTCATTAAATGAATATCAAGTATGCTGTTAGAAAAAGCTGTTAATAAATTTACTTTTTCAACTTCTAAGTCCTCTGTGTTAAAGCTATGCGAATCATAGATGGAAGTTTTCTAAAAGCAGTTTGTCATTTGCAAAATATTTTAATGTCTTTTAAGTAAAGCGCTTTTTAGTGCAAGATTTCTAGAATAGGAGTAGATGGAGTACTTTCACAAGCTACATGGTGTATTTGTGTTCTATTTTTCACAAATGCTTTATTCAGATTACTTTGCCTTTGAGAGGAAGAAAGTGCAAGCCAAAACCCAAGACATTGAGAATGTTTCCTTTCAGAACTTCAGAATGCTGTTCATTTTCAATGTTACTGCATTTTCCAGTTTAGCAGAAACAATTCAGTGTTTGATGACAAACATTGTTTTCTTACTGATACCAGGATGTTGCTTTGTTGGACAGACTGATTAAAGATGATGTCGAGTCTGGAAAACTCCCTTTGTTGCTTGTGGCCAATGCGGGTAAGTGCTGTGGACAAACAATCACAAAAACCCCCATGCTACTTCATGAATACATATTCAATAAAAAAACCAAAAACATATAAAATAAAAACCCCAAAATTTTCCTAAACAGCTCAGTGGTTGCATATCAAGAAATATCAGGAAATATCTTAATGACCACACAATAATTATCTGTCCAAAGGGGACTTTATTTAACTAATGCAAATTTGGATTTTGCTGTTACAGTTCTGCATATGTCAGTTGATGTATTAATATGACTGTAACTTCCTTTAGTAAGTGCAGATCTCTGGTTAAAAATCAGTTTTACATTAACACTTCAGAATTTTTTGATGGATTTGCCATCAACTTCAGCTTGAAAAATATATTTTTCTTCTAGTTAATTAAACACTTGCAAAAAATTTGCTTTAAGTATGAATGAGGGAGGTGACTGTTASTTGCTTGGGACCTGGAAAGTGATCTGAGATGAGTCCAAGAGGCTGATTCAGTAGAGCCTCGGTGCAGGCTGATCCTCTGTCACTGCCTTTTCCCTGTCCAACCAGGGACTCCAGGAGCTGGGCACACGGACAAGCTGGGCCGGCTGAAGGAGCTCTGTGAGCAGCACAAGATGTGGCTCCATGTGGAAGGGTATGGAACTGGACACTTACTGCTCTGGAACGGCATTCATTAAAAAGTCTGACTAATAGACACCATCTAATTTAGCAGCTCACAGAGAGCCATAGGACCAGCTTGAGTTGGTCATAGTAAGCATTTTATATGGTTATAATTTGTTGCTGTGAGATAGAAATTGATTTACATACTCAAGAGGAATTAATTGGAGAGGTAATTCAGCACAGATTAGTGATCACTTTTATTCAGATGGTAATCTTATCTGCCCTTGCTTTGAAGAGCTTGAAATATTAATAAAAAGACCTTCTAGGCCAGGGAGGCCTAAAAAGACCCTCTAAGTCAGGGAGGGCATTATACATTGGTTACTGAGAATGAAATGGCATTTCAATGAAGGTTGTCAAGAAGGCTTCAGCAAGAGCAGTGTGTATCAGAACTGGGAGCAGGATTAAACCAAGAGAAAAATAAATTCCAAAAACTTGGACAATGTCAATGAAGACTCCACTGCTCTAAGATAATATTTTTTGAAGCTGAAATAAGGACAGTTTCTCCTGGTATTTTGTAGAATRGCTGTATTTGCATACTATTTATTTCTGATACCAAATTGATGCTAAATTATGGATATGACCTTGGGTGATGATTTCACCAAATGTTGGACTGAAAATTTTTAGGACGAAGTAAGTTTTTACTTTTGAGTTTTCAATCTCGGAATGCCAAGTAGTGACATCTCCTGCATTGTTAATGAAATATATATGAACAAAAATTACCTCCCTTTACACATCAATRTGAAATATTTAAACTGATTAAAATGCTGTCTCTTAATACATATTTAATATATGCTAAACCCACTTTTTTTTTCCAGCGTGAATCTGGCCACTTTGGCTTTGGGTTATGTCTCCTCTTCTGTATTGGTATGTTTCACTATATCTAGAAACTTTAAAATGTGCTTATGTAAGGTTAGTCAAAATRTATATGGCTTATATTGTGCTTATTGTAATAAACTTCAGGCTGCTACAAARTGTGACAGCATGACTCTGACTCTGGGTTCCTGGCTGGGGCTCCCCGCAGTGCCTGCAGTGACCCTCTACAGACACGAGGATCCATCCTTGGTATGTTCAGATTCTCACTCAGCATCCTCCAGATCCTGGGATTCTGATTCTGATCACTGTGCTGCCATGTTCTTCAGGAGCATCTAAATGATAATTTCCAAAGCTGGCAAAGTGGCAGCATTGAGGAGARGTTAACTGTGATTTGTTTGTTTTCCTCCTCAGTCCTTGGCAGCAGGGCTGACGTCGAGCCAGCCTGTGGAGAAGCTCCGTGCCCTGCCCCTGTGGCTCTCCTTGCAGTACCTGGGCCATGATGGCATTGTGGAGAGGATAAAACATGCCTCACAACTGGTGAGCAACAGCCCAGCAGGGATTTATGACAGCTCTTGACAGATCTTTCTGGTTATTGTGAGGTGTTGTAGAAGACTCAACTAAAATACTGCAGTTGTTGATAGTGTAACATTGGGTTTCACCCACAATGAAAGCACAGGAAAATGTTTGAGGCAGGGTTTGTGTTTTTACTATTAGATTGTATGTATATTTTTGTAAGTGAGAAAAAAAAGTCTTTGTTCTTCCTAGACAGTGGAGTAACATAATAATTTCCTTTTTTGTCGCTTCTCTTAACTATTTTTGCTTGAAAGCTCTTCAGAGAGACTTCATTTTCCTACTCAGCATTGTGTTGATTTAAATACTGGTAAATTACTTTTAGTAAAAAGGACTTCAAAACATTTCTTGAGGTACAAGTGTACTATGTTTGGAATCCTTACTTTAGTAAAAGTTAAGGTCCAATATAATGTGTTATTTACAAAATGCAATGCTTATATGCAAAATGTTATTTCTTAAAGGTCACGTTGTAGTCAGTGTTTAACTAAACCCAGAAAATACTTTTCTGTTGCATTCCAAATTGACAAAACTGGATGAGTCTGACGTGTTGGAGGGGTTTGCTCAAAAATTGCAACTGTGTAATGTTTTTCAGAATAGCTTTTAACTTCTAAAACTGTATTTCTCTCCTCCATTTGTTCTCCTTCTGCTCTGGTCTTCTAGAGTCAAAGGCTGCTGGAAAACTTGAAAAACCTGGATTTCATTAAAACTTCGGTACAGTCTGTTTTTAATACTTTTGTTGTATACCTTAGTTTCTGCCTGTTATGATAAGAATARCTTTGACTAGAATAAATTATTAAAAATATTATGTTAATCATAACCATTGTTTTGAAGATGCTTGGGATCTTTCTAATTAAGTTCTGGTGTTCAGTGAAAGCTCRTGGCTTGGCTGTGACCTCTGGATCATGTTTGTTCCATTGCTCTGTACTGGTGCACCCATGAGAGTGCAGAAGAGCATCCAGGAGTTGTGTTCAAAGTTTGATTTAATTCCATTTAGAACATGGCTTTGCTCAATAATACATCTGTGAAACCAGTTTCCCTAAGTGTCTCTAATCTGTTCTGGCTGCATCTTACCCTGCTGTTGAAGTCATATTGTGAACCCCRTGATATTGTACACAAAAATTATCCCAGCTGAAGTTTCTACCCCTGAAACAGGTTTAGAAATCACAGCTGATGTATTAATTCCAAATTCATTTTCTGTGAGATGTCCTGTCCAACAAGGTTTGGTTATTTTACTCTGACCCTCAGCCCCAAATTTTAGTTGATATTTGATGTATAGAAAATTTAGTCAGCTTACTGAGTAGGCTGTAGAGTATTAATGGCCTTGGGAGGTCAAGTTACTGTATCACTTACCCTCCTACTCAAATAAATCTTGGCATTTTTAGGATTATGAAATGTAGCCTCAGACTGTCTCCAGAAGTGGCACGGTCCATCTCTCCAAAGCAGGAGCAATTACAATCTTACTTTTCCTGCTGGAACTTTCTTGATGTTTCCCAGTGATTCTGGGGTGATGTCCAAGAGAGCTCAAGCTTTGCTCAGCAGTGTAAGGAATTGTAYRTGGTGTTAAATCTTTAAAAAAGCARGGCACAAAATWTTTTTTTCTTTTAAGGTTGAAGATGAGCTGAGTTCACCAGTGGTGGTTTTCAAGTTTTTCCAGGAATATTCAAATAAAGGTATGTGATTTATTTAAAACCAAACAACAACCAAGAAAACACCCCTCTCTATACACTACTTTAAACTAATTCACCTAACGAATTTGAGATAAATGTGATGTAGTGCAGTTCTCTCATGTAATGTGCTTTTAAAAAGGTTGTGAATGCTGGTCATAATCTGTGACAAATCATACACGTGATAGCTTCTTTTTTTAGACAGACTGCAGTGTTTTAAATTTTCATAACAAGTAATTTTCTGCCTTCTTGAGTGAGAAGATTTGCATATGATTTTGATCTTGGGAGCAGATGATGGAAGTCTCTTACAAGCTGCAGGCTGAGTATGAGTGTACTGGTGGGGAGAGATTTTGGTTTGTTCAGGTTTTCTGTTGCTTTCAAACATTTCATAGCTYGTGGCAAGCTACATTGCTGTGGTTTACTGATTACAGTTCCTGTTGCAATTTTAAAAGCAGCAGAACACRTTGGGAACAGCTCTGGAAATGCTGTCACAGGTATTAAATATTTGCAGCCTCCTGTGACAGGACTTTGCATTGTGAAAACACTGGYTGTATTTCCATTGGGGCATCTTAATCTCAAAACTCAGAAGTATTTTACTGGTTTGGGKTTTTTTAACTATCACATTCAACTCTGTTTTACTTCCAGTATTTATTGTGTTCAACATATTTTTACAAAAACATCCATGTTCATCTGCTCCAGGCCCAGTACATGGTGTAGATGTGTTACATTAGCTAGGAAATGTAATTGTCTTTTATCTAAATGTAATTGTCTTTTATCTAAATTTTACTTAATTAAGTAAATAAAAATCCACTTCTGTGATTCTTATGTCTCTGGATTCAGATCATACTTCACATGCTGCACAGGCCTCAACTATTCAGCACCCCATAATAAGCAATGATGGGCACATTTATGACACCTTCAATCAGTGGGTAAGAATGGAGGGGAGTGACAGTGGAGTAGTTCAGGGGGTCATCAGGAGCTATAAACCCTTTGTTAGAGTAGTTTGAAAGACGTTCTTGATCCAATTTCCTTTGCAAAACTTGTGGCTGTTTAGAAGATTAATTTGCTCTGGAGCAAAGTTGCTTTCCCATTTCTGATCATTTTACACATAATTAGTAGTGAAATCATTCTTGAATCTTAAGCTCTTGGTTGTTCCTTTGATCTTGTGGGAATATGTGTAAACTTCAGAATTCTTTTAAATCAGCCAAGTGCTCTGTTGCCAATGTCTGTGTATTCTTGAACAGACAGCTGCCTCTGTCAGCTCTCTAGAAGCTTCTGCTGACAGAGCTGAGCAYGTTTGGATCCCTTGTGCAGTAATCATGGCACACCTAATGGCAGTGACAATTTTGCAGAAAATTCTGACTTGTAACACTTGCAGCTTGTCCCAAATTTCCATGATTTTAAGGATCCTTTGAACTCAGTCATCTCACTGCAGGGTGAAGTATTTTGGTGCAAGAACTGAATTTGAGGGAAAACTGTGTCCGTGTTGTTCCCTGAGCTGAGGCAGGGCCTGCCAGAGCCATCCCTGCCCAGTTCCCTGACTTGCCTTGTCCCTGCAGCTGGGAGAGCAGCTGGCCCAGCTGGTTCCTGCCAGCGGCGTGGATGTGGTGGAACTGGAGGATGAGGGCACCTGCGTGCGCTTCAGCCCGCTCATGACTTCTGCAGGTAATGTTCACTCCAGCCAGCCCCTTGTAAATGCTGCCCTGTGCTGTGCAGTGGTACAACARTCTCCTGGGATAAAAGCAGATGTGCTCACAAAGCTCCTCAGGATATTCTCTTGTGGGGAGGATTTTCTTATAAACAAACAAAACCACCTCAGCTTTATCCTTTTGCTGCACCCCAGCACTGGGTGCATTAATGGGAGCCCAGCTGTTGTGGGTCACATTGCCTCACTATCTCTGCAGAGAAAGACTTCTTGGTTACTTTTAACAGTCATTAGGGAAAGCAGTTAAATTCCTTCTCTCAGCTGCTTAACACCAGATGCCTGACCTTTCTACGCAGGTGTTTCAMCACTGCAGTGGTGGTTGTGTTCAAAACACAGCTACTTAGCTGGAGTTATTATTTACTAAGCCTCCAGGGTTTTCTATAACTACTGATGGAGGGGGGATATTAAAAAAAATCTGTGTTTTGGAAAGCAGAAGCACAGAGCAGTGTGCAGGGCTCAGGGGGTGCACAGTATCTCCTGTTGGTTTGTGTGGAGTGAGGGGCTTAGGCTGTAGAACAGCTGACACTCATGAGAGAGGGTCCTGCTGTACACACAACAGCAGATTTTAGAGTAAAATTACTTGGTGATGCTGTGATGTTTTGTTTTAAACCAGCATGGAAGCTAATTCATGTCCAGCTGGGCTACAGGAAGAGGATGATTGTGGGGTTTTTTTTTAATGCTAGCTACTGATGTAATGTAAAAGGGTATTGTAACATATCCTTATTAGTTTGTAACATGAAAAAATCCTTTTTATTAGTTTTTATGAAATCCTTACTTCCTTTCATTTTGATGTCTCAGTGCATAGATAACTGAACCAAAAACCCACTTACATAGACCAAGATATTCAATACTATCTGTAAATTATATTTGTGATTAACTTGCAGAGCAGCTCCTTTACAAATCCTTAATTCAGACATCTGTGTCATATCCCTCACACTTACCACACACTAACACTTCTGCTCTGCAGTTTTAGGAACTGAAATACAAGACATTGATCACTTGGTAGACTGCTTAAAAATGAAGATTCCGGTGTTGACAAGCACACTGCAGCTGAGAGAGGAGTTTGAGCAAGAAGTGAGAAGAACAGTTAGCCTGTTGTATATTGAAGATCTTGGCTGGCCAGGGTTGGGTGTTGTGAGGTAAATTATTTTCTTCATGCTGTATTTGCAAACTCTGTGCTTGAGCAGACAGGACCAYGTGGTCTCTTCAGTGGTCATTTGGATGTTTCCTTTGCTGATTGTTGTCTGCCTTTGCACCMAGTTGAAGCTTTTGAGTGCTTTTTAGGAATTTGCCTTTATAAAGTAATTTTCTTTGATTATTTCTTAAAGAAAAGCTGAAGAGCTGCTTTGGGCACCAGTTGTAACACTGGAAGCAGTGGATGTGTGTGGGATATGTAATGAGCAAGTGCATTCCACTGTCTTTAGTCAAGCATAACTTCTATTTTTATCTATAATGGCACTCACTGAAATGCTGAATAGACTTTAAAAAACCCTCCAGGTGKCTGTTCTGATCATTTGGTGCAGCCCTCTGGGAAGGATTCTGTATAGTCAAAACAGTTCAGGTGTAATCARTGTAGCAACCAGAAATCTACTGTGTTGAGTTTGCAGCAGCAAGCTCAGCTCACCCCCCAGTCCCTGATGACAAATGCCACTAAACTTGCTGGTAGGAGCTGTAATGTTCTGAGGGTTTTGTTTGTAAAATACAGAAATTTGTAGAAATGTGCTAAATGTGTAGGTCCTTCTATATGTACTGTAAAGTGAAATTACTATCTCTTGGCTTGGTTTAAAGGTACAACTATCACAGTGATGAGAAGAATGATGACAAACAAGAAAAAGAACTAGAAAAAATCAATACAGAACTTCTGAAAAAGTTAAATGAGCTGGAGTCAGATCTCACCTTTTCTTTGGGTAACTGCACTATTTAAAGAATTTCTTTTCAAGCTAGTAGTCATTCTCCTAGCTGTGCTGGAATGATTTGATAGGTCATTGTAATGCAGAATGAGCTGCTGCCCATGTGATTATTGCAGAAGGGACACGTGTAACTGTTCCCTCCTCCCCCATGTTTCAGTTCAGGAGTGCTCACCAGGTGAGCTGTTCTCAGAAATCCTTGTGAAAACTGATGTGTGGGCAACTAGACCAAGAAGGGTTCTTTGCCAGAAAGAACAAAAGCTGCAGCATTCCTGGGTGGAGATGGAGCCTTCTCAAGTGCTGCTGATCTAGTGGAAAGCAGATCTCATTCCAAACTGGCACTGATGGCCTCATTGATCTCTGTGGCTCAATTAAAAGCTTTAGATGACTTTTGTGATAATTAGCAACGCTTTCACATTTACACAGTGCCACATGATAGCTGWAAGTATTAATTAGCTTCTTCAGAACTCTGATCTTTTTCTAATCAGCTGTCAAAAATTAAGTGCCCTACAGTTGTGGAACCAAGTAATCTGTAAATGGCTGAAAGTCAAGGAGCCTAAAGCATATTCAACACTGGTATTTACAACACAACTCCTTGACTGTATAAAATATCCACTGTTTTTCTTGCTCAGGTGATGTTTTCTGTCTTTGAAAACCCCCAGGGCTCAACTTTCTTGCCCTGCATAATTTGTACCCACACAGATGCTGCCCTTAGGTACTGGAGGGGGGTGTGTACTGGCATTTCCAGATTGACAAGCACAGTGCTGCAGCCCTTGCAGGATTGCAGATTTGCTCAGCACAAAGCCTGACTCTCCCTGTGCCCCCAGGTCCGGAATTCGGAGGGCAGAAGAATTGTGTTTACATTGGCATGGTCACAGAGGATCTGGATGTGTCAGAGCTGGTGGAAACTATCGCAGCAACAGGCAGAGAAATTGAAGAAAATTCAAGAGTATGTATTAATCACTCAAAAAATATTGAAACACCTTTTTTCCTCCCTTTTCATATTGGCTTCAGGACATGGTTTTGTTCATTGTGAAAGTAAAAGTTGTGCTTGCCCACAAGAGTTTTAATGACTGTGGAAGGAATAATCTGTGTCTGCATGCAGAGAATTATGGATTATGATAGTGTGAGGATGTCTGGATTTGTGTTCATGGTCCTGTGTGCAGTAGTTCTAATGAAAACCTTCATTCAGTAGTACTCAAGTAGCCTCATTTTATCATTCAGATTTTAAGCTGTCAGAAAAGAAAAGTGAAGGTGTAAGTTGATTGTGAGCTGGTGTTTCTCTTCACTGCTAGATGTGGTGGGATTGAGATTCTTTATATACCAGCTTTAAGACTATGTTCTAAAATATGTGAAAATCTTGAAATTGGTGTCTTAAACCCAGAAATTACGAGTTACCCATTGAAGTAATAAAGCTGATGATGCAACTTCTATTTGTCAAAGCATTTACCTGAATGGAGTTCTCCAAATGTTCTCTAAAATAGAATTCTTGAGTGAGCTGCATTAATCTGTCTCTTCATTCTGCTAGTGTTGGGCATTTAATCTTCTCACCTCAAAAATAAATAGAACTTCAGAAATCCTTTGCCTATTTCTGCTCATGGGAATATGTTGATTATGGCAGTGAATTTTTTCTAGCAGTGATTTCCTGCCCACTCTTGACTCCCTGTGCTGCTTGGAGGGTGACATGARGAAAGCTCTGTCTGTAGAACACCTTCAGTTTTTTAACTGTTGTAGTGAAGAGGTTGGAACTGGATGGGCCCCTCGGATTCTGAAGGTTCCAGGGAGGAGCAGAGTAGTGGAAGAGTCAGAAGGGTGCAGTCTTTGGGACCAGCTGCAGTAAATCTGTGGATCTTCACCATTTGATCCAAAGCTGGGATGCTGTGAATGCCCTTGCCTCACTCAGATGAGGAGGGTTGGTACAAGGAGGAGGATTTTACRAAAGGCCCACATCAGTCCAGCCTGCCCTGAGACATGCAGCAAAGGCTGAAAGGCAGGACCAAAGCTGAGGATGACTGGGCCAGAAACACAGAGGTTCTTCCTGGTACTCTGAATTCCACCCCGCTGCCCTCCCTGCTGCAGCCAGGGACTACCAGGGATSCTGAGCTGCCATGGGGGTCAGTTCCTGGCTGGCCTCCCCCTGAGGGAAAAGGAGCAGCTTCCTCTTTGTCCTTTTATTAGCTGACAGGGACACAAATTTTTGGCATTTTGGGGGAAGTGCCTGTCCTTGTGCAATGTTAAAACCAATATCAATATATGGAAATTGGCATTTGTCTCACACAAACAAAGACGGAGCTTCTTGGGTTTGTTAATTCCTTGTCCCTGCAGCTGTCCCAGTAAGCTGCCTGCCCTTTGCAGTATAAAACCCTGTTGCTGCTGGCCTGGGCTGCCACTGGGATCAGTGCAGGAAAACAACATTACCCTAAAGGCTGACACATAGCTTGTTACTGTGAGGTTAAGTCCTGGGTGTCTCTAGGAACCAAAATGTACTCTATAAACATAAACACTCTTCCCAGACATTGATCTAGGGAACATTTATATGCTAAGCAGGTTTTCAAAGAATTTGGGTCATAGGCTCATTTCTAAGTGGGAAAAAAAAAAGTACCGTTCCTGTTTAAAATTACATTATTTCCTCTGGGTTTTTGTGTTAAACAATCCTGCAGTCAGCATGTACATTCTTTAATTTATAGTCATAGTGAAATAGAGATTGTCACATACTGTCTTAAATTAGAAAAATATCTGACTACCCTGTCTCCATCCTGAAAACCTGAAGTAAAAAGACAGTTTCAAATCTAAATAAATACATATCCTTATTTCTGGGTTTTATTAGCTCTTGGAAAACATGACTGAAGTTGTTAGAAAAGGGATACAGGAAGCACAGCTTCAGCTTCAGAAAGCAAATGAAGAACGACTGCTGGAAGAGGTGAGGCCCCACACAGCCCTGTGGTACCCTGAGGTAACTCATCCCCTGGGGGCTCTTTCACCATGTTGGGTTGTGCTTTGCAGGGGCTGCTGCGACAGATCCCAGTTGTGGGCTCTGTGCTCAACTGGTTTTCTCCCTTCCAAGCCTCACCCAAGGGAAGGACGTTCAATTTGACAGCAGGTAGGGCTCGGGGCACCTGCAGCTGTGTCATGCTGGCACTGGGGCTGCTCAGTTCTGTGCTGAACCTGCAGCACAGTTCCTGTGCTGTTTGATCATGAGTGGCATCATCCACCCTCAGGATGTACAAGAACATGCTTTGTACTATTTCTGTAACACCCAGTAAGAGTCTTCTGCTCTCTTGTACAGTTTACATTTTGTTCTTGCATGTTGAATCATGTTTAAAAAGCCATGATAGACACTGGCAGTTGTGAGAGGAATCGTTGCTGTGACCTCTGGTTCATATCCTGGAGGATTTGGGGGGGTCAATACATGAGCTCAGCCTTAGCACATCGCTCCTCACGTGAGTGCACGTGCAGCCTCTCCCCTGTTCCACTGTGCCCCTGAACAGGATCTCTGTCTGAATCCTGCTTTGGGATGGCCCCTGGCTGCTGCCATCCTGCTCTGTGCTGCTCTGTGTGCTAAACTGCATGTGCAGCAATTGGAAGACAGGTTAAAGCCAGCTGGGGCCTGGCATCAGCTGAATGGTGTGATGTGGAAGACTCTGTTTTACTCTGATTTGTAATTTGTGTCTGGGGATGTAGAAAGAGCTGCCTATAAGCTTTTACATCAGTGAGACTGATGTACCAGTGTAATACTTCTGACATTATAAATGTTCACTGTAGTAGTACTGTGGCAGTCACAGAAATGAATATTCCTGGGCTCAGCAGAGTATCTGGCACACCCAGAACTGTGTGTCTGTACCCTGCAGGGAATGCTTCTGCTGTGCTCAGGGCCCTTGTGACTCTGGATGCAGCAAGTGACAGGTTCTTAGAGCAGAGAGCAGCCCCTTTCCCTGGGAATGCTGACCCTGCATGGCTGGATACCCTTCCTGGCAGCTGGGCAGATGTCACAGAGTGTAGCAGTGCTGTGAAATGAGGGTGGGGGAAACAATTCACTTCTGAAATGTCAGCACTCGTGTCCCTGGGTTTTCAGAAATGCATTACCCCCATGTGACAGTCTGAACTCAAATACTGCCATTTCAGAAGTTTTAGTCAACTTTTTTTAACCTGCAGGCTCTCTAGAATCCACAGAATCTATGTATGTATCAAAGGCCCAAGGAACAGGCAG
This sequence comes from Cardinalis cardinalis, assembly GCA_014549065.1. NCBI lineage: Eukaryota > Metazoa > Chordata > Aves > Passeriformes > Cardinalidae > Cardinalis > Cardinalis cardinalis. The sequence goes on along the minus strand of JACDOX010000085.1, from coordinate 1,758,679 downwards.
CACTCCACCACCAACTCCCACTTCCAGCCTTGCAAAACAAAGACTTCCTGGTAAGTTTCCGTGTCTAATTTCTAAAACTTCCCTGGCACAGGAAGACCCACATGATTTTCCATCTTTTGTAACATCTGGAACTAGAGCTCATCTTCTACCACCTTAAAAACCTTAATGTACCCATGGCACAGAACACTGCCCCAAGCTGTTATCTCTCCATATATTCTTCCTGGGACTATAGGAAGTTCTCMAATTAACTGACAACTGCCCAGGAAGTCTAGAATCTTCCTGTGGAATATTGTGAGGYAATTGAGCTTTAAAAATGAACAGGTAAACAAGCCAAAAGTTTTATTTGAAATAAAAGCATAATAACATGTAGKCATGTACTTCAGCAGCTGCATTTCTGTTGCTACCAAACATTTTGTGGCCTAAGGCATTCTAAGGTGAAGATCTGTTAAATCTATGGCACCCTCTGCGTAGCTGTATCAGTAATTAATGCTGATTTGCCAGCTGGAAAGCCAGTTTTAACTCACCTTTTGTGCTGGTGGCTTCCAGCCTATGACTTCGAGTTCAGTTGTTTAACCTGGGATGATTTCAGTTTGTAAGCAGGCAGCCTGGCTTCAGCTCAGTTTTCTCTGTCTCTGCATACACAGGATACAGTAACAGGGGCTCTTACTTTGCAGCCCTGTCTGGGTTTATGTTCAGGGTCCAAAGTAGCAGGCAAACAAAACCAACTTCTCTGCTGTTACAAAATTCCAGTACTTCCTCTGGAAACAGAACTTGTGCACACCACTGTTTGTATTTACTGCCTCCTTGGTACTGAATGCTTCAAACACTTCACAGGTCAGAAAGCTTTCAAAAGGTCTCTGAGAAGCTCTGATGGGTTCAGTGAGACCAGTTCCATCAGCCACTGTGATGACCTGGACAAGCTGGACCAGAGACCCCCAAATCTCTCCCCTGGCCAAGAGCAAGGACCTTTGGAGATRGAGAGAGCAGAGGAGCAGAAGGAGGTGGTGCAGGCAAAGACAGACACTGAGGACATTCACAGTGACCAGTCACCACCAGACTGCACCAAGGCAGAGGAGCAAGCAAGTCTAAGATAAAATCCAGAGCTGGATTTCAGACTGTGCTGAGGAGGCCCCTGCCCAGGGAGACAGCTGGTACCGGTGCATTGAAGATGTGAGCAGTGCCACACACAGTACAGTAATAACTACTGTAACTTACTCACTGGGATTTTGCACAAATACATATTTCCTCCCCCAGGACAGAGATTTGTCTTATTGTACACTTGTTACAGTTGCTTTAATCCTCTCCATGTTGGTGTCACCAAAGCTGTAGTGAAATTTATTGAGTGCTCATGAACATTTGTACACACACTTGGCAGTTATCCTTCCTGCAGGAGTCCAGRCATGACAAATTGCTAACTAACCACTCAGCCATGCACAGGCTGAAAAATACAGTTGCACCCAATAATTATAAAATTATCTTATGTTACTCTACTTTATAAAAAACAACTGCCAGTTGTTCACCTTTTTAGTATTTAAAATTCAGTTTAGGCTCTCCTGCAAAACTTCTCCTCAAGTCACCCTAGTTCTGTGTTGCTTTTCTGTTCCCTCATCCACAGCCTGTCCCAGRGCTGTGGCATGGGGGGCCCTGGGGAGGGACTGGTGCCCTGAGGATGGAGTCACTGAGGAGCACTGGGCCATCACCCTTTGTTCCTGCTCCTGTACCACTGCACCCCCAGCCACAGCCCTGGCCACCTGGGACTGAGTTAGTGAATTTTCAGCCTTCTAGAAAGCAATAGTGCCTCTGCATGCCTGGCCAGCTTCCTACCCCTGCCCTGGGAAGGAGCACAAGGCACTGTTACTTTCCTTTGCACACCATTTACACACCAAATACTGAACATGTTCATGCAGTGTAACTGGAGTTCTTTCTGTTGTGTATTTTTAAAGATAGCTGTAGTAAAGCTTGAAAAACCAATACATTTGTGATGGTTTTGACACTTATTTTTTGAATAACRGTAACTTACTTATGGTAGGAATTGTACAGAGTCAAAAGAAATTATTTAGGTTATTTACATACAGCACAACTTCAGAGTGTTCGGGACTACTTAATGCACAAGCAAAGCTTTGAATAAATCAACATCCAAAGTGTAAAACTCTTCCCCCAAAACCTCCTTATCACTTCACTGCAAATTTTCAGAGCCTCTTGTGGAAAAGCCATTGTTGGCWACACTTGCTTTCCCTGATGGTGATACAAACCCTCCCCTCCCTCTAGAACTGGATACAAGTACTGCAGTTTGCTCCATTTGGGATTTTTCCTCCCTCCCTTTTCCCCCCACAGGTATCCCTTAATACCATAATGACAGTAGTGGTAGTGGGACTTACTTTGATAATCTGCAAATTTGAGGGTTTTGAATTGTACTAGCACCTGATTTGACTCTCASCTTCTGAAGCCTGCAGTGCTGGGATGCCATGAACAAGGTTAACTTTGCTTGGGTAATTTTGGGGTAATTTATGTAAATCAGTGCAATTTTTTCTAAAGTGCAAAAGCAATTAAATTGACTGGTCTTCCTCCTTGGTTTCTTTAGTGCAATGAAGTATGTTCATAACAGTAATTTGTTGGGGATAAAAGTTATCCCCACAGAGATTAATTTTTAATGTTTTTATACTTGGAAATGTTAAATCGGTAGTTTTGTTGGAATGAGCTTCATTCTTTAAATAATTACCTGAATGTTTCAATAAAGATACTTCAAATTATAACTCTGGAATTAAGTTATTGTTGAAGGACACTTGCTACATTCCAGCAAGCTCTTTCTTTCCTTGTGTGTGCCAAATCATTTAATGAAGTGCATACCAGAGCAGTGACTCACCTTTGTCAGTCTCCAGCATTGCCACCTCTACCTGCCCATCAAATTACTGCACTGGAGCAACAGAACCTAAACAAAGCCAAATTCTTACTTCAAAGAAACCCTGATTTCTACATAAGTAATGGAGAAAAAACAAGTTTCTTCTATCAAAATATTTTATTTTGAAAAGCACAGGAACATTGGTATTTGTGACCAGAAATATGCTATTTGCAACAAATTGCTCTTCCTGCAAGTTGTATTTCCTTAAAGCAATTGTGGGGTGGGTTCCAGGTTAGATTTTGTCAGAGCAAACCTGTTCCCACAACCCTTCTTCATTTTTTTTGTAGATTCGAGGCTTCCTGTCAGGAAACAGGGACCGAGATGGAAATGGATGTTCTTTTAGAAATGTTAATGTAGATCTAATGTGGGAAACAAAGTGGGGGGGCTCAGCCAGAGGTGACGTGGAAAGGTTCTGAAAAAGAAGATGGGAGCAAGAGCTGCTTGACATTCAGGATACAATGTTCTCATTATCCTGCCCTCTAGAAGGATACTCCCCACCCTCCCAGGGACAGCAGTGCACTGGGAAAAGTTTTGACATACTGTAACACCCCTCTCTCTACTCAGTTAGAAGGCAAAAAACCCCAAACCAGATCATTACCGGTACCTGTAAAATCTGTGCATCATCTTGTTCCAGCCAGAAATCCACATGTGGGAAAGGCCCCCAGAAATAAGGCCCAATCCGGAGCTGTTCTGTCTTGGCATCGTAGATGTTGGTCAGCTGCAAGAACAAGGAGGCTGCAGRGGCAGCCAGGGCTGCCCAGCCAGGGAGAGCTCCCCTCAGCCTGGCCTGGGACAGCTCAGCCCTGAGTCCCCCCAGCTGCACTGACACCCCCAGCTACTCCAACAAACACAGAGTGAAATGGTGACCACAAACCCAGAGAGCTACCAGAGGATATTCTCCTCAAACTTGGGATGCCTCACTGCCCCTGACTGGTCTCCCCATTTTCACCACCTCTTACTCACTGGTGCTCCTGTTAAAGTGTGGGCTGAACGCAGATCCTCATCTGGCCCTTTTACTGGGAAGGTTGCAGGGAAGATCTCTGCTGTTTTAACATTCACAGCTGGTAGGAAAKAGAGATTAAATATAGTAAGAATGAATTGTTTGAGGCACTTCYTTACAATGACCATGGAACTAACAAAACTGTGTTGCAGAACTGCAGAACCCATCACACATTTTTATTTCCCAGACCCTAAGCCTGTGACAGTACATTTCTACTYCATCTCCTTTGGCAGCATTTCAATATTCCAGAGATGAGTGAACTAATTAGAAAAAACACTGAGTAATCAAAGAGAAGAAGATTAAATTCTAAGTATAAATTTAGTGCAGTAGCTCAATGCTGATAAACTTTTAAGAGCAGTTAAAGGAAAAAATCTGCATTTGTACACAGCCTCTTCATGTGTGCATCTCCYAGCTGTGGCACCACAAGAAAAGCATTTTTGCCTATGCCTCTGATAGCAGCGTGCAACTTTTAGGGTGCACTTTTCCCATTCATTAAAAGCAGTCCATTTACTACTGGAATCTGAAAAGCAATCCAGTGACCAAAAGAAAATTCAATTCTAATTTAACTGACTCACCTATTCCATAAATTATTGGAAAGTGAATATCTTGTTCTTCTCTGTCATTTAGTTCTGTAATGAAGACAAAGAAGTCAAACTTGCAGGGYTTTGGATTTTAGTCTGAGCAGCATTTATTTAATTGTATGTTATTGGAGAGCAAGAGATCTGATGTTGCACAAGATAGAAAAAGCCAAGGAAAACTAAATGAAATATGGAAAAGAAGGCAGAGGTCAGTAACAACACACGTAGGACTTGGAGCTGTCTCYTAACAGAACAGCAGCTCCAGCCAACTGCTTCTGCAAGGACAATTTACAGGGAAAAAACCCTGTTTCTTGGGATATACGTGCCAAAATAACCTGGCCATGACTATGAGTTGGTTGCAGTGCAGCAGCAAAACTGAAAATTACACATTGATATGAGGACAGAGAAAAAGCCACGTCTGAGAAGTTCCCTGCCCTTTTATTTCAGGAAAGGYACTTCCAAACCCAAGGGAACATTTTCTTACCTGTTACACAGAAAGTTACTAAATGAACATCCTCCGGCTGGAGGTCGAAGGCTCCTGTGATGACAAGGACAGCAAAAATGTCAGTGGGGGAGGCAGGGCACTGCTTTCAGGGGGTGAGGGGCACACACTAAACCCCTGCCCCAGGCAGGGCAACACTGCCAACAGGGTTCTGCACATCTGCTTCAGACTAACAGGAGTTTATAGAGAGAGGCCATTTGTAACAGCAAAAATCTGCTAAGAAAGTGCTCTGCCACTTCTGCTACTGACACTGGTTTAGCTCTGGCATCACATCAGCTCTGCTCTAGTCTGCTCTACATTTAGCAGGTTATATTTCAATGTTTTTTCCTAAAATGTTACATAGATAGTGAACAAACCCAGTCTTTCATCAACTGTAAATTAGTTCTGCATTTCACCATCCCAAACACCAGGAAAAAARCCCCCTCTTTTAAGTTCTGATAGCAATACAGCATTACTGATTCAAATTGTACCTTGATGCATGAAAATCAGAAGGTTCAAGTAAGTTAACCAAACTACTTTGTTCTGCACAGAACTCTCACATTACACAAAACACTCCTCAGGTGTCACAGCCACAAGGCTGCATCCCAGGGTTATTCCTTTTTTGTTTACCCCCTCAAACACCTCCCTCCAATCCTGACACCTGCCCCATCCCTGCCCCCTCCCCATTCCAGAGGGGCAGAGGCCTCTCCAGAAGTGACWAAGTGCTTAGCACAACCCAGAGCACTCCCAGGTAAGCAGGTACTTTACACTTCCAATTGTGAGTGAAGCCATCACTCCTCTGGACTGTGGATTTTATGTAAGACCTSACATTTTTTATTAGACAATTCCAAACAAGAATTAAATTTTACCCCATCACATTAAGGTATGAACTGAATGGTAACTGATGAATCATCCACATGTACAGACTGGGAGAGTGACAACACTTGCCCATGATCCTGAGAAGATGAGCAGGAATCAAAGCCCAGCTGAACTGCACCCAACTCTCCAGAGCCAGGTGTGAGCCTGGGAGCAGTGACAGGACCAGAGCCTGTGGCCCAGGCACTGAGCATGGGCAAGCCCCAGCAGCCCAGCCCCTCTCCACACCAAGTTCTCAGGCAGAGAAAAAGACCCTTTAAAGGTGAATCCACACTTCTTTCCAGTAAATGACTGGGGACTCAGACTACAAACAAACTCCACCCAAATCCAGCCAGAACTTTTTTTTTTTTTTTGGACATGAGAGTGCAAAAAACGTGAACTTACTAAGAAGCTGATTAGTAAGTTTTTGTGATAACTGCCTATCATCATTGAAACCTCCAACTAGGTGCACTTCCAGCCTAACAGAGATGGAATAACAGGAAACAGCAATTAAAAAGACATCTCAAAATGAATAGCTTTACAAAATAATCCCCAGCCCAAACTGCAAAGCAATCATTAGAGAAGCCTCACTTATTACAATCACATGCACCAAGCTGGTTTGCATTACATAGCAAGTTAYGATAATTCCATTCTGAAAACTTCAGGGATCAGCCAAGAAGTGGCACAGGAACAAGCTTGAAGAGGCATTAAAATACATGCAATGCTATCCCAGGGGTATCTCTGGCACCTCTGGTTTGGACTGAACTTTTTAACCACCTTTCAGTTAATTAAACTTGAAGGTTTTTGATCCCATGACCTCCTCACAACTGATCTGGACCATGCAGCAGGGTTCTTCTCTAAGCAGTGTCTATGTAAAGTCCTTCTAAATCATTAATCTAAGTTCATGAGCAAGCTTTTGTTCTTACCAAACCACAGGGGCAAAACCCTTCACATCCAGAAAGAAGCTTGTCTGCTAAATTCTGTTTCAGAGCTTTTTACCCACTGTCCTATACTCCACACCATTTCTTTTTATGTGGACTTACAAAACTCCCTGATAAACTGTCAGATGCTGAAAAGAATTTACAAACACTCTGAAGGGAAAACTACAATACAAACCAAAACCCAGTTTTATGGAAAATTTCGCAAATCTGGAACAAAGTTAAATGGGAAACAGTAAACACAACCCTCAKGGTGGCATTTTACAGAGACACTCCTCAGAACAGAACCGTGCTTTAAACGACTGCTAAAAATACCCCCAAAATCATCACCAAAGAAGTGATTTCCACTTTGCATGCGGCTGCTGATCAAGAGATGTTTCCTGCACAATTCCCTTGTCTGAACCCAGCACAATTCCCTCCCAGCTGCAGTAACCTTTGAGAGCAGCAGAACAGGAATGGAGCAGAGCTGACCTGCCACAGCCTGTGGAGCTGGAGAAGGACTTCACTGAGCTCATGATGAGCGACACCTCGGCCTCGGTGTCCGAGCCGTCACAGTGGGTCAGGCACGTGGCTCCGCTGCCTGGGGAGGGCACACAACAAACAGGGCCTCGGTGACAGCGCCACCAACCGGGGCAGTCCCCACTGCGCAGGGAGAGCTGCCCCGGCACGGCCTCATCCCCCTCCAGCAGGGGACACGACTGGGGAGAGGCGCCACCCTCCGCATGGGCCCTTACAAAACCAGCACAGCGCCTGCGAGGGGTCCAAGGGCCCTCTCCACAGGAGGGAACATCTTAGCTGGCAACACCTCTAATGTCAGAAATCCAGGCACACAAATTCCACAAGTCCAAACCTTGCTCTGCCAGACTGCTGGACACAGCCCAGGGCTGCAATGCCCCTGGCCACAGGAGCAGAGCAAGTTAAAACCTGCTCAGGGAGCGAGGAGAGCAGGGAACCTCTCACACTGAACACACCAACTCTGAGCGAGTCTTTAGTTAACACATGAAGTGACTTTTGGGGATTCAGGTTTGTATTAATGTAACTGCAGTTTATTTTATTAACACCACATAAACCAGCACTAATTCCTTATTTCAGGGGTACAGGCTTTGCTCTGAAGGTCCTCTAGACATACCTGTGTGTCGGAGCACAACTATGTGGCAGGTAGTGGCATCATCTGATCCAAGAATGGAAACAGAACCTATTTGAAAGGAGGAAAACACTGTGAGAACTCAGCTCTCACAATCACTGCTTCAGTACAAGAAGAAATGTTTATGTTCCTACACACCATCTTTAGGGGTAGTCACTGCAAACTCTCTCTGCTGGACATAGAGAAGGCCCTTGGGTTCCACGATCTGAGCTGGCTGACTTCTCAGAAGTTTTGCCTTTTCCTAAAGATAAATGATAACAAATACTACAAATGATAACAGATACTACAGTAGCTGAATTCTCAGGTGTATCCATTACTTCACAGAAACATCACCTCTGAAAAGCAAAGGGACCCAGCTCAGAAACAAGTGTGTTTTGTATTATTACAGAGTAGTCTGAATTTTCTGTGTTTTGTAYTATAGAGTATTCTGAATTTTGAAAGTTTTATGCTTTCCTAACAGTRACCAAGTTAATAGTAAAATCTCATMATTCCAGAGAGTTACAAAACACCTTTCCCCTGTTATATGGACCATAAAATGGAGGCACAATAAACAGCTTTTGAAGTGGGAAAAGATTATATTAGATAATACCAGAACTGATCTTGGAAGTTTAATCAGAACAGGAAACTTGAAATATAGAAGTTTCAGTCTTCTACTACCATATTTCAGAACATTTATTTTGCACTTAACAAAATACTGCTGTTTATTAGCTCGATTGGTGTGCGGAAAACCCGGATTCCTGCGCTATGACTACGGCAGTGCTTCCTCACAGACCTGCTGGGGACAAAGTCAATTTCCRTTCTGGGCTCAAAAAACACTTCACAGCTTTATCAAATTTGCCCTGGTTTTCTGCATAATCTCAGGGTCTGTAAAGAAACACCTTCTGATGGGAAGCAGCTCTGCTCCCAGCCYTGGCTCACACTCACCGTTAGGATTRTAACATTTATACCCTGGCAGSAAGGTCAGCACCTTCCTCAGMGTGCCCACYTTCCTTTTTATCGCCAGTTTTTGTCATTTCACACAGAAAGAGCCCGCCCGGCCCCGCGGGGCACCCCCATCGGCACGGCTGAGCCCCTCCGCCGACACCGATTTCTTTCTTTTCCACCACCCGCGGCTCTCCGCTGTCAGAGCGCGGGGAACGCGCGGGGTCGGGGCCGCGGCCGCCCCTGCCCCGCTCCGCCACCCGCGACCGCGGTTCCCCGAGGGCCCCTTCCCGCTTCCCTCACCTCGAGGTGCGGGTGGGCGCGGATCATGTCGCCCGTGGACCGGGCCAGGTCCACCCGCGCTCCGTTAACCAGCAGCGGCATCTCGGCGAGCGGCGGGCCCGAGCCCGGAGGCGGCTCCGCGCTCCCTCCGCAGGCCGCGCCGGGCCGGGCCGGGCGGCGCCGCGCGGGGCGCCGGGAAAGCGCGGCCGCCGCTCCGCCCGCGGACCGGCCCGAGGCTGGGCCCGGGCACGGCGGCACCGCCCCGAGGCTGGGCCCGGGCACGGCGGCACCGCCCCGAGGCTGGGCCCGGGCACGGCGGCACCGCCCCGAGGCTGGGCCCGGGCACGGCGGCACCGCCCCGAGGCTGGGCCCGGGCACGGCGGCACCGCCCCGAGGCTGGGCCCGGGCACGGCGGCACCGCCCCGAGGCTGGGCCAGGCCCGGGCACCGCGGCACCGCCCGAGGCTGGGCCCGGGCACCGCGGCACCGCCCCGAGGCTGGGCCCGGCCCGGGCACGGCGGCACCGCCCCGAGGCTAGGCCCGGCCCGGGCACGGCGGGACGGCCCCGGGACTGGGCCCGGGTACGGCGGGACGGCCCCGGGCTGACGGAAACGCGGCCGGCCTCGGCGGCCCCGCCTGACGACTTTAACTCGGTTACCCTGCAGAGATTCCCCGGCTGCTGCGGGGCATCCTTAAGTTGTGGTATGAAATAATAACAGTTATAAAGCCACAAATTTACAAATCGCTGAATTATTGAGGTTGGAAAACACCTCTGAGATCATGGAATCCAACCTCTATCTGAACACCACTGTGTCACTGTACCATGGCAGTGAGGACCACATCCAGCTTGTCATTAAATGCTTCCAGGGACGGTGACTCCACCATCCAATGGACAGCCCATTCCAGTGTCTCATTCCCCCCTCTCTGTGAAGAAATCATTCCCAACGTCCAACACAAACCTCCCCCGGCACAGTTTAAGGTTACATCCCCTTGTTCTACCACTGGGTGCCTGGGAGAAGAGGCCGATCCCCACACCACCATCCTCTGCCCCAGCAAGAACAAGCTGGATTTTCAGACAATCTCRAAGACAACCGGTTTTCCTCAAAGATAGGGGATTTTTCCTCCAGTTGTCTGTGGAAGATACTACAAGGAATAATGATGGTAGCAGCAGAGTTAATTCACCCTGCAGGGAATGTGGACAGCCAGGCACCCGAACTGCCCACGGCCCAGAGACAAGAACTGCCCAGGACCCCAGCTCGGCCTTTCCATTCATCTTCACAAAAATAAACCATCCCTGGAAGTGTTCCAGGCCAGGCTGCACTGGGGTCTGGGCAAACTGGTGTGGTGGAAGGTGACCCTGCTAGYGACAGGGTGGTTGGAACTAGGTGATGTTTAAGGTCCCTTCCAACCCAGGCCATTCTATAGTAGAATTAAAGCCTTCTTCAAAAGATACATTGCATTTCTCATGTGACACAAAATTGCACCTCAGGATAAGCATTCCTCTCACAGCTGTTGGTATTTACAAAGTCTCTTCAGCAACGCACCAGCACCTGCCAGCAAACCTGCCTGCCATTACATGGAGAAAACCAGAGCCATCAGAGCAAAGGTTCCAGAAACACTTAAACAAAACTGTGTAACTTCAGTACAGACAGTTAYACTTACAGGGTTTTTTTTGTTTTTCATGATATGTGGAAGCTCCTGAATCACATACCTAATATTACAACTGGGCAAGTTTTACACACCCTCATTTTGGAAGTAGTGTCTGAAGGGCATCTTTCAAAGGATGTTTTCCCTGCTGTTGACGTGAGGGTTCTTTTGTGCCAGGAGAAAATGCAATTATTTCAGATGGAAATCTATTGTTTATTACTCAGGACTGACAACAAAGAGGACTACAATTAAAACCAAAGCTTCTCAGTTTATACAATTTTGCAGTGTCATCCCCAAAACTCATTTCTGCAATCTGTCAGAATGAACACCCCAATTTTGAGAAGTCAGGCTCCACAGAGGGCACCTCAGTTACATACAGACATGTGGTTTTCTCAAGGATGTTAAGAATTGCACTGTTTGCACCAAACTTTATTGGCTCCAAATAAAAATGTCTTGAAAGCCTCCAAGTTCTAAAGAAGGGCAAATGGAGTTTAGTCTTAAATACATAAAATTTTYAACTAAATGTTATACGAGTAACATTTATTTTTTTCCCATTGTTTATATTCTTACTCAGACCTAAAAGCCAGCAACCATGAAAAGAAGACAAGAAACCTCTGTAGAGAAACTCTACACTGACTGACAGACACATGGACAACACAAGGACACCACTGACACATCTCGTCCTTTCCACAAGGGAAGATTTTTTCTATTTTCAGCCTTCACATATAAACTTCAAATCTGGCAAATAAATACCTGTCTTGGAGTGCTTCACAAGCACCCCAAAGAAAACTATCTACAAATAATACATTCAGCTACTCCCTCRTTTTCAACACTTCCAACAACCATCACTTTCACATGTCTTAACTTTCCTAGCTGGGAAAGGTGTGTGTCAGCTACAGATTTCAGGATAATGCTTTCTGTCTGAGCACACCTCCCACTAGCAAGTGGCTTTACCAAGCATGGCTCTACTGATAGGAAAAGCTGAAGAGATGTGTGCAGAAGAACCACTGCCAGACAGATTCATCCCCTGCCTACTGAGAGATCTCCTGGTTTAGGGCAAATTTAGGAGGAAACTTCCAAAGGGGTCCCTCTAAAAAGCAGCTTCAAGCAACGTGGCCACTGACTGCTTTATCCCAGTACAGAGTAAGTGAAACCCAAATGCAATCAGGACAGGTCTTTTCCAATTTCTCAAGCCTCACATTGAGTGCCAAAAAATGGCAACCTAGGACAAGAGATTACACCATTACTGTGAAACCAGCTCCAGAAGAGTCATCAGAGATGGAACACTGACAGTGGAATTCTGCCCCCCACACAAATCTGCAGGAAGAAACACCAGAATTTCACCCCTGACATATAAAATCTTGTAGAGAAACATTACTAAATGAAGTTTTGAAGAGTTGGAAAAAACTTTAAAAAAAAATCCTTCTAAGTCATAAAAACCATTTCAATGTGAAATTTGTAAAATATCACCCTATTTATTCTCTAAGCTTTTCTAGCAACATATAACTTTACTATAACACATCTGTAGAAATCTGATGACTAAGAAACAGTAATTTTTCTTAAATGTAGTTACTTAAACATTTGCCAGTTTGGAAAGTTGAGCTCAAGTCTCTTTCCAGAGCAAAACATTGCACACAATTTTCAACCTATTCCACACTTTCCCTTCTGGTTGCCCATGTCACAGTGGGTATGGCACGTAACAGTCTGCAGGGGAGCCAATGCTGCTCACAGGGCTCCGTGTGTTGGACTCGTAAGAATTTGGTGCAATTTCAACCACACCATCATTTTGAGGAGTTTCTCCTTTCAAAAAGTCATCATCTTCATCTTCAGAAGTACCCTGCAAAAATTTAAAAGGATCAGCAAGAGYAGGAAGATACTGTCAAATCTTCTACTGTCAAGTAGAGACCTGGATTTACACTGTGATTGCCACAACCAGTTGGAATGGTAAGAGAATTAGATGTACTCTGATTATGAAATATGGGAACTGAATGACATCTACAGGGTAGATTTCCCACTGACATAATCATGTCCATTTTCTGAGCACATTCATAAAGGTTTAAGATGGCTCTTGTGCAGCAGGAGGGAAAAGTGCTCCCAAGGCAAGAATGGATCAATTTCTAAAGCTTCCAAATTTCAGTCTCAGTTGCCCCTAAATGTACAGTGTACTCTTATCTACTTAAAAAAAATATTCTSCAATAAAAGCAGCTGATAGCTGAACTGTGTTTGGATCAGGAAAGATTACCTTTTTAATGGGTTTCTTCAGATCCTCAAGATCTTCAGCACTCAGCTCTTCCCAGAACTGATACATAGGATCAATGGTCTTCTTTGATCTGAGAGAGGAAGCAAAGCACAGAAGGAGTTATTGTATTCACAGTAGGGGTACATTTTAATTTAATTTTGACCTGATTGAAAATCAGGTTAAAATGCAGAATATGAAAGGTACAAAGGATCAGGGAGTAAAGTGAGCAGCAGAAACACTGACAGTTTGCTACAGGTTGTATTTATAATTTTCTAGAAGGCACAAAGGAGTTGTTCACTTTCCAGTTCTACCTTTTGAGTATGTAGGGGTCAAAGGGGAAGAAGCTGTCGAGGGGGTTGGTGCAGGTCTGCACAAGGTCGCCCCCGGTGCCGCTCCGCACAACGGGGATGAACTGCCTGTTGTTCCTCTCAATAATTGTGTAGCAGAACACCAACTGGTATTTCCTTTTAAAAAGGGAATAAAGAAAAGATAAGCACTTCCAGCACACCCAAAGCAAGATTTTCAGATGGATGGTATGAAAACACAAAGTTATTTTTGAACGAATATCACTTCTATCTTCCATTTTCCAGCTGATATTGCGAGTTTGCAAGATAGTCACAAGGTAAGGAGTCTGTTCTGTTCCTCTAAGCTTCTATAAACTTTATTCCAAGTACAACCACACTGGCTCCAGCACAGAGCAATCCATTTCATACAACTGCAGGATTCCATTGAAATTAACCTAGGAATAAACTTATSCCACCTGGAATATGGGCAGTGTTAGGTCTCAGGTAATATTCAAGACTGTGCCTAACAAAACCCTGTGCTGGTTTTAGATACACACAAAACCTGTACCAAGCTTTACTTAAGTAAAGGATCAGATACCTGGTAATGGCAGCAAACAAGTTGACAACAGAAGGGATACAAATCTTCAGGGGGTTTAGCTGACACATGACAATGCGCTCAAAATTTAAACTCTGCAGATATGACAGACCTTCAAAATAAGAACAATTAGCAAAYATAAATTAGGTATCATATAGACTGAACTTAGTTGCTAAGAATTTCCAGTGTGACATGCATRCACTCTGCAACACCACCACAGAAGCACATCCTGGGGCACTCTCACAGTGGAGGTCTGGMCCCAACATGTGTACAAGCCATCTTATTTTATTTAGAGCACAACAAAATAACCTTGCCATCAGATACTTGACTGAATTTACCACTATAAAACATAGTAACAGTAAAACTTCTAATGAATCCTTTCAAACCTAATATACTCACCTTTCCTTAAATTTCCATCTAGAAGTTGTTTATGACGGAAAATAAGTGTATAGAACACTGCCTGACACGTGGAATAGAATGGCCCATGGAGAGCTACATCACAGTAGGCATTAGCTCCTTTATCCTGATTGTCAATGTATTTATGCAGCCAGTTCACCAGAAGATCCAGACATGCTTTTACTGTACTGTAGTGCAGGGAGAAAAAAGAAGTGTAAAAATAACACCTGAAATGGCGTAGAAAATATATYCAACAAATATTCAAGAATCTCAGTGGTTATAAGAACATCAGTAAGAAAATATCTTTGTAGAAAAATTGATTCTGTTACAAGCTTTCTCTTTTATCTCAGCATAAAATGAATCAATCAGCACTGAAAACCCCAAACAGTGAAAGGACAGGATGCCAGAAGAGATGAACCCATGAACACACAGTAAACAACCAGAATCCTTRGTTACAGGTATACAGAGCAATGCCTCCCATGTCCACCAGGTATTCCAACATCCAACTAACTCCAATGTAAAAGTCACCACACCCACTCTGAACAGCACAAAAATACAGGATGTGTACATACAAAGGAAGACATTTTAACCATTCTCTACCAGTAGAACAAATGACCTCCCTGATCCAAAGCCTGCCGAAAGTGCCAAACACTGGGTACTGAAAACATCAGATACTGAGAATCCATGACTGCCTGAAGTCAGCACAACCTACCCCTGCTCAGCGCCTCTCGGTTAGTGAAGCCCTAAACAGCAAGTCATGAACCTCAGCAATCATCAGTCTGCATCCTGCATGTGTTTTCCTGGAAGCTTCAAGACAATACTGAACCAGTATTGTTGAAAGGACAAACAAGACTCTTGATTCAGGCTTACTGACAAAGCAGTGGGAATAGAAGACCAATTCTCTACTTAAGCTCCACAATAGCATGAATTGTTTGGTTCTGCTCATGTATGAAAACAACTTACACAACGGGAATAAATTTAGCTCTTGCCAAGAAGCTGCCAATATAACTCCCAGCAGTCTGCCTGATTACTGAAGGATTGTTTGGATCCTGCAGTTTCTTCCAAAGATGGTCTAAAAATGCTTCAGCCAACCCCTGGAAAAAAAGATACACAGACATTGTGAGATGACACTGTTTAAGCAAGAGATTCCTAATACTCAACTCCCATAATTTCCATAACCAAACCATTACAAAAATCTACCTATAACTGCAGTAAATAACCACACGCACATATGATGGAAGAGCATTCATTTCTGTGTCTTTTTCTATACTCAGTTGTAAAAGAAAGAACAGTTTGTTGAGAGAGATGGGACAATGGAGGGGTGGAGGAACAAATAACAGCAGACACGATTTTAAAATCAAAGAGCTAACAGACAGCATCTCTGCAATAGTTTTGGGATGCTGAAGAAATTTACATCGCACGTCCTGGGTGCAAGAGTCCAACTGATTCTTGTCAAAGAGATCAGTTTTAACCAGGTTTGTTCCTTCACACTTGCTAAGATTCCATCTCTAAGTGGTTCATSAACAACATGGGAAGAGCAACCATAAAGAAAAAGAAAGGAGTAACAGAGAAGGAAAAGAAAGTGAAGATACTAATGTACTTGCTACCTTCAGAGTAGAATTACAGCAGAGAAAACTGCTTTGTAAAAATAAACCAAAACAAAGATGCAGAAATGACAGAGGACACTGCATTTTAAAACCACCTGTTACTCACCAATTTAAAGCTACAGATGTAAAACATGAAATACTGTACATGACACGAAGCATGGGTTGGTAAAATGAGCTTGTCAAAAACAGAAACCAGATCCCGATACAAATCCTTCGTGTTGCTGATGTCGAGCTTGCCTACACAACAAAAAACAGAACAAAATGAAACATTTCAGGGTTTTTTCCCTGCCCTAATGCTGCAGAAGTGGTACTTCTATCTTTCTACACGAGTAAGAATACGTAAATAAAAACTGTCAACCTGACCTCTCAGTTTATCTCTCATCTAAAAATCCAGGTGTACAATTCTACTGCTTTTTAAGGTGGTGTAAATGAAGAATCTCTCTGTGTGAGTGTGCACATATATAAAGCTGCTAGACAAGCAAACTTTGCAATAATGTGTTAGCTTAGAAGAGCAAGAAAAAAACACAAATAAATCACCTGATTATGTGGAGAAGATACAGCATAATGGTTTCTAAATATTGTTTTAAATATAKAAATCTGAARAATTCAAACTCTTAGTACAKAACAATGAAAGRTATTTCTTTATTCTTTTTTYCCCTGTAACAAAGGCAATTGATTGATGTGTCTGGTTGTTTTGATCTACTTTCAGTCCTTGTGATGTTGAAAGGATCCATAATTCTAACACTCMAGTAGAGCATTTGATAAAAACATTTATACTGTATACAGTTTAGATACAGTTATCATGTTAATGGAGTCAGAATGTCTCCAAGTGAAGACCACACCTCTGAAGTTCTCACTGTACCTCTCCCAGCACCTGGGCAGAGGCAGAAATGTGAACTACAGCATGTTAAAGAGCAGAACTCTGCCAATCYCACAGTACAGCGAGACAGAACTCCTCCTAAGTGTTTCATACTTGTTAACAAAACAACAAACTTGGTTACAGAGCAAGTGTTCTCACCATCCACATGGCAAACATCTCTAATGTACGAGAACAGGATGGTCATCAGGATGTCCAGGCGCTCTGCAAGAGGATGGGCCATTCTCTCAATATTGGGAGAGACAGCTTTGTCGCCTTTTCTGTCTTCATCTTCCTCCTGGTAGATAAAATGGCACATGCAGCTTTTAAATACACAAATCACAGAGACAGCAATTACAGGAAAAGTCAAGCTAAATTTATCTTTCAGCAATATGCTAAAATTTCATCTTTTTTTTTTTAACAAGCAGTATCTCGTTATACTGTACAAGGAAATTTTTGCACACTAAGCCAAGTATCATGAATTCTTTAACTAGCTTTATTGCACAGCTGCTTGTGTTTTTACATAATGAAATTTATTTGCTGGATGTAGCACTGGGTGTTTACATGAATAAAGTCAATACCTGAGAACACATTAATCATTTGTCAGCTGTTCAGGTTTCAAGAGCTGTGTGCAGTGCAGTAATAACAAAGTAATAATGAATTTCTACACTTAGTTCATTGCTACTTCAGAAGTGATAATTTTACTAAAAAATAATTTAATAGAACAAGATTACCGACCATGTCAAAAAGTCCCTCCTCTGTAGATTTTTCCTCGCTRGCACAGTTATTAGCAGTTTCTTCAGCATCTTCAATATCTTGCTGTGGAGTGCTAACCTACAGTCACAAAAAAGAAATTCATTTCTATAAAACCATGACAATAATATGAAATCAGTTTTTTTACTATTTCTATGAAAGGAACATGAGTAAGTTCTTGACTAGATTCTGTCCTGAACTAAATAAACATTTTAGAAAAGAATGATGTGCCATAAACGAATGAACACTCCAAACATTTCTGAAACTTTACCTCCCCAGCATTTGCTCTGCCCAGACTGTTACACAGTGAGGCAAAAAGCCATGATCATTTACAGGGCTAGCCCTCCTGCCTTTTTCTAGGACTTCTTACTTCAAAGAGATCCTTTTACTTCAAAGAAGTGACACAACCAACTGAACACACAAAGGGAAGCACATTCACGTTAGCACTGATCACCACAAGACAGTTATTTGGATTCTGGCAGAGACTCCAGGCAGGGTGGAACAGCACACACCATACGGTACCCTCAGGTGTGGGAACATCTTTATCCTGGGAATGAAGAGTACATTTGGCTGGGTTTACACCCATGATCACAAGGGCATTTTTTGTAGAGTCTAAAAATGAAGCATATTTTATTTCCTACTCTGTGTATTTTAATGCCAACCTTCCATAAAAGATAACACAGAATAAACTTACATCCAACTTCAGCAGCTTTTCAATAATAAGCTCCAGAATCTGAAGCCTCAGAGTTGGRAGATACACAGTAACTCGCAGCAGGTTATGGACATAACATTCCTATAACACAGAATTAACTGGTATCAATAACAGTGTTAACAGAAAGTCAAATTTCTGCAAAGGACTTCTAGAAAACAAGTTTCTTGATTTGTTACCTAAAGACCCAAAAAYAGATTTAAACAGATTGTGTTCAACCAATGTATTAACTAACAAACGAGACAACCTGAGACTCCTCATCAAGGAGATCCATGGTGTGCATTGATTAAGAAAACAATCCAGTGAAAAAAATATATGGTGATGTCATTAAAGATGAACACAATACTTGTGCAYAAGAAACTCAGAATGCTTGGACAGCCTTACACTAAACAGACATGACTCACAGACACGACTCTCTACATGGTTATTATATATATAATTATATATATATGTAATTATCATATATGTAACAATATTCTTCAAAAATCTGCATGGACTGCCATCAAATCAGTTATAATACTATACAGAACATTTATACATTTAGATAAACAGATGAACAAATCAACAAAAATAGTCACGGCTCTTACCAGAGTCCTTTCTGATTTATTAATGAAAGGAAAGAATTCCACAAGTATCGGCATGAGAAACTGTGGTGTCCTATAATTAATTAAAAACCAAAAATCAGACCTAAAAGTTATAGTTTTGCAAACATTGAACTCCAGCACTCTAAAGATGTATTGGAACAAGCTCATTTCACAGGAACTTTATTTTAAGGTAAGCAATTGTATAAAATGTGGTTTGGCAAGGATCACAGGATAGATAATAAGTGGCAGATTTTCACAATGCACTTGTTAGAAGCCACTTCAAATATCACTATAGAATATAGAATACAGAAGCCACAATCAAGACTTTTCCTACCTCCCATTTCTGTTAACAGGATTTCAGCTGCTGATGCCTGGCAGAAACTTTTGTTTGTATAAAGCATTCTACCAGTTAGTGAATACTGGGAAAAATCATGCAATGAAATGAAGTGTTATACTTCCAATTAAGARGAAAAAACCCATCAGTTCCCAAGCTTTAAATCTGCAAGGAAAGGGCACACRAGCCCAAGGGGTTCTGTACTTACGAAGGAACGTATCTTGCAACAGTTTGCAATGCTCTGTGGCATGTATCGAAGTTTGCAGAAATGTCTACAGAAAGAAAAAAGAATTCTTATGCACTTGGTTACAGAAAACTAAATCAGGAACCAGCAAAAACAGTTCATATCAACTACACAATGGAAAGATTCCCAAGGAAACTGCAWTTGCCAAAATGTTCTTTTGCAGGGGTGTACATTGAGGTAAATAAAATGGAAACCAAACAACTCCTAACTTTTCTGTGGCTTTGAAACAATCTAGGGCTAGGAATGTTTCCCTGTGCATTCTATTCCTACAGATACTGCACCAACAGGAATAGTTCCACAGTAATAAGGAGTGGGTCAGCACACCATTGATTCGAGTACAAGAGAGTGTTTGACTTTGCAATTTAAGGCTATTTCTTCATCGTTTACTTGAACTCAGCTCAATTAATTTTGTAAAAAAGGAGCAACATGCACTGGATACTTTTTTGGTAAAGGCACTACAGCAGCATATATATCTATATCCTTTAYACTCACTTTCATCATCATCATCAGAATCTGAAATATCCACATCATCTTCTCTGATGGTTATTCGAGCTAGCAAAAAAATGAGATTATTATATCAAAATTGTATAAATTTTATAGGCAACAAATTCAATAGCAAACACACTGAACAACAGTCTCCATCGGGACTAAAACATCAAAATTAGCCACAAGACTTTCTTAAAGACTGTTTTATTTACAGAACCAGGAGGTTCTTGAAAACATCTGACRTGATCCTCACACTTCAGCTTTTGGTTTTTTAGTAGTAAAAATATTATACAGTTCATTCATTTCCAAGACATCTTCAGAACAGGACCTGTATTAGCACCCAGAATATGTCTTCTAAAATCYAGGTACAGAAAACTGTCTGTATGACAACCAACATGAAAAAACTCAATTACCCAATAATTAATTGTGTTATGGACTGTATTTATACAGAACTTCTCTATCTCGGGATTTTGATGAGCAAACAAAGCCGAGTAAGAGAGCAGCAACTTACGGGGCACAAACTGTGCCACGATCATCCGGAGGCAGGGCCTGAGATGGACAGTTTGTGCRGACACAAGGTTGCCAAGAAAACCCAGATATTCTTCCACTACCTCTCGGCTCCTCCTCAACCATGGCAGTTTCTAAAAGTAAGYAAAGATCAAGATGTCAAAGAAGGATGTTTTGAGTATTAAACTCTTAATCTTCCCATGTAGCACACCAAAAGACACTTACCAGCAAAATGTTGACCAGTTGTCCAAGCTCTTTGGTCAAATATGCAACAGAAGCTCGAAATTCATGCAGCCAATTAATGATCTGGGCATCCTTAGAATAAGCAGAAAAAATAGGTAACTATTTCAATAAACAGTAYTACCTATTAGCAGAAAATACCAAAATCCTTAGAAGTCAAAGATTAAGACTATAAACAAAAATTGTTTTCACACTATGAAAGGAATTTCAGTTTGGGCCCTCACCAATGGAAGTTCTTGAATGCAAATACATTCACAGCAACTCCTAAACCAACACCCTGCCATGAAGGCTTCAATCAGACTGAGCAAGGCATGAAACCTCCCTCACACAGAACTTAAAAGAAATGGTATTCCATCATCATTTTCTCTGCTCTTTTGCTGTAGTTTAAGCAGAAGGGACATTCAACTCTTGAAACAGCAAATGTGGCAGGTACTCATAGCTTTACAGAAGAGCTGTGAAAAAATACTTCTGGCTGTAACTACTAAATGCATACGTACGATGGTGCCTAATGAAACCAGATTTAGTGAGAACAGAGGGTAAAATTCAATGCAACTTTAATGCTATGAAAGTCTGAAACCACAGTCTGATTTACAGAAGTGTCTCTATAATCAAGCATCAGTGACCTAAAAAGATGGTATCTGGAACAAAGACAGATTCAAAGGGTAGAGCAGAGTCAGTAAGCATGAGACACCATTTAGAAAAATCCTGCATATACATATATGTATAAATAGACTTTTTTTTTTTCCCATTTAGGGCTTTAATTCTGATGGTTTCTGCAAAGAAAAAAAAGCTGTTAAATACAATTTAAAGCAAAGGATTTGTGTAAGCACCAGAATGACTTGTCTGGTGATTACAGTCAGACAGATGAACTTTAAATCATCAGACCCGTGACTATYAAAGTCTTACCTTTATGTCTGGATCTGACAGCTGATGTTTTAACAACTCAAAATCTGTGGTGTCACCCTACCAGGGGAAACAAAAATAAACAAATTACTTTCCTTTTTTTTTTCCTTCACCAATTTCATCAATGTATCTGAACAACCAACTACTGAACAGGTCTATGAAGAATACAAGACAGCCAGCTCAGGAAAGCTGAAGCAGCAGT
The DNA here is from genome assembly GCA_014549065.1 of Cardinalis cardinalis. Classification (NCBI taxonomy): domain Eukaryota; kingdom Metazoa; phylum Chordata; class Aves; order Passeriformes; family Cardinalidae; genus Cardinalis; species Cardinalis cardinalis. The sequence goes on along the minus strand of JACDOX010000085.1, from coordinate 1,736,996 downwards.
AACAAGGTGCTATCCAGAAGCCGAGGCTGCTGGCTCATTTTCAGCTGCTCTCCTGCAGACACAGCTGGATCCCTGTGCACATAAGCCAGGCTTTACATTCACCCGGCCACACAGGTTGACTCACGGGGGAAATCTTTTTGCTCGCACAGCAATACCGCCYGGCACAAGCCTACAACGCTCAGCCACCTTCAATATTTTTCCCTAATCCTTCAGGCACGGTCTTGCGTAAGGCGAAAAGAGGCTTCTCACGGAACGACCCCAGAAACAGCAGCCGGGACGCGGCGCAGGCCCCCGAGAAGCCGCAGTCACCTTTTCGTACTTAAGCAGGATCTCGGTCAGGGTCCCCCCGAACCGCACCGTCTTCCTGGGCGGGGAGCTGATGAACTCGTCCGCTCCCAGCATGGYCACGGCGCCTGCGGGGAGGGGAAGCCGCGTGAGCACCGCTCGGAGGCCCGGGCACCTCTCGGGCCCCTCCTCGGCAGGGAGAGCTGCGGGAGCCGCTGCTCCCCTCCCGAGGGTCCCCCCTCCTGGCCCCCCTTGCCTTGCGGTGGCGGCCGCGCCCCCGCTACCGGGGCCAGCGGCGCCTCGCCCCGCGCCCGGCGCGTCCCGGCTGTGGCCCGCGCCGCCACATGTCGCTCCGGCGGAAACGGCGCGGCCGGGCGGAAACCGCGCCGGGTGGCACCGCCCCTCGCACCGCCGGCCTGCACCGCCGGGCGGCGGCACTGAGCGGGCACGGAGCGGCACCGCCGGGTGGCACCAGTGAGAAGGCGCGGAGCGGCACCGCCGGGCGGCGGCACTGAGCGGGCACGGAGCGGCTCCACTGAGCAGGCTCGGAGCGGCACCGCCGGGTGGCACCAGTGAGAAGGCGCGGAGCGGCACCGCCGGGCGGCGGCACTGAGCGGGCACGGAGCGGCACCGCCGGGTGGCACCAGTGAGAAGGCGCCGAGCCGCACCGCCGGGCGGTGGCACTGAGCGGGCACGGAGCGACACGCCGGGCGGCTCCACTGAACGGGCCGGGAGCGCCGGGAGGGAGCAGCCGCGGCTCTGCCCYCGCCCGCCGTGGTGCGGGCGGACCGAAGGAGCCGGGCAGGGGCACGGAGAGGTCGTTTATCGCCCCGTACGCGAGGATGAACACGGGCAAGGGAGGCGGGAAGCTTTACTCTCGTCACCGTTCTGGTTTTAACTCTGACTCCCGGTAGCATTCCCAGCGTGCCGRGGTGCGTGAGCAGAAATCCAGATTTATCCCCAGGGCCATGGTGGAGCGATCCCATCCCGGCATGGTTCGCAAGGGAGCGCTCCCCGACCCCTTGGGCCGCTCGCCGCTCGCGGTGGGAGTCGCTGGCAGCCCCTCRCAGCACAGGCGGCACCAAGGGCACGGCCAGCCTGCGTTATCAACTAAAAACTGCAATCCGAAGGGTTAAACTAAATGGTCCGAACAACTTAATGGAGATAAAAGAGGGCCAAGAACCTGCTCTAAACAAAGCGGAGTTTGACCTTGGGGAGTAATAATGGATTTGCTAGAACAGAGGCATAGGAACTTCAAGTGAGGTTTCTGGATGTCTTCATCCTCCCTGTGAAGGCTAGGTCTATATTAGAGCACCAGTTATTAAACAAAATATGTTATGGACTTTTCTGTCTCAAGCTAGTAACTGGTTTTGCTCCCAAAGATTGGACACATGCACAAATTCTACTGCTAGAGCAACYCGGGTAAGTATGAACAGAGACTCGYATTTCCTGTGTAGTTCTTCAGTAACATCCATTCTGCTCAAAGCTTACTTTGGCTGAATATGTAAAAYTTACTTCACCCACTCACACAATCTAGCTGCAGCAACACGTGCCAGGATTTGACCTTAGCCCTGTCTACTTGGTATACACTCATGCTTCTTTTCTACACAAACTCCTACTGTAATAATTATGTTTCTCCCAGCAACTCTCACAAGTCACACCAAACAGRTTTTTGTAGGCGTTATTAATAATTTAATCTTTCCCTGATGAAGATGTTCCCATTTAAGCAAACACTATATACCACAAGAAAACTTCCATTAGATGCAGTCCACGTTTTAAGTCTAACAAGCATTTAATCCATTGACATAGTTGGAAGCTGGGAGTTGGCATTTTTCCTTTAGTGGACTGTAGGATGACATTTTGAGCTAGTTTTAAGACTTAACTAGATGGAAAAGACTCCTGTAGCCACRCTTCTGGAACTAGTTTGGTTCTTTGTGATTTTGGCTAAGATTTTAAACAGCGTGCATGGCACTTTTCCTCAATGGCTAGAGGAATTCTTTTAGCTGTGCAACTCTGTTCACATAACAGCAAGCAGTCCTAAACATGTCCAAGAGCTTCCCTCCAGTCAACAATGTAGTTCTGTGAATGGACTTTGTGCTGCATTGAGCAGAGCTGATAAGGATATCAGGAAACTAAAATAGTGTTAAAATATTTGTTAATGTGTAACTGCAGATGATTCCAGTTTGTGTTTAGTATTAGCCTTCCTGGTTTAGAAGGCAAAYTGATTGCATGAAACAGTAACTGGATGCATTTTCAAAAAATAGTTACAATACTTACAACAGATATCACTGCTGCACAGCAAGTACTGTCTGTCTCATTGCTTGGACTCACCATCTCAGTAACCTTCTACTGCTTTAGTGCTTTTCTGTGCTTAACATCCTCCTTAACTGATGGATCAGCTCCTACATTTCATTTCTAAAACTTGCACGATTCATACTAGTAAACTAGTTGGAATTCCACATAACTTTTGAGTGAAGTTGCACTCTAGCTACCATCCTATGYATCATTAAGTATTGATATTTGATTTAGCATTAATTACATTCTAATATACAAGGAATGCAAAGGCCTGCTCAATTCACTCTAGTAATTATTATTGCAACACTTGAATAGAAAATTTTGGTTTTCACAGAATAAGTATGTGAACTACATATATGAATTTTGGCTCAATTTATAGCTACTAGTAATCATTCCCCTTATTAAACACCATATTTCATAATTCACTTTAAAAGTGAAACTATGGGGAATCAGAAAAAGCATTTCTTTCTGTTCAGAAAAATGAAATGAAATTTAAAAAAAAAATTATTGCAAATGAAATCTGATCTACAGGTTTTAAGGGAGGAGCTTGTTTGGTTTTTTTAATCAGGCCATTGTAACACGGCAGTGGTGTCACATTGCAGTTCCATTAAAAGGAGGAAACAAATTGCATACACCTCCTAAACCCTGTGGATAGTAAAGGAGAAATCACATTGCAGRCCTTCAAGTTTAGTGTTCTTCTGAATTTTTTAAAAGATAGAGCATTTGGAAAACATTTAAAAATGAGAATATGCAAAAATAAAGAAGTTACTCCAGTAATTTTACAAGAAAATACTGAAAGACATTTCAAGAGTTCATAAGGAAGTACAGCCACAGTGTTCTTAGTAAATATTTCCTTAATTCCACCTCTAGTATTCAATGAGGTGTGGCATAGAACAATTGTGCATTGACATTTTAAGATCTATCAGTATTTGCTGATGGTGGCACCAAACTCTTAGCGTCAGTTCAAAACCAGAAAAACTCCTGAGGAAATTCTCCACACAATTTTATCATTAGCACAATTTTAGGTATCACTAGCATTAATATAAATCATTTTCCAGGTATTGTTTGTTAATGTTTCATAATGCCTTGGAGTAGTTGTTAATCAACAGGGTTTCTTTTGGTCATGTTCCCTCTCTCAAATGCTTCAGCATTAGGAAAATAATTTCCAACATCACTGGACTAAAAATGCCTCTTGCAAGAGTCATCATATTACATCATTTCTAACTACAAAGAATGCACTTGTATGCCAACACCACTGATRTGATTTATCTACTTATAAAATCTCAGATTCCAGGTTATTTCAGAATAACAATGAAACTTTTTACAAGAGACACTATAAATTTAGTGTATTTACACTATAACAACTTCTACATTTGCAGCTTTGCATCAACAGTTTAATATACACWTTTTAAAAGCACCCTTACAAACAAAATTATTGCACTGGCATTATAAAAATTCACAGTAAGTTTAACTTCCAGACCTTGGTAAAAATCAGTGCAAGAGCTTTTCATCGTGCAAGAGTTTTTTATCCAAACCTTTCAGGTTATTAAAAATAATAATAAGTAAAACAATAAAACCAACTATATGACAAGCTGCACAGATATTTCAGTGAATCAGGTTCAATTCTCTTTTAGCTCTCACTTCTTAAAGAGATTTTGTGGGATCTTTTTTCACCATTTCAAAGCAAATCCAGTCCAACACTGAAATAGGTGCTTTTGGCAGAGATAYGGCTCCACGTGTCCATTTCATGGAGAGTCCACAAAGCTTGCAGAGGTTATTCCACAATGAGATTCCACAATGAGAGAATCCTACTGGGTTGAGTAGGGCATCTCCTTCCATAATTTGCAGCATTTCCCCCACTTTTTGGGGCAGTAACTTCATTAGTCKTTTCTTCAACAGATCCTGAAGATAAGACATGAAGAAAAGGTTACTCCAAAATAGGTTTAGAACAAATGGCCATAAAACTCTAAACTGTTACTTAAGATCAATCTTAAAAGTACTTTTCCTCATGTTTAGCATCCAATTGGGACCCAAAGAAAAGATCCATCAAGTCACCCGCCCATCTCCAATAGTGGCCAAGTGTGATGTCTCAATGAAGGTGTAAGAATATGGCACACAAGTAATATCTCCTCAGGATGTCARCTGCCACTGACTGCCCCAGGTCTTCCCGAGCCAAACATATTCTCTTCATATTATCATGTATCTTCTGTCCTTTGGATTTTTGAAGCAGTAATTTTTTATCTGTCCCACATCAAGTAATCCCACATTTCAGTCACATAGCACAGGACAGTTTGTTCCTGCCTTGCCTTGGGAGGCGAGCACTTCATACCTTCCCCATAGCAACTGCATAAGCTTCTGGAACACTTTATATTCTGCATCTCTTTTCAGGCTTGAGGATCCTAATCTACTTGTTATTCCTTTAATAGAAGCATTCCATATCRTGAGAATTCTCACCTTTCTCTACTATATAGTTTTTAAGATAGGAAACCAGAACAACATGTAGTGTTCCTTCCATAACTTCAAAAAGTTAATGCTCAAGAAGGTTTCCAAATGGCCAGTAAGTTGAGGACATTTGGGGTTTGTTTTCATTTTTGGTGGCTTGGTTTTTTTTGTTTGGGGGTTTTTTTGAGGGGAGGAATTTTTTGTGCATGTGATGGTTTTGGAGTTTTTTGTATGTTTGTTTGGGGTTTTTTGGTTGTTTTTCCCTTTCTGAATGTGTGTGTGTGTGTGTGGTGGTGGTTTTTTTCCTCCTCGTGCAGACAATATCTGCCCAAACATGTTTAACCCGTTTGGCTATGTTCATAAATATCTCCTGATGGGGAGAGGATTTGGTCTATCAGCAAGGAAAGATCTGATTCAGACAGTTGTTTACAAGAAGTTCTAAGATASTTTAGGTGAACTTACTTCAAAAAGGAACTCTAAATTATCTTTCAAGGTGAAACTATTGGTTATCCTTTGTTTCACCTTGCAAGTAAAATCATAGAGTTTATGTTTCAATATGTAACATAACTGTATACCCCGTTTTGGTTCCTTCTGAATTACCATTACTGGAGTTTGTTTACTGTAGCAATAGAAGCTGCTGGGATATTTTGTATTAAATCACTATTTATTTATTTATTTGTCCCTATAGGACGTATAAATCTAATTACAGTCAGGAATAAGACTTGAAATATTTGAAAATAGTGGATAACTTTCACTACTAGGAGTTCATGAAAACAGAATACATATCCACGTACACACATTGCATCTACAGAGATAGCAGATTATCCACTGAGCTCAATACTTGCAATTGCCATGGAATAGTTCTGTATAGTCATTTATAAATGCAAATCTTCCCCYGCAAATAGGGACCTGCCAATTTTAGACCCATTTCAGAACAAAAAGGTATGAAAATAGAATGGCTCACTTTCAACAGCCTGTTTTGTAATTGCAGGTGTAGTTAATAATCAACTAAAGAGCAGTAACAATCTTTGAAAGTTGTGTTGCTGCTATTATTTCTTGCCTCCTACAAGTTCTCTATTAAGAAATAATTATCTATACTCAATCTCCCTACTGTTAAAACTTTCTCGCAATAAAAATTTCRTAGCTCTCATGAAAGAAGACGATTTTCACATGAACTTTTCTGTAAATCAACAGTGTCTTCAGAATTTAGTTTCAAGGAGAAGCACAAAAAGCTGATCTTGTACATAGTGAATCTGAACAGCGAGATGTTTAGAATCTTTGAACGGTTTAAACAGTACAAAGCTGTGTTTACAGTTCCTTTAACAGAGGATTTTATATAGTGAAGTGAAGGCTTGACTTTCCCCCCCCCCAACATTTTTAAGGCATTAAGCATGCCTTCTTCCTAAATGAACATACTAGGGTGTATTGAAAAGCTTCATGTTCTTCAACCATGCTTTGAAACAGGATCAAGACACTTCCTTTACACATCAGGTATTATCACATCTTTTCTAGATGACTGAGGTTCAAGACAAACAGTTTAACTGATGATTGCATTTWTGAGTTTCAACCTCTTACCTACAGCTCTGCCACCAAGTTAAATCCAAGTCAGCATTTCACCTTTCTTGTTCTCCAATAAAGCAACATTTCATGGTGCTAACGAGGGGGCTTCCCCTCCCAAGAGCTCGTGTGTGGTGGTGGTTAATGCCATTTCTGGCAGCATTTGGTTGTTGTGAGGACGAGTTCAGAGCTGCACGGCTCCCGTGCTGTTCTCTGGCAGCAGCTCCGCATGCCAGCCCCACCACCCTCCCCGAGCTCCGCTCCTGCTCGCCCGTTCCGTTCTTAGACGGCGACAGGAAGTGTCTTCCCCGCCTAATCCCACCTGTGCAATATTCCCCACTCGGTTTTTTACCACCTGAGCTGAGAAAGATTCCCTACTACTTTTATTTTAAAAAGCGTCAGCTGCCAGCAGGTGTTACAGCGAATTTCGGGCAGGACAGCTCTCCCGAGCTCTGGCCGAAGTCAGAGCTCGCAGCGGTTCTCCCCTCGCTGTCCCGTYCCGCGCTCCCGTCCCGCTCTCTCTCACCTGCCGGGCTCGGCGTGGCGGCCGCGGGCGCCCCCGGCGCGCTGCAGCTCCAGCTCGGCGGGGCGGGCGGGGGCGAGCGCGGCCGTGAGGCGGAGGCTGAAGCCGTTCACCAGCCGCCGCAGCAGCGTGTCCCCGCGGCCCTTGGGCGCCGGCAGCCCCACGTCGTCCCGCAGCTCCTCGGGCGGCACCTCCAGGTTGCCCGCGTACCAGAACACCCACCAGACCAGGCTGAGGAAGATGCCGATACCGCCCGCGTAGATGAGCAGGTCGGAGAAGAACACGTCGGCGAACACGCCCGCCAGCAGCACCGCCAGCCCCACCGCRTCGAAGGCCAGCGCCAGCCAGAAGGCGGCCACGCAGCGGCCCAGCCCGCCCGGGGCCGCCATCGGGAGCGGCGCCACCGCCGCCTCGGGCCGCGAGCACCTGAGGGGAGGCGAGGGCRGCGCCCACCTGAGGGCAGGGCCGGGCCGCGCCCTCCCACCCGGGCAGGTGCGGGACACGCCCCCCGCGCTGAGGGGCCGCCAAGGCCGCGCCCCCACACACCTGAGGGCTCGGCCGGGCCGCGCCTCCGCCCCGCAGCTGCGCGCRGGGAAGGCGAAGGCGGGCACACGCCGCCCTCAGAGCCCCCCGAGCCCCCTGCCCGCCGCGGTGCGGCTCGAAGGCTGATCCGTAGCGACCGGATCCGTAGCCTCGGGAGCTGAGGCCTCTCTGCGAGTAGTGCTCGCTACCGCTCGCAGGTGAGCCCGACACGGCTGGGCCCGCCCAGCCGAGGCAGTGCCTCCTCAGGCACCCCAGAAGGGAGGCACTTCAGAAAAGTGGTCCGCGGATGAACATCCACTTCGTTGATCTCTGCACTTGCAAGGGAGGCAAGCTGGTCGCARACAGCAGAGATTTGCAGGACAGTTACAATGTGCATCTGCAAATGCACATAGACTCTTTTAGCTGTGCCCAACGAGGCTTAAAAAGAGCAGCTGGAATACAAGTTCAGGTTGACAAACAGGAAACAAGTTGTCAATGCAGGACGTAAAATTCAGTAAGTACAACATTTATATAAAAGGCAAGACACACATTTCAGTTTGCCTTTGTATTAATGACTTGATACATATCTTTTTACACTCCCAAGTCCTCAAGCACAAGAACTGTATTTAGATATAGGATCTCCTGTTACTGCTTGTACAAGGGCCTTATATCTAACAYCTTACTTAATGATGGATAAGCCACTGTTCCAGTAACTAGAAATATCAAGACAACAGGAACTATGACCAGGCCTAACAGAATGAGTACCTTCCACATTTTASTGGAAACAGTGTGCATTAAATGATACTGCTAATACTCTTCCAGTGACAGTGAGTGCTATTGGTTTACTGGGATTACTGTCATAGCTTTTGATTCACAAAATAGTTGAAAAGTTAAAAAAAGTCAGGGTTGCAAAAGGGTTAAAAAAAGTTGACACCACAGATCAAGCAGAATATTTTCATATTCTTATTTAGCACCCACTTTCTTTCTAGGTAGCCAATATCTTGATATGAGGATAAAAAGGAGATGTGGTAGTTTTTTGAATGACAAAGTAGGCTGGTTACCTCCTATTGATTAATCTTGTCTCTTACCACCTTTTTSCTATTTTGAGTTTTTACCACTAGGACTTTTCAACACAAATCTGCCTCATATTCTCATTCTGCAAAGGACAGACAAATTATCATACAGAGAACAACTGGGCAGTTGTGTAAAATTTCAAATATATCACCTTTCAGTCCTGAAGTATGTATTTTTCATGCCTTAACRGGACAAGTTCACTTGGCTGGCACAATTGGAATTCACACAGCCTTTGGCTTTCAGATGGAAGAAAACAGTTCTGTGAGCATCATGCAGGAATAGTCTCAACTGTTCTGGTAGCAGAAATAAAGACCAAAACTGAAGGTAAGATTTTGCTTGATGTTGTAAAATATATATATACGATTAAAGCAAAATTCTTTGGGCCTTTTTAACTCATGAATACCCTAGGTAAAAACTGAAAAACAGCTAAAAATTACATGTGGGGCTTGGTATCAGGCTGCTAACTTAGATATCTGCAGTAACACCAATCACTGTCAACCTGTCCTTATTATATTGAACAATTTTTTAAAAAACTGTAGCAGTTTTTTCACCTTTAAAAGCACATCCAGATTGCTGCTCTTGGCAGACATGCTTCTTGCTTCAGAAAGACAGCATTTATTAAAATATTTCTCAGTCTTTTTTCCCTTCCTTTTGACACTTGAAAAATTTGAGTGTTTCTGGTTTGGGCCAGCAAAACATAAAAGGTGATGGGATCATTAAGACAGGGAGTTTATCTGTACCAGCTTGTAAATTAGAAGGAAGCCAATGAACCATTACAGACCTTGGAGAAAAAAAGCTCTTGGGATCAGATTTCCTAAGAAGGTATTTTACTTCATCAATAAATTTGTTTACTGAAAATGATGATACAAAATACGTTACAACAGACAACGTTCATGCTGACTGCGGCACGCGCACCTTCTTGGGTGTCTGCTTCCGTGGTTTTGAAGATTTCCTGGCTGACTGTAGTGACTTGCCTGCTTTGGGTGTTGCAAAAGACTTTGCTTCAGGTTTTTTTGGAGCCTTTTTCATGTCTTTTTCTTTTATTGCTTCCTTTGGCTTACTGACCTGCTTGGCTTTTTTCTCTTTTGATGGCGTCTCCAAGTTTGCACACTCTTCTGTAACCTCAGGTTTTGATTTTGGAGTATCCACCACTTGAGATGTTTTCTTTCTCTTACCAAGAGGTGTTTTGGTTTTCTTGCCCAGATTGTCACCTTTTTCTGAATTTGGTCCCATTTTCTGTATTTAACACAAACAAAACAATYACCATTCCACCCAAGAAACATATTTCCGGTTTTCAAGGAAGAAGGATCAGTGAAAACCATTACAAATGACAAATACTTTCAACTGAACTGCGCCCTAGTTTTGAAGKGTGCTAACACATACTGTTCCTAAGCAGCAATGAACAAATGAAACAGTTCAAAATCTTTAGTTTTAACTGAAATGCAGGTTTCTTAATATTATTCAACAATTACCTTCAGGTCAGCTGAGTTTGTTGTTTGTATAGGCACCAGTTGTGGAATTTCTTCGTCATCACAATCACCTGGTTCTTGGACCATTTCTATCTTTTCTTTTATCACAGGCTCCTGGGTACCAGCAGCAGCTTTACTTTCTGTTTTCACAGTGACTTGACTTGACTTCAGTTTTTTAGCTGTCTTCTTCACTTTCTTGGGTTTTATCTTCTAGAATTAATCAGAAGTACATCTCAGACAAATACCCATGCCATTTCTAAATAGATGGTGTAGCAACATTAAAGACTTTTATTCAACAGACCTGGACTAATCAGCCATATATGTAAAACATGAAAAAATGCATTACATGCAGAAGTTTATTTAAGTAGCTCACAACTACAGTAATGTCAACCTTACAGTCCCTAAGTTGAATATTCACGGTCCCAATTTAATTTCAGACAAATGAGTATAAACAGAAGTCAGTACAAAGGCATAGCCAATTATTATTTTTTAACAAGTATGAGGCCCCTCTATATACATAAATATATGARATTGAGAACTATTCAGATGCCACAGATTAACCAACAAAAACCAGATGCATAATGTGAATCCACAAATACRTTAATGAGTGTACTTTCAGAAGGCAAATASGGATAAACAACAGAAGCAAAGCTCCAAGAATGAATCTCAAGTCCCTTGAGTTTAGGTCTAGAAATAATTTATTTTTAGTTTGCTTTAAAACCTGTAAGGGAGTGGCCATAATTTCATTATTATTGCTGAGTATTTGAAGCACTGAGGAGTGTCTGACTGGTTTTAGCCACAAAAACCTGGGAGCAGTGGCTAATGCATTTAAACCCAAAATAACAATGCATAGAAGGAAAACTAAGAACTACAACTAAATGTACAGATTTAATTTATGCAAAGTTTGAAGAAATTCTGGTTACCTTTACTTCATTTTTCTTGAGAGATGGCTGTTTGTCAAGCTCATCCAGGTTGGAGATATCCGCAGTGAATATTGGGAGTGCAACCGATTTAAGTGTTTTGAGGTGAAGAATTTTTACATTTTTCCATTTCTGCAAAAACAAAACCAGTATATTATGTGAAAATAAGGCTGAAGTATGAACCTATTTGTCTGTAATGCAGTCAATCAGCAGTACCTTTGGTAACTTGTCACCAATCACTTTTGCTGCTGCAATGATATTCTCAACTATCTCATCCACTTTCATCCCAGTGTGACCTATGCGTGTTGTACTGGAAAAAGAAATGAATAATAATTATATATGGGCAAACAAACTTATTTCAAGTCACTTGTTTAGTTTAGGCATACCCAGAAATGCAAAAAAGCCCACTTATCTGCAATTATCATAAAGGAAGGATGACTATTGCAGAAATCTTTTGTGATAACAGTTAGAAGGGATTCACCTGTATTCATCTTTCCATGTTTGGATATGCAACTTCTGCCTTACATTACAAAGCATTACTACCAATTCGGATCATTTCAGATACACAGTACATGAAAAAAAAATCTTATGAGACTAGAATATTTTGGAAATAGAAAAATATTATTAAATTAGATTAAAACTATGACTGTATGAGCGCTTTGACAGTGACAGGTGCCTAGAAATTCCTTAGGTAAAAGGAAAAAGAAACAAAACTCCTCAACTTCACAGTAAAACTTAAGTAGAACTACTAATTTAACTATACAGGTAAAGGTTCAAAATCCCCCCATTTGCAATGGTGACCCTTAACATCTTTTTTTCACATACTAAAGGAATAAAAATAACTCACTTAAAATTCCTACAGTTAAGATAGAACCATCCTTCAAGTGACGTATTAWTCCATTTGTACTTACTAACAGCACCCTTTGTTGTTAACTGGGAGTGTAGTCCCTTGGATATGTTTTTCTAGTTCCTTGGCAAGATCTTTGGCTTTCAGGTTTACAGATAAAGGTGCCCTAAAACAGAAAGGGAGAGGGGTAAAAAAAAGGAAACAATTAGAAAACCCAAAAGAAAACCAATTCCTCCATTACTAAGAAGATATCTGACATAAAAGATAATGCAAGAATGGATTTCTAAAGTTTAAAGACCTACTTTTTCTTCTCATAGAAGTGTTTTCCCAGATGTGAGGGCAAGAGCCTTCTAATTCGGTCATCAGACAGAAAGAGATCAAAACTGTTCAGGAGGCGCCGCTTGGCTTCAAACATTTTATACTCCTTTTTGAGGGTTTTGTAGGAGATGATCTGCAACACAAGCACGAGTTCAGCCCCTGCTGCTGAAAATGCAACCTGAAATGCTTCTCAGAACTGCACGGATTAAAGCTGCATAACTGATAGTCCATCACAGTGCATTCTTTTAGAAYGCTGAAGACAATAAAAAAGTATCCATTTCCTATTGTTTTAAAGAATCAAAAAATATGGATTTCTTGCATAGTAACTGCACATCACAAAACAGAACTTGCATACATTAATAACATCCAAATCAAGGTTAAATATAACAAGTTGTTATACAGTTTTATTGCTAGTGGCATAAACAATCAAACATTGTGAGTTCTCCCAGTTGGTAACACAAACTAAATATTGAACATTTATCTAGAAATTGTATCTGATTACTAAAAATCCTGTTTCAAACTGAAGAAATTATTCTGAGTAAACTTTGCCTTTTAGAAACACCACAGTTTGAGTAGTCAGAAAAATCTTACTAGAGTATGTGAATGAGAATTAGAACATTAAACAGCAGAAAAGAACAACTATTTGTATTCTTTTTGGTGGTATAAAAGGAAAGAMATGGCAGTACTGTATTATACCAACAAGGACCACCCTTACCCGGCTAATACTTCTGATCCCATTCCGGAGTAAAAGCTTCTTGTACAGATTTTCAGTCTGTTCTGCTGATAAATTTGGTTCATCCTTTGTGAACAGGCAAACATCAGCTGTTTCTGGTCGAATGCCATGGGGCAGTGGTCTACAATGAGAATATGAGATGAATAAAAAATATCTAATAAGAGAAAGAAGTTTTCCCCAGAACTAGGACTACACTGGAGATCAGTCCCCTTTAACAATCTGCCTATATTTACACTTTGTTAACTACTAAATATTCTCAGTAGAACCTACAGTTGATAAGCATACAGAACTCTAAAAGTGAAACCATACAACACCACAGCTCCAGTCAGACACAAAGTGGAATCTTCTATCCTGCCAGCAGCCCTTACCACACGGTTCCTAGGAGGAGGACCCTCCATGCTCTTCCCTTCATGCCATGGCTGCATCCAGGCATTAGAAAAAACCTTATAACACCGTGGCCCTGATAAACGGATGGAAACTTTCTCAATGTAGTGCAGCTACAGTCTAAAAAGAGACTTCTAATTCATATTCAGGTTTGGTTATCAAAAGAAGGAAGAAGTATTACTAATGATTTGGTGGTGGTGGGTCAAGACAAAGATGATTCTAGATATTTTCTAGATATAGAAATAGATAAAATCTAGATATTTTCAAAAGCTTAAGGACTGAAAGGCACATACCCTGTAACTGGCAACCTACAGAACCAGCATCCTGCATGCAAAAAGCTGCTACAGCCCAGCTCCCAGTTATAGCAAAAGYAGGAGTAAAGCAGCTTCTGACCCGGCAGTTCTTAGTCATGGCATAGAAGCTCCCAGGACACGGCCGTGGCAGTGAGACCCCCTGAGCTCAGAATCTGCAAAATGTTCTTTCCCAAGCCAAAGGACACGAGCAACCCCTGTAAGCATGCGGCCGGATATCAGTGTCTTACATTCTGATGAGCTTTGCCACCTGCGGGACCTTCCACACCGTCACCAGGAGATGAACGCTCTCGCTCTCGTTGAGGAGCAGCGCGTCTCCCTTTGCCTTGCTTCTGGAGAAAGCCAAGAGAGCCTCCACCGCCTTCTTCACCTGCAACGGCACCACAGCGGCAGCAGCCGCGGCTCAAACCCGGCCCGGCCGCGCTCCCGCCGGCCCTGCTCCCCGCAGCCCCTGGGCGCGCCGGTCCCACATACCTGGGCGCGGTCCAACGGGTTCCTCCCGCTCGCCATGGCGTTACGGGGACACCGCTCCCGCCACGTGCGGCCTCCGCGCCTGCGTGCGCGCCGCTTTCCGGGGCGGTGCACCCGAACGCTGCGCTTCCGGGCCGGGCCGGGCCGGGGCGGGGCGGGGCGGGCCGTGCGCTCCGTGCTTTCCTCCCCTGCGCACGGCTGCAGCTGCGAGCCCGGGCTGGGGCGGGC
>JACDOX010000085.1:1695933-1722371 GCA_014549065.1 Cardinalis cardinalis | reverse complement strand
GCTAACCGAGCTTGGAGCAGAGTGCTAGAGGCCGTCAGTCCATCTCGCTTCGGCACCACGGGCAGCCGGAGGTCAAGCCGGATTGATCGGAGTCGTAGCCACCGTGTTCTCACAGTGAAAAACGTTTAGTCGGACTCGCCTTGATTTATTGATGGTGCTCTCCTRGTCCAGCCCCRGGTGCTGCTGGCCCACTTTGCTTCCAGGGGTGGCTTGTGTTTAGCCTGCTGTGCTCCTGGCGCTTTCCAGAGAGCTGTTCCCCAGCCAGTCATTTCTTAAGCTGTGTTGCCGCAAGGGGCTGCTCCTTCCCAAATGCAGATTTGTATKTGCCTTTTTTAAGTATTGGCGGGTTTGTGTTGCCGAGTCTTTCCAGCCTATCTAGGTCTCTCTGTTCATGCGGGTAATGGTTGGTCCCCAGTTTGATGCCCCCTGCGAMCTTGATATGACCATACCTCAGGTCACTGTTAGAGATACTAAATAGAACATAGTCCTGGATAAATATCAACAGTACTCCGTTTTGTTACTGGCCTTCAGGTGGAGTACAAGCCATTATCTGTGCCCTCCAAGTCCTGTTATCTGAACAGTGGTTACCCATCTAGTTATCCCCAAGCACACCATCATGTTTATGAAAAAATGAGCGTGTTTCTTAGGTTCCTTCTTTGAAGACTATCCCTGATTTTACTTCTCGCAYTTCTTTTTTGCACTGGAGTGCTGTCATAAGCTTTCTGTTTAGCCAGGCCAGTCTCATGATAGATCTACTTGTTTTACTGTGTATTCAGGAGGAACGGTTTGTGTGATTGGAGGAGGTTGTCCTTAAAGACCTGCTGCCAGATTTCCTGAGCTCCTTTGCCCTTCAGAGCTGCCTCCCATGGGATCCTGCCCACTGGATCTTTGAATAAATCAGAGTCTGTCTCATGGAGTCCAGGGACTGAATTCTGCTGCTTATTTTCCTCATCCTCTGTCTTGAACATGGCTATTTCCAGCAAACCACTGATTATCATGTCAAAGCACTTCTTTCTCGTGTGTGACTAATAAAGGCAGAACTGCTGCATCTCCTGTTCAGTTTAGAAATGCATTGACTGACTACATGGAAATATTGGAACGTTTATTCCATTGATTTCCATGCTGGATAAGTACACTGTTCTGAGATAAAATTTAGCCTGGAATTATTTTGGTCTCATTCTCACAGTACTGTGTGTGCCCTGGCAGCTTTGGGTTGTCTGCATTCATCACACAGGTAAGCTGCTCTCTGGATAACACAGCCATGCATAACCAGGGCTTAAATATGTATGAAATTAGGAGTCTTAGTCATTCWCTCTTCTCTAGATTTTTTTCCTGCTCTTTGCCTTTCTATGTATGGTTTTATTCCTTCTCATCAGATGTCTTCCAACAGAATTTGTTGCTCCATCAGTGTGGCCAGTGCAAAGAGAAACTAAAATACCCTCGTTTCTTGGCAAGCTGCTTTATGTAGTGGTTTCTATTTTCTTTCTGCTGTTAGTGTTCTTGGAGCAATAGTGGAGTAGTTGATGGCATCAAGACTTATCCAGACAGGAAAGAACTATACAGACATCCACTGATTTTAAAGAGTGAAAAAAAGCATCCTGGAAAATTGAAGTTTTCCTTTCCTATTGTGTTATTTGAACAAAACCAAATCAAAACAAAAAAGAAGCTGGCTAAGAAAAAGAAAACCTGTCCTTTGTTGCCATGTCRTATGAAATACTGATTAAAGAGATTACTGAACGTGAGGAACACACAGGGAAGCCAAGGAGGGCAGATTCATTAAAACCTTTTCAGTACTGCTGGAATTTCTGCATGTGATACTTGCTGTGGTGCTGTATATTCTGTCTATACAGAAGCCTTGCTTCTATCTTTGCACATTTTAGGGCAGCCGTATTTCAATAAAACATCAACATGTTAATGTGACATGTTAAAACAAAATAGAAGAAGTCAAGATGACTGGAACAGCTCTCTGAAAATGAGCCAGGCTAGTCCTGTAAGATATGATTGAATGGCATGTTTGAAGACTGACTTTACTGGGCCAGTATAGCATTAATAGGATAAAAACTGCAGGGACTATTATTAGACACATATTCACTGATATGTGAAAAATTCGAATTTTTCACATATCAGTCTCATCCAAGTATACTTTTCTGAAAAAGTTTTGGTCTGACATGACTAAATTTTACCAGATGTGGTTTAACTGACTTAGTCTAATCATTTTCTCTTGAAAGGTGCTTGGCATAGCTAATAGAGCTGTCTTGGAAAAATTAAGTTAATCTGTGAAGAAATATTTCAGCTTAATACAGCATGCAATGAATATAAACTGTAAAAGAGCACACTTTTAATTTAGCAATGTCATAAATTTACACTTACTCCTACAAGGAAATCAGGTTTGTTACTTTTATTGGTGTTATTGCTGTAGCTCTCGATTTAACTTTTTGGATCATGAAAGTATGTTTTTTCTTTAAAAAAATTAGCTTATTTACATGCTAAGATGGAAAATAATTTCAAGACGTTCTATCTCATTACTTAAGATGTTTTTTATATGTCTAATTTTATACTTTCACACAGCAAAAGGTGCAATTGTTTTGGCTGTAAAGAGGTTTAAGGTTATTCAAGTTCCAGTTCCCAGCTTGTGTTCCTCCAGACCCTTTGATGGCAATGCCAACATCCCAGATCTCTGCAAGTGTAGTTCTTGCAACAAAACCAGCACAGAGAGTATGCAGAGATTAAGACAGGGCTAAGAAGTGCCTTACAGRGGAGCTCAGAAAGAATCTCCCCACTAGAGCAGAGCTGAAGCTCTGTTTTCTTTCACCCATGCACCTTTGCAATGCTGGAGTCAGCCTCAGCTGTACCTGACTCAGACACGAGGCTTTGGTGCATCCACAGCCACCAAGGGGCTGTTCCAAAGGACAGTCCCTGGCACTGGACAAAGCTGCAAAGCTTTCTTGTTATCATGCTTTGCCTCACATCCCTTCTAGGGGCTTAACAGATGACAGGAACCCTGCCTCAAGTACCTTTTTGTCACCCAGCAGTTAATCTGTCGTGTCTCTTATTACTCTTATTGAGAAATAGGTGGACTTTTTTAGGTGTATGGAACTGACAGGAGATATAGAAAAATTTACATTGGAAGGAAAGCCAATGAAAGCRTATGGATTATCAAGTTATATATACACAGACAACAGATTTTGGGTTTGTTAGCATAAATTTCTATTTTATATTAAGACTAGAATCCTTTCTAGTATTTCTTCAGAGGAAAAGTAGTATCTTGTCAGGTTTATAGTGTGATAAAATAAACACAAGGAAATAAACTTGTTCACAATATAAAATCTTCAGTAGTAACTCCAGTTTTGTTGGTATATTTTTTTGTACCAAATCCTCTATAGAGTATACAAAAAGAACAGAATAAGTAAGAGCCTTTAAGTAGCAGTTCAGGAAGAAAACAGTCTTGTCTGGAGTACAGGTCATCTGCTTTAACAGCATCATTCCAACAGTCTGCAGTACAAACCAAAAAGCCTGAGTAATACAGATCAAATACCTGGGACCTTGAAACAATCTTTTCTTCTTAGGTAATAGTCAGTAATAAACACTTATAAAAACACATTTCTCATCATTAACATGATTTTWAAAATATAGACTGGTGCTCTAAGTTGTCTAAAACAGAGGTTCTTCATTGAGTAATTTTCACTGGGCTTTTTATGCCACTGAAGAAAATCTGTAGAGGGGCATAAAAATTGTGACCAGCAAATATCCCCATGGATAAATCTCCTTAAAACAGCAATCTTTCTTACACTGTTACACCATCATCAGTAGCTTGCTGTTCAGGAATACAATTTACTGCCAGAATAAGTGTTTCAGGAACGGGTGTCACCATGTTCGTGGATCAGTTCCTGATTGTCTGCTGTGAGGACCGAGGTAGCTGGAATGGTTTCATACAGACAGTTGATGGCAATGTTACTCAACAGATCACTGCACCCATTCCTCCAGCTACTGTGCTTTACTTCCTGGAGCTTGCAGAAACAAGGAATTATTTTCCTGTTGCCAAATAATTTGTATTGCTGCACATTCAGATTTTTTTTTTTTGTATTTAGTATTTGTTACATATACCAAGGTTTTCAGTTCAAGGACATACAAGGTCTTAACTTATAGAATAACTACTTATGTTTTTATAAGTTACATCATGGCTAAGCACTGAAGCCATATCTACACTGCACACTGTGGCCAACAGTCAGAAAGAAAGCTGTGATCCTCATCAGTACCACACTGCAAATGCCATTATACTGAGGGATAAACCCCCAAACTCTCCTTTCTGCAGAAACACACTCAGAGTTTTGCTGGTATAAATTAAAGCTACACCATGGAAATACCCTGCCAGTACCCCATGCAAGCACAGTTACCCTGGCAGTGCTCCTAGGGGTGCTGTATCTTCAATCCAACTTTTATTTCCTCTTTTTTTCCCTCCTTCCTTTCAGCTGTTGTGGTTACACAGCTCCTTTGTTTTTGTATCATCTTCAAAGCAGCATATCACATTTTCACAAAAGGAAATATTCCAAATGGTAATTTAAAAAAGTTTATTACATCAGTGAATCAGCAAATAGTGTTTAATTCCAACAAAGCCACATTATCTTTTTGTCTTCYTTCATCTAGATTTAGCTGTATTTAATAGTAGCAAAAATGGGACTATAAAATGTAGAATGGAGATGAAATGAAAAAGTTGAGATGTAATCTGAGGACTACTCAAATACAATGTAATTCCAGCTCTTCTACCCAAAATGCAGCCAATTTGTGTACATTTATGCCTTACATTYTCATGTATTTGCTATAGAATGCAARTATTTTATACCCAAATAAAAACCTCCTACAGGATGAATATCTTTAATTGCATAATGTGGATTCTGTTAATGAATTTATAATAATACAACCTCTTAGTTTACAGACCAGGTGACATTAACTGGAATTATGGAAATGGTGATCAGATGTACTAGATGGAATGAATAATGGAAATACTGACTTTCTATCTACTGATACTCCAACCCACCAGGTGATTTTTCAGTTTAATATTAAATACTCAGTCCAGCCTCAAAATGAATGAAGTTTTAAAATCCCACGTTAAGTTTACTCAACAGTGGAAAACTGATGCTGGAGCATCGTGTAGTTTTCAGATACACTTCAATGCCTTAAAAAAAAGTTTTAAAGGACCTAGAAATTTAGGAATCTAACTCTAAGTATTCTCCAATAATGGTCACTGCAAATTTCAAATCCATGAGCTTACTTCAAGGCATCAGTCAGATATCTGGAAATCTTGTCAGGCCAGAATATGAACAAGACAGTAAGTTTCCCTGGCTTTTAATTCTTCTAATTTCTTCATTAGTTTAAGATCCAAGGAACTGTGGGTTTTGTTCACTTGGCAGAAAAAACAACAACAACAAAAAAAGTTACTTTTTAAACCCTGATTTACCAAAAAAATAAAAGCCCAGAGATTTGCAGACATAATAAAATTTATTTAAATTCCATGCATTACGGTAGCTACAAGTGTAGTCATATGAAACTGAAGGACAATAACTTCTTCTGTCCATACAATGTAGCTGTAAGTGAAATGAATGGGAGTTCCACAGTTACAAAGAAACAAACAAAACAAAAAAAAATCCCAAAAAAGGTAAATCTGTTTCAGTTTTGACTTTCAATTCAGATACAGTCACTAGACTGCAAATCTTTGGGGGAGAAGAGGGGCTCACCAATTTTACAGCTGAGAATGTTTAGATTTTCTGAAGAAGCTCAGAAGATAACTTTTAATAATTACTACTAATACTCTGGAAAATGAAAAAAATCCCTTAGCCTTCATCCTAATTGTTAGAATCAGGACAGCAATTGCAGACAGTCCATTTTCAAAGTGCAGCTAAATAGGGTTTTATTATGCAGCTCCTTCAAGTTGTACTGAGTAAGCTTTACTTTGAACCAGTTTTGCTTTAATTTCTCAAGAAAAACTTCACTGGTCCTCATAAGCCTACATTGCTTTTTGATATGCAAAAATTTACAGACTGTGCTTGATTCTGACCCTCCCATATTTCAGTATGTGCAAACTCTTAGGGATTTAAATAGTCTCTCTCCCTCTCAGTTCACACTGATCTTTAAAACAGCAAGGATTATCCAGCCCTCTAAATTAAAGACAGGGTGAACTGAGTAATTTATGTAACTGGCACTTTTTAATTGGCCCAGTTCTCCCAGAAAATGTAGCTCTTATAAATACTAATAGGCACTATTGCCACAGATTCTCTTATTTTTGCAAGTTTCGCTGATTTACTGGTTGTTAGCATTTTCGGCAGTTAAGAATTTAATAATGCTGAATTTTTATAAAGACACAATATGTARTTCTAGCCTTCAAAATTGACTTCCTGTGTCTAGTAATGATGTTAGGTCAACCTAAATTTGCTGAAGATATTAACAAATGTAAAGCTAATGAAGGTGCCACATTTGCATGAATGTTTTTTAATTTTCAGAATGCATTCAAGAAAGGGAAGGGGCAAACCTAATTATTTTAATACAAACTTGGTTGAGTGCCCAATTGCCTCATTTAAAACTGTGTGTGTGGGGAGGCTGAGGAGTTTAGAAAAGTCCAAGTAACCAAATATCTGGGTTACTGGGAAGTTAAAAAGCTAATGCAACTGCGTTACATCCGGATAAAAAACATTATTCAAAAGCAATTCCAATACCGAAAAAGATTTCAAATTGAATAGTTTATTAACATGGTAGTCATCTTTGTAACATGTGCACACACACTCGCACACTCTGAATGATCTGCCTGGAAAAAAGAGGTCTTAATAGAGATGCTGGGGGAAATTAAACATTAAAAATCCTTTAGATTTTCATAATTATAGGCAATTATGTCCACATCACTTACAAAGCTATTGCCRAATCTTTCCAAGGAAGCAGAATTTGGGAGAAAAAAAAAATTGTTTTTGGGAAAATTCAACAGTGGCATAGCAGAGCTCTCAATATGAGAAAGCTGACATAATGTGGACCTTTGCTGTGAAATTTGTCTTTGCAAAATATGGGGAGAAGTTTATCAATGGGCAGAAAATAAGACGGCGGTGTGAAGTAGGCTTTTGCTGAGTCGATTTTCCTCACAGTATTGTGCGGGGTCATTGAGAAAAATGCTTAGTCCTTCTCTGGAACCAGTTTCAGAACTTTTCCAATTGCAATGGTCTTACCTAAGACAAGGAGACAAACAGCAGTTATATTTACTGTGAAAGGAATGCAGACATCTCCAAGAACATGAAAACCTGCCCCAAAATACAGGCTCTTAAGTATTAGAAATCACAGAGAAGAAATTATTATGTTGTAGCATCAGTGTATTTTAAAAGCACGATAAAAATTTAAAAATAGTAAGCCTGCTATTCTGACAGCAAAGAACACAATGTGGATTGTGGAGAGCCTGCTTCTACACTCATCTCAGGAGAAAGCAAGGCAGAACCACCACTAGATCTGTACACTATTCTTCAAATACTTTATTTTAAATGCATCCCACAAATCTGTGAGTTTTACAAGGGTGTGCATGTGAAAGCCTAACATACAACTCCCCTGATATTTTTCATTTTTAAACAGTGAAACGATGGTACTCATATTGTAGGTGGACATTCCAGGACACATTAAAAAAGCACTGCTGGTTATTTTTCAAATCCAGTCTTTTGTTTCACAATGCATATTTCTGTACATTACTCTAATAAAACTCTGTTASTAGCAAGGACTCTGCACAATGACAACAATTTGCTTAGATTAACTTTTCCATTGTTACCCAGAGAGTGATTTCCATTAGATAACAGCATTTTAATACCTCACTGCCTGTGGCTCTGTGTCCAAGTAAGTTTTTGCAGCAGTCAGTACCTGCTGCTGAAGCAGCCTTACCCTCATCCCTTAAGGTGAAGCGACCCATCTGAGGGAAATCTTTGAAAGTCTCAAGGCAGATCGTTCCTGCTGTCCTTAAACGGGCAATGCAGACTTGATCTTGTTTCACAAAACGGGGCCGTGTCTTACTTTTTTCTCCTGTTTTTTTGTCTACCAAGCAGATTAAGGCCTGGGTAAGAAAAAAAATAATAGCTGTAAGTGCTAAAATAAGGGTAATTTCACTGTTTTTTACAAACAGAATTGGTCTAAGAAAGAATATACTTACAAACAAATACATGAAAATGTTTGCATGGTTTATTCAGTCATGACGTACACCACTCTGCAGAAGGCTTATGCTAACAGTTACAGCCATTTTTGTTTGTGTTAGGGCACAACCAAGAATTGCATTCAAGGCTGGAGCTTCGTTGCTTTAGCTCCTCTATAAATGTATGACACGAAAGAACTCTTCATCCCAACAACTGGATTGTTTATATTCACATCACAACTTAAAATKACACTTACTGTTATCTCAACTTCTTCAATACAGGTGTGGATGTGCAGCACTGCATTATAACCTGGGCAGATAATGGATTTGTGCTCAATTATCACTATCTGTAAAAGAATTCAAAATAAAAAAAGGGCATTTTTCCTGGTTTCAATTATAAAATAACAGAGAATAATCAATGCAGAAGTATATTAAAAAGTCAATTGAACAATATACACACAAATKTTTATCAGAGCCAAATTTTTAACTTTATAATATGAAAGCAGAAAACTGAAGAAGAAGCCTGATGAGGTCTTGCTTTCACCATTATAAGTATCTAAAACTTCATTGAGATAGTTACCTTCAAAACAATATATATTTTAAAAACTCTAATGATGTCAGTGTTAAGTATATATGTTATTGCCCATTTAGAGATAKGGCAGTGAATAAGAAATCTGAACTGAAACTTCAAACTACTGAAGTTTTCGATTTGGCAAAACATAAAATATTTCCATGGTTTTTACTCCTCTATACAGCAATTAAAAGTTGTTATTCTACCTGGGCATCAAATGTGCGTCCAGAATGACAAAGGTTGTTGAGATCACAGAGAATAAATCCTGGAAGGATCTCCTCCTCTTCAATTCCCTTCAGTCTGATCTTTAGATTTTCACCTGGGGCTACTGAGTCAGTTTCTACATCATCAGAAAGAATTCCAAGAACTTCCACATTGTGCTTAAAGAAAACAAAAACATAGTTTTTCATTGTGAATATTTTAGTCAGGTACAAAATAATTGTAATATAACAGTATTTCAATAAATAATTCTATTACAGTTTAAGTTAATTATATTTGGTTCTGTCAAGCTTCAGAACATTTAAAATATTTGAATTATGAATTACTAATAACTGCATTTTTTAAAAGAAGATTTTTCTTTTTCAAGTTTTTTTTTCTCCTGTTTCCCTTTGGGGGAAAGAACAAAAAAAGGGGGAAAGAAAGAAACTCTTAAGCAATATTAAYCCACAGCAGGTAAAAGTGGCCAACGAACATAAAATAAAATTCAGTTGAAGTATGATAATCTGYAGTCCAGCAACTGAGTTTACTAAGGCAGGAGAACCCAAGTTCTGACTGCTAAGGAGCTACAACAACACCCCCTGTCCCCAGAAACATCACCCATGGAAAATGTGAAAGCTTAGTTGTGGTCAACAGAGCAACAGAACATTTTCTGATTTAAAGTAATGACTATCTTTAAGAACAAAGCTCTTTTTTTTAATGGTAGTAAATTTGTAAAATATCTAAACCTTACCCTACCTTGTTTGGCATCATCACAAGCTGTTGTCCTTTGCAAATAGAGCCCGACTCCAGCTTCCCAAGGACCACAGTGCCCATGTCCTTCACAAAGAGAAATCATTACATGGCAACTGAAAACATTTTCCTAWAGAGTCCTCTATTTATGATTTAGCTCTGGGTTTGATTACTTAAATTCTAGCACTGCTAGACTTAGTATTTTGGAAACTGYTGTCATGAAAGATTACAGATTTTAGGAGTTTCATATAATGCCAAAATTATTTACTTCCCCTCCCTCCTCTATTCTACAGTTGGAAATGTAACATTAACAAAGAAAAAAGATACCCTCTAAAAGYACAGTAAATAGTCCATTTACTGCTTTCTGAAAACAGCCTCTTTATACTTTCAATATTATTATTTTAATCTGTACCTTATATTTATCCACAATTGGCAGCCTGATTGGTCCATCAACTGAACGGTTGAAGTTTGGCAAATTATCCAGGTATGGAATAAATGGTAATCCACTAAAAAAGCAGAAGGCATTTGTTTCAATTTCATGAGCACCCYTCCATTTAAAAAAATTATTCAAAATGGATAAATGCAGTCCAACAAAAGGAATCATATTCATCTTATCATTCAGARAAATTACCTCTAAGATAGCTAAATCTATTATAACATCTCATCAGTAGTGTCCACTTTACTTCAACCAACATATTAATACCCAGGAAATGTTTTAAAATTACATTACAGGCAAACTTCACACAAATTAATTATTCCTTTGAGACTCATGACAGATGTGTAATATATTTCAGAAATACAAAACCATAAGCTAGGTCCAAATGTGATTTCCATTAATTCTTTTTAAAGTACACTGAACTATATTGAAAAACATGACATCCACTGAGAGACATGGCTTGTCCCTAATTACAATACAGCTTCAAGCAAACTGCTCACATCAAACAATWACTCATTCCAGCAACGTCAGCTGCAGCATCACTGGCACATTCCAGTGCTCGTAAGGCACTGAACTCACAGAGCCAAAGAACACTGCTAATATTTTACTAATAATCTTCTGCAGCTTGCAAATGCTTTTCATTGGCACGTTGCATGGCTGTGTTCTTGTTGCTCTGGCTGTATTTCCTCAAGCACTTTGGCACACAACTGCAACATACCACGCTCTGCTACCTCTCAGCTTCACTGAAGCATTTACTTTTATTCCAATACAGCACATATTCAAGTTGCTCAATTTAAGATACATACATATACCAAGGACAGAATTCTGACTGTTCTTTAAGGTTTGCTCCAGTCAGTCCTGAGCAGGGCATGAAATGAATGTCCTTTTTGGGATTGAAGCCAACTTTCTTCAAAAATGGCACCAGTTTCTCTTTACATTCCTCATATCTATTAAAATGACAAGCAGATCAAAGTAAATTCCACTTATTCCAGCATAACATAATCCTGTGCTTTAAAGAACATGCAGACATTTCAGTTCCATCAGTGAAGTTACTGTGTGAGCAGCAAGCAAACCTAATTTTGCATCTTCTCCCCAACCTTCCAGCAGCACAGCTCAGTTTTGTGTGTTCCCCTATTCCCCCTCATTGCTCTGCTCCATAAAACATCATCAGTGCTCTGCCCACACTGCAGTGACAGGGCTGGGAGCAGCAGCACCAGCTGCAACTGCTTAAAGCAAGAGATCCAGGCCAGCACAGCAGGACAGACCACAGACACCTCGTGAGGCCAGGCTCCAGGCTGGCACTGCAGCCCTGCCTCGGTCTCCTCCAACTAGGTTTGATCTATTTAYTTCTGTCACACTGCCTCCTCTCAGTTTCGGGTGAATTCAGTGATGTCAGAAGGCTGGGGCAGGACCAAGACAGAGAATGGGGTGTGCCTTTGTCTCTTAGTGAAGCAGGCTGACATTCCAAGGTTGCACAGCCCCTCATGGCTTCCCACTAAAACTTCCACAATTCTGGGCAGAACACACAGCAGGTTCTCTCACAACTCTGGCAAACTGGACTACTACAAACACAATCACTTCCTTTTTTACACTCAGTATAAAGTTTCCAAGTCAACAATTAAACAATGCTAGAATGCATGGGGGTTTGTTAGATATGTCTGCATGGATCCAAGCAGTTGACAGTGAATGYTGGAGTGCAGAACTTCCAGCTTAATTGAGAAGCATTGTCCTGGGCACTGAGCTTCTGGTTTTCCTGCTGGTTTTATAACCTCTGCCTTTAGTCCACCAGTCAACCATCCTTTCAGCAATAATGGAATACAAAAACTACTTTACCTAGGAATTATTCTCTTGCAGTATCTGCCAGYGAAGATTAGTTTTAAAATATTAAACTCACCTTTCATTACTCCAGTTTACAGTTGGATCATCCATTTTATTAATAAGAACTATTAAATGCTTTACACCTGCTGTTTTTGCTAACATGGCATGTTCTCTTGTTTGTCCACCTTTCTCAAATCCAGTTTCAAACTCTCCTTTTCTTGCAGAAATAACCTAATTAAAGATACATATTTTAATAAAGGTTCTACAATTCTCTCAACAGAACAATCAACAATACTGCCTTACTCAAAAAACTCTGGATAGTCAGACCTAGTAAAAGCTTCCAAAATGCACTGGTATATTCTCAGTATTACCCATTAGTTTCTGCATTGACATGTAAAAAATTCACATGACACCTGTGGACAGCTTTAAGAAGCTGTTAAATTACTCCAAATCTCACTCATCTCAGTAAATGTAACATTTGAAAGTTCTGCCKGCTGAAAGTAACCAAAAAAATAAAGAAGTAAACAAAACAAACAAACAAAAACTCCCCCAAACTTAATTTCATAGCAAAATAAAAGTATCTGATTTCTCCTTACCAGCACAGCAAGATCAGCTTGAGAAGCCCCACCAATCATATTTGGAACAAAGCTCTTGTGTCCAGGAGCATCTAAAATAGTGAAGTGTTTCTTCTCCGTTTCAAAATAGGCACGACCCACTTCTACTGTTTTACCTTTGTCTCGTTCTTCTTGGTTTGTGTCTAAGGCCCACGAAAGGTACCTAAAAAATCCCAACCCAAACACTCTATTGTTGTATCAATTTTTATTACATTTATATATAATTTGYTAGTCATAAGGGACATTTTCTCTTACTTATTTTAACCACCTCAGCATTGCTAAATGTAAAGTCACTACTGGTCTTGGAATACTGAACTGACTGATTTGTGTGTACAATGAGCTGCAGAGCCCACTGTCAGCTCTCCTTCACACAACTATAAGGATTAATTTCTAAAAATTCTAATAAACAATTTTCATTTTCTAAGTTCTTCAGCTGTGATTTAACCTCATATCATTTAAACTTTGCCTCAGTCTCAGAAACACTTCAGGATCAAATACAAAACAATTTTTCCTTCTCAGCATAATTAACTAAAACATTAGTTCTGACTTGCACATATTATTATTGAGATTTATAATTACTAGTTCTCATTTATTTGCACATATTAAGCAGCAGTTGGCTATGAAACAGACACCATCTTTATTTAYACTATCTTTGATCGATTTTCATTATACAGACTCTTGTCCGCTCCTAGTAATTTTTCCCACTGGCCAACAACACGTTAGCTTTCAGTTAGGTAAACTGAAATTAAAAAAAAAAAAAAAGCTACTTAGATCCTTCAGGTTTTGTGAAAACTGGTGACTATAAAGAAAATAAATGCTCTTACTAATGATAAAAAGTGGTAATAACTCAATTGAACTGTTTTAACATAGTAATATTTTTTTGCCATTAACAGCAGCCTGTAGCCATCCTTAGCTTTTGTTTTGTGGTGACTGGGGGTGTCTCAGGAGATGCTGCTTGGACAATGGTGGCTTGGTGAAAAGGACCATGTCACCCTTTGTATTCCCCTCTCGCACAGGATTCAGTGAGTTCAGGTCAATGCCCATCCCCTGAGGATGCTCTACCCTAAGGAAGTCTTTAACTGCTCCTTTTCCAGAGCCATTTGAACCCCTTTTATCCTCCAGCCAAAAGGAGAARGCTTTCAAAAGGGAAATCAATTTTGCAGGAGTTGTTTGAAGCAGAAATGAGGCTGCTACATGTGCTGTATACACACACTGCCCCCACAAAACCCAACCAACCAAAAACAACATCAAAACCCAAACCAAACAAGGGGCCACAAAAAATCCACCCAGGACAAGAGCACCATCRTGCCTGGAGGAAGCCAAGGCTGCTGGGACAGAGACTAAAACCAGTTTCATTGAAGTAAAGTGTGCTACTATCTCCATCAAGTTCATACCATGTTTCTCTGTTTTTTTCTTTAGCTTCTCTTTCATATTTTTCAAGTGTTCTTTTGTCAACCATTCCTGTCAAATACCTAAGGAGAGGGAAAATAAAAGTGTAATTTTACACAAAGCAGAAAGTATTTCCAAATAGTTACTTCTACAATCCCCACAGATTATTATGATTGGGAAATTAGGATACTAATTTTTTTWAAATCTTCACAGAAAGGACAAAGCTTAACCAATGGTATAAAGCTGTTTCAGATTTCATTTTAAAATACAAAGATAAACAGCCACGCTCTAAGAAAGTGATTAATTTTTAAAATTTGATAGTTTGTTTTTGCATAGTTGCTTCTATTAAGYGAAAATCCTATAGCAATAACATTAATGTGCTTAATTCTTAATGGAATTAAGAAATTCCAGAGACARTAAGTACCTCAATTGACAGAGATAGAAACATTGTTATAAAAGTATTAACATATGCTGATTAACGCCAAAAGAAAATCTTACTCATTTTAATTGATGTTTTTTAATTCACAAGAACAGGAAATCTAAAAATTTAAGTTTCCTTACATTATTTGTCCTCCAATAGTTGACTTGCCAGCATCTAAAATAAAATTAATTCAAGTCACCAACAATGTAAAATTCTAGAAACAGCAGATCATTATGAACTAAGTCATCTAGTTTGTTTCCAAAGGATTTATTTTTTGAACCATAATCTAAGTTTTTTGAAGCATCTTGCATCTTCCCTTGTTCCCATTATAAGTTATTGTCAATTACATTACACCAAATTTTGAACATGCTGTTTTCATATATATAAATTCAGCATTATCTATAACAAAACCCCCTCACCAAGCAGTGATCCAGCTGAA
Source organism: Cardinalis cardinalis (assembly GCA_014549065.1). Taxonomy (NCBI): domain Eukaryota; kingdom Metazoa; phylum Chordata; class Aves; order Passeriformes; family Cardinalidae; genus Cardinalis; species Cardinalis cardinalis. The sequence goes on along the minus strand of JACDOX010000085.1, from coordinate 1,707,592 downwards.
GCCAGGGTCAAGAGTGGGAAGCTCTTGCAAAACCCCTTTCCCTGCTTCCTTTTTCCCTTGTCCCTAACTTGTGTGGGCTGCTCACCAATGTTGGAATGTACCTCTGCCCACAGCCCCTTTACTTTGTGTGACTCCATTCTGAATTTACCCAAGGACCCAAATTACAGTACCTTTAAGGTGGTAAGTAACTACAGAAATGAAAAGASAGAATTTACTGTATAACTTGTGATTCAATAATTCTGCTCTACTTCTGACACCACCCAAGTTTTCATGAAGCTTGTTGAAACTATTAAATGAAAATATTTTGCTATAAATGCTTCTTTTAACCATGAATTATGTTAATATATTGCTGTAATGCTACTAATTTAAGTATTCAGAATAATAATTTTTGAATCTAATAGCAAGAACACTAAAATAAGCAGAAAAGAAGCACCATTTTCTGATTTTGTTCTTCAGATCATAAATACAGATATATCACTTAAGCACTCAACAGGAGCAGCTACTTGAGAAATTATGAACAAAGGCACTGTTGTATCCAAGATAATACACTCTACCCTTGGCCCTTTACTCCTGAAAGACCTTTRAAGTTTTCTTTTTCCAGAGCAGCTTCATTAGAACGAATGCTCCTGTGAGCCTCAAGACATGGCGAATACAAAGAACAGCATTAATTTCTAATCCTCTGAGTTAGAGATAATACACAACAGACAGACCCAGCTACTTCACCTTCCCTTAAAACTCACCTACATGTCCAATGAATACTACATTTACGTGCTCTTTTTTAGGAGCACCTGGAGGTGCTACAACAGATTTCGGTTTTGGTATTTCCTCCTCCTCTTCCATCATTTCCTGAGCGCTCTCTTCAGAAGGCCCYGCATCCCCTGCAGGGCCACCTCCAAGCTCTGCTTCACTGGGCTCTTCTTTGTGGTCCCATGACTCTTCTGGGGACATTTCTGTCTCTCCATTTTCCACTAAAAATGAACCAATTAGATATATTCAAATAGATAAAGAAATTAAAAAGAATTACCCTGGGGAAAAGCCCCTGCCYCAAAGGCACAATCACAAGGCTTTAACTGCCTCAGGTCTGTTAACATTTTCCTACAGGAAAAGGGACAACTGCTGCTTGTTTCTGAAATTATTAATACCAGGAGCTTTCAAGCTAGCTTGTGTGCTGACATAAGRAATCTAGGATACAGAAACTTCTGTTTTAACATGGCAACAATTTTACAAAGAAAAATCAAATCTGAAGATCCACTCAGACCAGCACAGCAGTCTGAATCCACAGACACACACTACCATATGTTTAGAAAGCAAAGGAGAGGGATTATAGTTTAAGTTCACTCATAAGCCTTATAAAAACAATAAAAACATACAATTTCTATGTTCTGATTGTTCACATTACTGACCACTTCAAAGTTTTTTGCTAATCACCATTCCACACATGTTAATGGGGCTATTTGGTAATATGAAATTATTTTTTAATAAAGTACTCATCATTTCACAGTGTCCAAGCAATCCAGTTGCAGCTCTCAATGCATACTAGTGCTCAATTACAACAAAGTACACTAAGGACTATTTGTAAGTGTAAAGGCTCTACTATTTTGTTTGCAGTGATTCAGCAAAAGCACTGCAGTAGAACATTATAATACCATCATAGTAAAAAGGAACAATTCTCATCTTACCAACAGATTCTGAAATTTCCATGTTAACAGCAGCATTTGAACCTAGAAAAAAAAAACGGGGGGAAAATGAATCATTAGACACATACTTAGCAWGACAGTAATCAAGAACAAAGAAAAATGAGTGACTAAATGAATAAAAGGATAGTTGAGATGTTCTGGCACTTGCCAAAGCTTTTTAATATACAGGTTCATTTCAAAAATTCTGCTTCATACTAGTTTTATGATCTTCCATAAGCCACTTTATGAGCCTTTCCCCAACTGCCTATGAAACTGTAAATAAATACAGATAATCACATTGCCTTACAAGAGTAGTGTGAGGATAATGAAGATTGGAAAAGGTTCATAGAGATTTAAAAGAGATTATTTGCAATCATTAAAAAAAATCATGTAATGAAGATCACAAAGATGACTACCTTCACAAGAGGCTGTCTGCTCCTCTGGAGAAGGCTCTACAGGGGCACCTGCAGAGAAAAAAAGTTTCTTTTAAAGTACAATGATGTGACCAATTTCCAAACTTTGCCATAAAAGACCATCGCCCAATTTTATTGCAAGAATTGTATGGAAAGAATAATGTCTCCCCTCCTTGCCAAGTGGTACTAAACACAGCCTCTAAGCACAAATACTGCTAAAGAACACTGCCTAGACATGGTGAAAATAATATACCACTTCTAAAAACAAGCCATTTTTCCACCTGAATGGAAAGACACACTTGAAGCAAGCAATTTTCTATACACAGTGTTTTACCTGCCCATCCTCTTTGAGCATGCTGGCTGTCGGTGTTAGTGTCTAACTGGTGTTCAAAAATAGCCAAGCAGTTTCATTGTATCCAAAGACAACGTGGTGTCACAACTGCAGGGAAAGGGTCTTACAGCCATGTCTACACTGCTCTTGTGCCTCATTTCCATTAAATGTTGAGTAGAAAACAAACATGCYATTAAAAACAAATTCTCAACGGCTGTAGTTATTAAGGTCAAGAGTGATAAATTCACTCAGATGTCTGGTAAGTTTGCCAGTCCTCTTAAACACCAGAGCACAGTCCCATTATGTGGAGGGCAATCCCACTGGTCATGTGCATCTATCAAAGCCACAAGTATGTTTTTTTGGATAAATTACTCAACCCTCTCATACAGTAAACCATGCCACTACATTTTACGCTGAGGTGTAACTACTAGTTACACCTAAACTCACTAGGAGTGATACATTGCAATTAACACACCACTCAATGTTTTGGGACATTATTTCACATGATCAAGGGCCTTCTATACCTATACCTAAAACCTTAACCTACGTAGTTTTCTCTTGTTATAAGCTGAACTCATACCAAGAGAACATAATGCTTTGAAACAAGTTACCTTTTTTTTCAACCACATACAAAATTCATACCCTCTGTTTAGCTGTACTCCAGCTCTCCTTCAACTGAATTCTGAACCCAGATCTTAGAGCATCACTTGCTCTATACGCGTGATGGGACCTAAAGATGAAACAAATCCCCTCAAAAGAACAAAGGCACCCAGAGAAGGACCTGCTTCTAAGCCTCTTTGCTTTCGCACTGTTTGCGTATTTGCTGCAGACTCCTCTAAAGTGGAGCAGCGCCGGGAGAGCTGGCAGGGGGCCAGAGGACAGGGCTTTGCAGGCAGGGTGAATGTGGGTCACAGCACAACAGCCAGTGGCCAGCAGCAAACCAGGGAGGGGGCACAGCAATGCCCAAATGAAAGCACTGCCCGCACTCCTGCCCTGGATCACACATGAGCTACACTCCCAAAAACCAACCAACCAGGCYTGAAAAGAATTCATACAGTCAGTAAAAGCATAAGAATAGAATATCCCYAGATCCTTTTAAAGAAATTATCTATCACTCCCACTTGGCAGCTGGAAAAGAGTCCAAGCAGCCCATTTTTGAGTGTGGTAAGCAGGTGGCACAAAATCCAGGTATGAACCTAGAGCCTCCATTTTGTAGCACATCAGAAGATTGCTGGCTATTTCACACATATTGTGGYTGGGATGCATAAATATTTTAATTACAAGATCATTTCAACAAGCTTTTGATTTCACTCCAGAAGTTTGTCTGTAATGAAAAATGTATCAAATGGCAATATTAATGCACTTGCCTTGGAACAGACGTTCTAGGAGTGGTTGAAGAGCTAGTTAATTTCTGAGAAATATACTGTCAGACAAAACCATTCATTTACACTCAGTTTTTATTTTCTGGTCTGCAATACAGCAGGTATGCAGACAGGAAAAAGTTTCTTCACAACTAATGAAGAAGAAGTAGAATAAAAAGTCCCTCTATAAATTTTGTACAGGCCTAGCACATAAGAGTCAGTAAGACTGTGCATGGATGCTAAAGAGTAGTAGTGCCACACAACCAGGGGGGAACAGACATTCAGCTATAACCACAGCCATTTATTAAACTCTGGTCACTTTGGCACACAAGTGGCAGACATGCTTTGGAAGAAGACACTGAATTGTATCAAACATATACTGTTTCTTCAAAGCAGAAAGAAACATAAACCACTCACTAAAAAAATTATTGTTAAGAAACCGAGTAAATAAAGAAACTTAATTTCAAAACTAACATGCTCTAAGGGACAAAAAACCCACTCTCCACAGTAACTGTTTACTTCTGATAAACAATTTCAGGTTCTGTCAGGTTATTTCAGACAATGGCTTAGATTTACCATASTCCATGTGGAAGTGAACAGATTGCCTGAAATGTGCCTTAAGACCACCATCTGAAAAGAAGGATGCAATCCTACTGCCTCCTTAGAGCACAGGTGCATTTTGGTCTGTCACCTCTTCTCATCTGTGAAGATCATCCAGACAGGAATCYTTCATATGAGAGGGACTCAAAACGTACTTTGTAGGAAATCTGGTTTTAAAGTCAGGACATGCCTTAAGTGATGCCAATTTTTAAATGCCTCAAATTACTGGATTTATGCATGACAAGCAACTGTAGGATTTTACACCTAACCATCTCCATCTCTCCTTCAAGCCCTAAGTCAGGAACTGCTGTTGCAACCTTATCCATGGTATTACATGGACTGAGTGGCTTATCTTTAGTCCTGCTCAACATCAGAGCCTTAGGACATTTTTTGGAATATCTCTGTTGTCAATGCCAAGGGCAAAAATGGATACAGATGCTGCATTTATCTACTGGTGCCATCAGACAATGACATTATGTAATTCAGAGTCTTGTCTAGAAAAGGTAATTGTGGGGATATTTTAAATGTAAAATTGACTGGAAGAGTATGTACACTACCAATACAGAGTCCAAAATTGTACAACTTGTAAAACACAGTGACTGATCTCTTTAAAAGACATCTCATGTCCTAAAGAATCCACTCTGCCTACTTCATTCACACAGTATTCTACTACTGACAAGTTTGTAGCATATCACATCAAGTTTTGTACTTGTTTGCATTTTTGTTGTACAATAACCAAAGCTGCACAAGSACAACAAATTTGAAGTTATCATCCAACCTCTGAAAATATTGTTTTAAAAGACTAWAAGCTAGGAACTTTGCAGCACTAACATATTAGAATGCTTATAGATAAACAATAGAAAATTGCTCTTTAAGTTTATATTAGAATGTAGCAAGTTTTTCATATCTAGAACAGGTACAGCTGGTAGGAATCAATATTGGAACAGTGGTTAAAACGCAGTCAAACTGAATTGCTAAGCAGTAGTGACAACCTCCATCTTTACACAAACCTCAGTGTTTACCAGATGTCCAGAAAAAGCTGATAAAGGTCTTCACACAAGTAAGAACTGCCCAGTAGTTATCTGGTAATTCCTGAACATCAGTTACCTGAACCACAATGCAAATGCATTCACAGAATGGATGAGAGGCATAAATTTGGTGCAATGCACAGCAGCACTCAGCTCCCAGCCTGCTCTGCTGCTGGAGTGATAAGAACCCAGACAGGACTGGAACCTGACAGGAACTGGAGTAGACTACAGAGTTAGAGAAACTCTGCACCACGCAGCAGAGAGATTAAAAAAATAAAAAGTAAAAAAATAAAAAAGACAAATTCAGCCTGAAATATCTTCTCTATAAAACTTAGATGCCTGTATAGTGAATTTGTTACTGCTTCTCTAATACAGGCATCAAGTTCCTTCACAGGAATTCCTGAAGAGTGAAGAAACACATGACACCCACCTTAGGATTCCCATCACCTTTTTGTATATGTAATTCCAATGCCTGAGTTCTTTACACAACAGTCATACAGTCTCAACASTTTTCATGCATTACATAACAGATGTTTGCCTCCCTTTTTTAAAATGATAACATAAAGGGAATTACAGCAGAGTAAAAAAATAAAAGTCCACATCAAACACACACAGCGTGAAAAGTAGAATAAAAAAAAGCCCCAAGAGATTCTTAGATAACAAAAACACACAAAAATTATGTCAAGCACAAATAAAGCTAAACAAAGTGTTTTATATTCAATAGTTAAAATTGTACAGAAAAAAAAGGTTTTCAGGAGTTCACTGTMAGGCAGTTGTTTTGAAAGTTAAACCCAAAATTATGTTCTTCTCTCTGCTCTGCTTTATAGCCTATGCCCCAGCTTCACCAGTGGACACACCAGTTTTTAAAATGCACCAATGCAAAAGCAGCTTTAATAGTTTAATCTGACTCTGTAAAATTCGCAAAAAAAAATATCATTTGTTTCATATTCATAGGTTTTTATCCTGTGTTRGCTTAGTAAAAGACCCACCTTCTTCCTTCCCCAGTGAGGACACACCTTAAGCTTATCTTATCTAAACTTGACATGCTCCTTAACAACTAAGTTTAAGAAAGCTTATGGGGATTTTCAGGGAATATACTGAAGTCCTCTTCTGCTTAAGGCCAAGTATTTGTGCTCAGTTGATAACTTGATTTTTAAGACAGATAATCAARAAACCAAGCTCAGTACTTCAACAGTTCAGGATTCCACTCTGACAAAAGTCTCTCCTAACCCAGTATCTTTAGTATGACTCATATTTGTAGTACTGAATCTCCTGTCCTAAACTAACTTTTGTAATGAATACAATCACTGTCATTTTCCCACAGACCTCTTCAAAACATAGTCATTAATTAAATGGATTAAATTATGACTGCTTTATTCCTTCATAATAAAAAACACAAAATAAAACCATCTTTCAATCATAGCTTCATACAATCAGCTGCTTCTTTTCCTTGCATATCTCYCAGCACAAAACAGGAGAAAAATGCCAAAATTCCTTAAGTGGAACTGTAAAACCAGATTATAAATAGAATCCAAGAATTATCCCAATTTATTTTTGTTCATTTTGATAGAGCAAGCAAGTTTTAAGACAGCATCATGCTTTCAAACACATTGAAGCAGTAGCCCAAAGCAGAGTGCCACACACATGGTCAGCAGGCTGCCCTAGCCCCCAGGACAGTTCATGCAGTGCACAGCTGCCTCCCAGGGGCTGGTGTGTCTGTTACTGGAGTCATGCAAGGCCACGAGGGTGATCAATTATTCTGACAGGAGCAACACAATCCTGGCCACCTTCCTGGGACACTTTAGATGTAGACAAAGGACATCTGTGTAACACACTGGCACCCTGAGTGCACCACACAGGTATGTTCTATCTGATCACCCAGCAGTGCCAAGACATCCAGCCTTTCTCTGCACTGCCTATTTCACAAGTGGCTGCACAGCTCACCTGTCTAGAGAAGCTGATACAGAAGACTGCTCTAGATGACAAGTGCCAACTCAAATCAAGATTTTCAGATAAGAAGAATTTATCCCATATGCTGGCAGTGACAATACAAYCCTGATTTGCTGCCATGTGAGCAGTTCAAGTTTGCAGTTCTGGAGCATTAACAGTAACACTACCAGCACTGGTGAGGAAATCATCAGCACAGGGCTGTTCCAAGGCTGACATATGAAAAATCATGTAACCCTTAAACACAACAGCTTCTTGAACTGTGGGCTACTGTCTTAGACAAACCTTTCTCAGTAAGTTCACATGCAAAGTGAAGTTCTTGAGGACTGAGACGTTGAAGAGTCTCACAGTGTAAAATGAGATACCGGCTTTGGAGTACACAGTGGGACAGATAACTCATCATCCTGCTCTGGAAACTACAGGTGTCAGAACTGAAGCAGACGATACTGAAACTCCACCTCCTGTGTCTGTCTGACATATGGATGTCCCAGCTGCTGCAAGGTCAGAAAAAATGAGGGCAGGGAAAAGCAGGAAGAAAAACATTATATCCATTTATTTACAGCACTCAAAGGCTGAGGATGTCCAGCTGCTTGAATTCAACTGCTTCAGCAGTGACTACTGCAGGCAAGTGAGGATATTTAGGGAGTGAAGCAAACAGGGGCACTGAATCTTAAGCCAGATGTTTGCTCGGCTCAGGACTGTAGGGGCAAGTTGTTTAAACTGCAGTCATTAGCAAAGATGTTTAGAAATTAATTTGAAGTGGTCAAGAGAACTACCAAACTAAACAGTAGCTCTAATACCACCAAAAGGACAAATGCTTTCCTTACACCCACTGCTGCATGTCACACTTTTTATACTTATTACTTTATACTAATGATGCTTTTCTCTTGCTACTATCACGGCATACTTCAAATCAGTGAACAATTCAGGTTGGAAGGGATCCCAGGAGTTAGCTAGTTTAGTCTCCTGCTCCAAGCAGAGTCAACAGTGAATACTTAAAAATTATTTCTGAAAAGATGAACTAACACAAAATATAATAAAGACCATACAAGGAAGCTGTGATAAATTTTACTGAGAATCCTGTGAGTATTCAAGAATTATGACAAAAACTGAACCACAAAAATGCAGATTGATGCTGCATTTTCAAAAACATTTTGACTCTCTCATATGCAATTAAAAAAAAAATAGAAATATTACTAATTGGAGGTCGGTGTAACTATTCCCTCTGAACCATGCCTTGATACAGAAACAAAGAAAAAATGTAATTTTCTGCTACATACATCTACAAAATTAATGAAACATAGTACAAAAAGAAGTTATAAAAGCTGAAGAACAGTGAAGTTGCAAGGCACAGGTGTGACTATGAACGTTTAGAGGCCCTAACATAGTCTACTGTCATTTCATTATCACACAGGGCCTTAATTGAGTTGAGTTTGCTAGTCCAGCAACTGCCAGAGAGTCTCTGCAGAAGTACAACGTGTCTGTGACACCCTCCCAGTCCACCTGGCACAGAACTGTGCTGCAGCCATGGCTGTCACAGACAGAAAACCAAAAAGTCTTAATTTCACATTTCCAACAAAGAGAGATTTTACACAAATGAGTTTGACTTGGACACAATTTGATAAATGCAAGTTCTCATAGCTACRACATTTAGAACATACTGGTTTTAGTGTATTCCTTAGGTTGAAAAATGTAAATAATATGCTTTTCCCATATAATGGTAGTTTCAGAATTATTTTGGAATTAAATTATCTCTGAGYATAAGTTATATTGGTGGTAAAATCAGTCAGCTTTCTTCCTAATATACAATTTCCAATCAAAAGAAAGCATGTGTAAACCAGTTTGAAAGTAAGCTATTAGGAATGCAGGTCTCAGGAGTTTCCCAGTTTTAGAAAGTTAACATCTTATTCCATAAATGGCTTCTGAGAGTGCTCCTTCTGTGCTCTAAACATAAATGACAGGAATCTTATTCAAATTACTAGAAACATTAAGTTAGTGTGCATGAAARGAAACACTATTACACACTGCAGCCACACAATGGAATCAGTCCTGTGGAATTTTTGTATGCCATGCTGCTACTACACATTTATCCTGATCTCTAATGGCCTTTGAATTGCTAAGGAATTATGACTTGAGCAAAACCTCACCAAGAGAAAGTTCCAAGAAGAAAAGCACCACTAGAACTTAACTTTAGACCACCGAAATTCCTCAAGTGACACCCAACTTTTCAGATTTCTTAAGGTTTAGATTTGTCAAGGCTAATTTAGGTTCTTCCCACTACAAACTATGTAATGAAGAATGAGTGTCACAGAGCACCTAATTCCCTATGGGAACAAAAGCCAACTGGGCTGCTGAAAAGTAACTTATTCAGCACCACTGAATAATCACATGTTGTTCTGACTTATTTCCAGAGCAAGCTCCACCTAGTTCTTCCAGCCAGGAAAGTAGTTGTCACCTTATACAAACATCTGCAAGGAGAAGATGTCAATTGTCTTCTGGAACCAAGCAAGCAGACCTGGAGCAGTACCTAGCAAGTACAGTATTCCAGTTAGGAAAGAGAATTTTTTAACTGCAGGTTTTTGTCTGCCTAATCTTAGGGATATTRAAGCTACTTAGAGAAACTGAAAATCCTAAACCTTAAAGAAGATATAGCAATCAAGGTAAATTCAAGCCAGGTAGATTCTAGCACTATGTAGGAAATGCACTCAGCAATGAAGACACAAAGCAAAGCTATCCTGATCACTCCAGATCATCAGACAGTTTTCAAGCCATCCCTAATTTCTGGAAAGAAGAAGCTCATCACAGGATGCAGAAGTAGCAAAAGAATGGAGAAAAGGAAAGTGAAGAAAAAATGAGTAGGTAAGGAGATGTAGTTTGAATTCCTACAAAAAAAATTAACTATAGAACACCTTAGATGAAACCTTAAAAAAGCAGCCAGGAGAAAAAAAAGTAATCAAAATTACTCTAATAATAGTCATAACACTAAAAAAGCTTTCAGTATTGATTACATAGCTAAAAACCCCAAACCTTTGATTCAGATTGCAATATCTRAAAAATACAGGAATGGATTTTGAAGAGAAGTCAAAGGCGCACCATGTGCTCATCACAGCCCCAAGCTACCCAGTCTACCTCTACATCTGTGAACTTTAACATATACCTTTATTCTAAATAGMATTCAAGAGTCTGCCCATGGCTTCTCTGAAGTTTATTTTAAKGCACTTAGACACTACTTGCCTGCACAGTAAATGAGCTACAACTTCTGCTAAAAATCAGGAGTGCTGAACAGCTGTAGAGAATGTATAATCTAACATAAAGAACAGGTTAATAGTCTGTTACAAAAATATTAAAGTGTAGTATATAAGTTAGAGATTTTAGTTGTTAACAGCTATTAACTTTAGATACTAGGGAGATCAAGACCAATTAATATATTAAGGCAAAAMCCAATAATTAATAAGCCACAACCAACAGGAAATCAGGCCAACATAATGTAACAAGTAGTGTATTTAGTGAAATTAAATTACTAGATAAATACCTGAAACACTAGCTTGTTTCATATTATACCCATAGGGATACAGAAAATTATAGGAAAAATTAGGAAGATCTCAAACTCCTTAGCTGCAGGAGTGACATTAAAACACTATCACAAAGTTAAGCAGCATGTCTGATATTTGGAAGAACCTTCAGTTTGGAGCTGAAAATGAAAAAGTAGGTCTCCTTTAATTTCCCATATGCAAAGTAAATCTAGTATAAACATTGGTTGCGCACACAAAGATCCTTTGAAATTAAAAGCAGGGTAAATTTCAGGTTATTCCATTAGCTGAGGCCAGCTGGACAAAACTCCCTTCCCTACTAATCCTTTATCGGCATTATGTTAAGAAAAAAATAAATTACTTGATATAATCTTCAAAAAGACATTTAAGATACATCTGAGGCACTGGTGGCTGAAGCAGTGCTTTTCTCCTCAGCAACACTAAATTTATTACCTCCAAAATCTTCGACAACTCCTAGAGTGTTACATATTATATATTACATACATTACATATATTATATTGATTTTATATATTATAGGAAGAGCAGAACTATGTGTTTTTTCCCATCACGGGTGCCCCTTTGCGAGCAAATGTCCCCGCGAAACGCACACGGGACGCGCAGGGAGCCAGAGCCCCCCGGTTCCTGCTGCTCCCCGGCAGAGCCCCGCATCCGCGGCCTCCCCCGCCGGGGCCCCCCCGACCCCGGGGCTGCCTCGGGCTCCGGCAGCGGCTCCCCCGCGGTGCTGCCGCCGCCCCCCGCCCAGCCCCGGCCG